>LS544903.1:0-36618 GCA_900490775.1 Pristionchus maxplancki
GGTCCTTCGTTTATCCCAATCGGATCCTCTTCAAAGAATGGTCCTGCATCGATATATCCCGGGTATTCATTGAGAATAGCTGCTTTCTGAAATTGTGGGTTGTTCATTGATCTTTGATCTCGGATTCACATAAGTGGCAGCTTGAGATTTTGTTTCCCATTCATAAGAATCGAGGAACGACACCTTGAATGAAGAGATTGATCTTTGATCTTTGATCTCTCAACTCACGTTGCATCTTTTCATTATCTTGTCGAGTGCTTCGAATACTAGTGAATAATTGGGTCGCGAGTAGTATTCGAGTGTGCGTAGGTGCTTCGGAATGGGTAGCAGCTCCGCTGAATGAGATTGATCTTTGATCTCTTCCATCTCTCAATCACTTACATGGCATTCTTATCAAGAGGTCCTCGTCCCGGATATGCTGCTTCATATTGGCCAGTGCAGTGTCATTCTGCAATTCAATCGATAATAAATTAGGTACAGTACTCAGAGGTACGGTATCCTCCATCTACCGTACTCACATCGATTCTCGCCCACGGTAATCCTGCGTAGATGTCGATGAGTAGGTAGAGGAAGGACCAGATATCATCCTTTCGTCCCTTCAATTGATCTTTGATCTTTGATCTTTGATCTCTCCTTCAACCTGTTCAACTCCATCGTGCATCGACGGGGCAGCGAATGCGAACGTTCCTCGGAAATCGGAATGCGGGCGGGCTGCAATCCATTGATCTTTGATCTTTCCTCATTCTTTTTCCTCACCCGGTCTCGCTCGGTAACCACTTTTCGATCGTCTGTCCTCGAATGCCCACTGTCTGACAAGAGGAGTACGGTAGACAGGGATTAGGATTACTGTAGTCGGTCTACAGTAATCTACCGTACCTTGCCAGTCCAAAATCGAGGATGTGGACCATTCGGGCCTTCTTTGCATCGATTGAATGTCCCAGCATGAAGTTGCATGCCTTGATGTCTCGATGAACAAATCCAGAATCGTGGACCACCTGTAGAGAGTACTGTAGGGGATACTGTAGATCGGATACCGTACCTTCAATGCATAGAGGCATTGGATGGCAACTCGAGACCAGGTGCGCAACGGGTATCCCTCGGGGAAGTATTTGTCCTGAAAATGATCGTTCATCTTTCATCTCTATTTCGAAAACGAACCTTGAGCCTCTTGAGATTATCTCCCAATAGTGTCACGATCATGTAACAAATGTTCTTCCGTTTAGAGGTTCTGTAATCGATCGATCGTCAATCAATAATCGAGGATTACGGTATACCGATAGAGGAGAGGCACGTGATGACGTGCGCCGCGCTTGTGGATTTGCATCAGGGCCGACTTCTACAAGATTACGGTAGATCATCGATCGATCGATTGGATTACCGTACCTCCAACTTGATTGCGCTCCCGCCGTCCATATTTACGCTCTCGATCTTCAGCGCAGCGTAGTGGCCCGGCTTTTTCTGAAAAGTACGGTATGTTGGGAGAGTACTGTAGTTTGATGGAGCTCCAACCTGGTCAGACACTTGGTAGACCCGCCCGAATCCTCCTTCATCCAATAATTTCATGATGTGCCAGCGTCCACCCAGTCTGAACAGAAGTACTGTAGGTCACGAGATGGGTACGGTATCGGGGGAAGAGGTACTGTAGGTCACGAGATGGGTACGGTATCGGGGGGAAGAGGTACTGTAGGTCACGAGATGGGTACGGTATCGGGGGGAAGATGTACTGTAGGTCACGAGATGGGTACGGTATCGGGGGAAGATGTACTGTAGGGTGAGGAGTACGGTAGAGATGGGTACGGTATCGGGGGAAGATGTACTGTAGGGTGAGGAGTACGGTAGAGATGGGTACGGTATCTGGGGAAGAGGTACTGTAGGGTGAGGAATACGGTAGAGATGGATAATAGATGGACTGAGGATAGGAAACTCACACTACGCCAGGCTTGTACTGGTTGAGGTCGTGGAGCTCCCTCGGATTCCGAACCGCCATTGGATACGGTTGGGAGAGGGGAGGGGAGACAACTGATGGGGACCGAGGGAAGGAGAGCGAATGAAGGGAGGAGAAGGAGGAGGAGAAGGGAGAGAGGGAAGGAGAGTCAATGGAGAATATGCAAAGTGAATGGATTTGAATCGAAATTGGAGAAGAAATGAATGAGATTAGCCTAATATGGAGAGAATTATTCATATATTATTTTGTTTCTCTACTTCTCCAGTTCTCCAGTTCAAGTTCTCTTTATCTTGAATTCCATCAGTATTACAATGACTTCTGTTCTCATCGATACCTCACACTTGGTCACATACCTATTGTATTTACATATTATCGTTATTATTACAAACAATTAAATATACGAAATCAAAAAATCAATTATTGTGCTCGATCCATGCAAATAATCGTCTTGTGAGAATGCACGATGAGAGGGGATCTTCCTTCGTGAATGAAGAACGAAGACGCCAATGGGACATCGACATTGAGACTGCAAAGAGGAGAGTTCATTCGTCATTCTCAAATGGATAAGGAGATAGCACTCACAACTCCTCTTGCTGTCGTTCTCCTTGTGATTCAATGGACATTTCCTCGCACAGAACGGTTGAAGAGTGACGATCGAGTCAATAACGGGATTCAGAGAGCACTCCAGACGAATGCAGCACGATTCAAAGCATGGGGCACACATCTGACATACCATAACTACCGTAATTCTACAGTGCTCTTTGAGATCTAATGCAACATACTGTAGACGGATCTACAGTAACCCTACCGTAGCTTCATCGTTCTGCACGACTTCAATGGCTGCAGCGACACTCTGGTCGGTGGAAGAGGGAGGAAGGGGAGGGAGAGGGGAAATGACTGCTCTCTCTACCGAGAATGAAGGTTCATCTAGTGACAGAATGAAGTCTGGTTCGAGTGCTCGCGAAATGTAATCAGGAGTGAGATAGTCTTCCCCCGACCCATCAAGTGAGTCCTGTTCCGACTGAGAGAGGGCATAAGTATCCGTCGAAATGAGATCCTCCAGAATAATGTCGTTCTGAGAAACTGTCAGCACCTGAAGGTATGATATATTGATCGCGATCTAATGTGGAATACGGTATCCTGGAGGATAAACTTCGGCATCTGAAGAGCTACAGCATAAAACAATTGTAAGCATACTTTCGGAATCTACCACCGAGATGCCTCAGAATTGATTATGAATGGTTAGATCTCACTTTCGCTTCGTTGGATACGACGAGAAGGGAAATGAAAGTGAAAAGGAGCAACATGAGATGGGAGGTATGGCGAGCGATTGAGCGAATGATTCCCAAAACTTTGTGACCCGATTGGCGTTTCCTAGAGCTTTTCCCGTTTCTTTCTCAGCTGCTGCCGGTTGGATAATTATCTCTGCTCGATTGACCACTGTGAATAGGAAAGAGGGGATGAATCAGTGTCACGACCAGTCCCACTACATTCATTCTTATAAGAAGTCTGTAGAACATGAGGTGTTCGTTATTTCATCTTAAAGAAAAATTAATCTGCATGTGATATTTTGACAAAAATAAAATATAAGAATTACCGTAACGAAAATTAAATAGTCATCGTATCTTGACACGAACAGGGCTTGATCAGGGGATACCGTTTTTTCCATCATTTTTTGTTATTTTGCAAAATCGATTTTGCCAGAGTTTGCATTTCTTTTGTTTTAAATATTGCATTGTAGTTTCGTTTTGTAGGAATGAACGAAGCCCAGCGCCGTGAACGGTGCAAGTTTACCATGCCAGGGGTGCTTGACGTCCTCGTGCGAATGCATGCGAATGATTCGGTCGAGGCAAGCTATTTTTCACTCTTATTTAAATTCAGATTTCATTTTTATCATTCTAAAGTGATATCTGTGAAATGAGCAGTAACATTTACTGCGTGATGGTTCCTGATTTGTTGAATTGCGATAAGCGTGACTTGACATTGCAGGTCCAAGAGCTCATCGCGAGGATTCGTGATCTTGTCCTTGCTTCGGCTGATTTGGCCAATAACCCTGTCAGTGATATTTAATGTTTCTTATGGTATTTTATCAGAAAGCTTAATGATTCGAATTTTGATATTCTAATCGGTTGGTGGCAAAGTATCCGCGGGTTTGCATATTTCAAAGCACTCGTCCTTACTATATGGTCTATCTCAACAAAATCGCATCAAATATGATTTCTCCCGAACCATAGGATTGCGATTGCGATGGCCCAACACCCCTCTAAAAATTAGAAGGATTCTTAACCAGTGATGATAGTAAGCTCAGAAACAGAATAAACAAATAACCCGCGACAACTTATGAACCAGCCTAATAATTGCAGGAGGGCATTCGTGGTCCCCTCGTACGTCTTCTCAATACTGTGGGCAAAAACAAGTCGTTGTACTTCTTGAATGAAGAGAGTGTGAGTGGTGACTTAAAAATTCACGGTGCACCAACTAAAACTTGCAGTATCAATTGTATCTCATGGCGAGTCACTATGCTTCTGCTGCAATGGAGATCGTTGACGTCCTGGAGGTGCGATTTGATCTTTTTTTATAGTCGGTTCTTTCCTGACTATCGTCCCCTCCATGATTTTGTCTTTTTCGCCGGTGGGAGGGGTTGAACTGAGTTTCATTCGAATGGTCCGCACTGTGCTTCCCGCTAATGTATGCCTTTACGTACGTCATTTTAGCTATTTGCCGATCGGCCTGCCGGGAAACGCGATGATTTCTTCGAGGGAGTGCTGGCCAAATGTGAGTTTTCGCATATATAGATTATAGATAATTATCTATTAGTAGTTAATAATTTATATTTCTTTTAAATATCAGGGACCAATCCGATTCCGAGAAAGCCTCTGGTGCGTCGCACTGTTCGTCGCGAGAATAAGCTGATACTGTCGAAACAAAAGATGAAGCAGGAAAATAAACTTCTTTCGATTGTGCTCAAACAAGAGCTGCTGATTCCTAAGGAGATTGGCCCACATCCGGTTGTCCCCAAGCGAGAGCAGCTGATCCCGATGGAACAGGAGAAAGAAATGGAAGAGGACCTCATCGTGAATGCCCCCACTCTCAATATATTGATCCCAACGGAAGAACAGAAGGATGTGGAAGAGGACGTCTTCCTGGATATGCCCCAGCTCGAAGTCGCGCTTCCGTCCAATGAAGAAGTGAATAACGAAGAGGAATCGACTGTGGTTCTGCCCAAAGGTGAACTCGCCCTCACGGACAAGGATGAAGAGGAGGAAGAGGATAAATCTGTTGTGATTGGACAGAAGAGAAGAAGATCATCGAGGGTGAGGGCAAATTCACTGTCTTTTTGGGATCTAATTGTAAGTACAAAACAAATTCTCAGGTTGCTGGTCTCGCTGCTGTTCCCGCCAAGAAGGTCGCCAGGACTCGCAATGCCACGATCGAGGTGTGTTCTTTGTCTTCGCTAAATTCTCAAAGGTTAAGATATCGGGGAAAACGTGCTACCACATTGCAAGTTTCCTTCTCTTGGACTAATCCCTCTCACCCTTAGGAAAGCGGCGATGCTCAGAAGAAGAAGTGCGATCACTGCCAGTTGGAAGTTCCCGTTGAGTCGACGGAACAGTTGAAGCACGTGTGGAAGAAGCACAAGAATATGGTCTACAAGTGAGTTACTTTCTGCTCTTTGGCAACCATCCTCTCTTCAGACACATTCACCCCGATCTAGTGTGCACCGTCGATTACTGTGACTACGTGGGCTCATCGGTCCAGTCGAGGAAGATCCACGTCGGAGTATGGCTTTTTTGTTGTTGAAAATCGCACGAACTTTCGGTGTCGGAACTACTTTCATTTTTTCAGAAAACTCATGGTAAAAAACCGGCGAAACAGAAGAATGTTATCTCTGATCTTGAAGGTGATATCAATATTTATGACAGCTCTACATATACTCGTTCAGCTGCCAATTGTACCTACTGCAATGCTGATATCGACAGTGTGGTCAGCCTCAAGCAACACATTCTCACGTGTGCAAAGAGAGATGAGGTAGGTTGTAATACGTGCAGCTTATCTACTTACAAGCTTATCTGCTTGTTATTTCGTGTCTCGATAATTTCCTCATTTGCAGCGTCCGATGCTCGGATGCTCTACCTGTTCCAATGTGTCCTTCCACTTCATCTACGACTTCACAACTCATCTCAAGGTGAAGCTATGCTTGACTATTGTAGACGATACAAGGGTTTAGAAAAAAAAGATAGAAGTAAAACCTTGGTATGTAATGTTATTATTTAAATATCGTGATTGTGATTGAATTACAAAGATGTAACGTGGTAATTGCAACTTTGCTTATCTACTTGATATGACGCTATTGCTGACAGGTATTCCAATTTAATTCTTTTCAGATTAAAGGAGGAGTTACTCACGGGAAACCTATTCTGCAAGCATACAGCGAGTGAAGATACATTCGCCGATAGTTATCCTCATATACGTAAATCCTATTATATCTAGAAGCTACGTGTTTTGAAGATTAATTGTTAAAGTAGAACTTTTCCATATAAGACTTGAGTTTTCGTTCCTGTTTTCCTTGTTACTCTCGAAGGTGTATCGTTTTTTTAGTTCTAGTTTTTCCTTGTCTTTTCGCTGTCGAAGTTTTTCCCATTTTTACCCATCGTTGATAAAGTTGTTGTTTAAAAATATTTTACGAGTCTGTAAATATCAGCAATATAAGATGTGAGAGTAATAAAAAGAGAGACCTCTCTCTCTCTCTAATAGTCACGAGTCTGACCCAGTCTGACCGGCGATGCGAAAACCTCTGAGTCTCGTACTCGTCTGCCATAAAAATAAACGCTCATTCACCTATTCATTTCGTCTGCTCATTTTGTTTCTCGTCAAAATGCTCTCTCAAATGCTGAAAGAGCACAACCAAAGACAGGCAGTTCGCAAGGAGATTCAAGGTATTTTTCAACTTTAATTTATCAATTTTTATTTCCTTTTAGAGCGGCTCAAGAACGAGGCGATCGTTGCTGCACATAATCTCTCCTCAGCTGTCGTCGACCATCTCAATTCAAAGTAGGTCAAAAACCCTCTCCAATCTGTGATCAACCGATTATCCTCAAGAGTGGGCGTTGCCTATCACAATGAGAAGAAGTTGGACGTTGAGGCGAAGAGATTCGACCAGAACTCAGCCCATCTCACGAAACACACTGAACAGTGGATGGTACTCGCCGATTCACTCAATGATGCTCTCAAGGTACCGACATCTTTAATAGTCAATGAAATCTCTCTCATCTTAGGAAGTGGGAGACGTCGAGCACTGGACTCGAATGATGGAATGCGATTTGGAGCAGATTGTGGAGACACTCAAGCGAGTGGCCGAAGGTGTGCTTTATCTCAGTACAATAAATACAATTTCATAGTTATAAATTTGAATAGTACAGTAACCTCGTAATGTACAATCAGTGATCAATCAACGGATATAAAACGTGTATAGCAAAGTGTTATTTCAGAATCGAAAAGTCCGAGTGTGGAAGAGGCAGGAACGAGTGAATGAGAGATTATTGATCGATGGTGGGGAGAGTATAGATGCTGACTGTCATCTAGAGGGCGTTCATCTCCGCAGTCAACTTATCGATCTGTTCCTGTAGTTCGTCCTTCTTCTCGATTTTAGTCAGCTGGTTCAGCTCCAGTTTCTCTCCTTTTTCTCGCTTCTCCTGTAATTTATTATTTAAAAAATACCTTAAGTGATGTGGAAGTTATGTGTATGTGATTAGTACGGGATTCATTCGCGTGTAATAAATATTTATTTACCTCAAGCGTCTTGATGTCATCCAGCTTCTTCTGAACGTTCCCGATCTTGCGCATGAAGTGGTCTTGAGGAGTAATGGGCGCCTTAAATTGACATTTTTAAAATCTGAATTATAGAATTAATTAATTTACTTGTAGTCCTAACTAGGGATGTCTATACGGAATTTTTTTCCGTAATTCCGAATCGATTTTCCCTCTCATTCTCCGATTGCATTTTTCTGTAATTCGGTCGGCCTCTCTCACTCTCGACTCGGTTTTCCGAATGATTACGGAATTCCGTAATCGAGGAGGAATAAATAGTTTAATTGAAAATCAACTAGTTACTATCTTCCCTGAGGTACACCGACCCCCTCAGATCGAATACGGAAGAATGAGGATTACGGAATTCCGTAATCGTTCGGAAAACCGAGTCGAGATTGAGAGGGACCGACCGAATTACGGAATGATTGGAATAGAGAATGAGAGGGACGATTTTCCGTTTTCCGTTCAGACATCCCTAGTCCTAACAAACTATCTATAAAATTCGAATCGTGCGAGATACAAGGTACTTCTTGGAATAAAAGTTTGTTGTGGTCATCTTCCTTGAGAACAGCAGATAGTTATAGTTCAAGGCAACCAAAAGCTGTGCAACGATTTCCTAAGTAACATATAAACGAGAAACAAGCAATATATCTGGGGAAATAAGCAACGAGTACCTTGGGAGCGTGGATAGCAGTGATGGGTGGCTTGGGTCGAGTGGCTAGTTTGGAGGGATGAACTCCCACGGGCACTCGCTCGCTCGCCTGAGCCATGGCGCGACTCTGGTACCTACAAATGCGCGAATTTGTTAATGAAGCGGCCACGATATCACAAATAATGATATTGCTGTAGTAGTGTACTGGTCAAAGTGCGTGCGTCTAGGTTTTAAAGTTGGAAGAATTACTCTTTTCAACAATTGCTCTAATTCAATCGCCGAATTAAGTGACAATGAAGCATGTATGATACAATTGCAGGAAAAGTAGAATGAATTGAGAAATAGCGGACAATCATGATTTCACAGTGAGCTTGAAAGATGAGGGGGAAACGAACTTGGGCTGTTCCTCCTGCGGGATGTATCCATCCTTCACCTTTCTCGGTTTTCTCCATGTGCCATCCGGTCGCTGAGATGCAGCGATGAACGTGTCTCCTGCAGAGAATAAGATATACTTTCAAAAATAAATTATAAACGGAAAGAGCATGAGAAAAATAATAAAACGACATACCTTCAGCAGTTAGTATCCTGCGGTCGCCGGCCTGGTTTCCAGACATTCCAAAGAGAGTTCTGGACAGAGTCATCGATGAATTGTAGAGGGAAAACAAGAGAGAAACCTCGAGTATCAAACCGGAGCTCTGCCGAGCCCGAGAAGTATTTTCGAAAATATACCGTACCACCTATAGCCTGTTCCAGATGGGACCATTTACTTACTGTAATTTTTCACAGGCAAAGCTCAAAATATCGAATAATTTCTATTACCAACGCGTGCAACGTATTGTTGTTTTTATCTAATGTATTTATTTTATCGGTATTATCCCCATGATTTATGCGGAGAAGTTTCACTTTTGCGCTTTTATGCGCGAATTTTTCATATCTCAGATATTTTTGAGGGACGATACCCTTTTATGAACTTCATGATAACGACGTTCTGGATTTTATGGTCATAGAATCTTTATTTCAATTTTTTAAAATATGTTTACAGAACATTTCCTGAATGTACATTTCTTGATATACCTTAAACAGTACCAGTGCATCTGAGCAAGAACATTGCCTACGAGAATTGAACTAAACCGGCTACCCATACTCTACATCGTACAATTTTGGGCACATAATGAGACATCTTCTAGTATTCAAATAAAATTGCTTCGGCTCATTTAGACGGCTTCTGAAAATAGTACGAATTAGTTTTTTTTCTCCGGATAAAGCTGGTCGTTTACCTTCGGTAGCTTTGAGTTGTTGGGCTCAGCTCGACAATCGGGACAGTACCACTTGCCCTTGGGCTTTGATTTGATGTTTATGCATTCAAAGTGGAACCATTCGATCGCACACGTCTCATTGTCGCATCCCACCATTTCTCCGAACGAAATCTGAATGACAATTCAGGCTCCCCGCCATATCCTTCCTATCAAATTATTCAGGACGCCTCATTCTACTAAGGAATTTGTCTCATTCAGAGTGCATACCCGATTGCAATGGCAATACGTAGGCTCGTCCTCTTTTGATTTCTTGACTGTTCGCTGAGAGGTTCGTTTCGCTGTAGTATTTCCTCCCTTCGGCTTGGCGGGTGCCTGTATCAGGTTATGCATTTTATCCATAATTCACTATGTCTTACTTTAGTCTCCTTCTTTTCTTCGTTATCATCCTTTGCTGCTTTCCTCTTTCTCGTATTCGCAGTGGCGGTAGCTTCTTCGTCCTTTCCTCCTGCTCGTGTCTTAGGACCCTTCCCGTTTTTACTGTCGCTCACTACGGGAGTTTCCACCTGGATAATAATATGTTCAGTATTGAACTATCATGTTGAGGTTGTCCAGATAGTTCAGAAGTGTTGTTGATAATATCGTGTCAAACTAAAACTCAAATTCCGGACCTTTTCTGCGATAGCAGTATTCGATCGAGTTTGGGCAGACTTCGTCTTGGCTCCCTCCTTCGGCTGTGGTGGTGGTTTCTTCTTCGGCTCTGCCTTCTCTCTCACTGGTCGTTCTCTTGTGACTGGCTTTGCCGCAGCAGGGGCTGCTACTGCCCGGCCCTTGCCCTTTGGTTTTTCGGGTTCCTTCTCCTTGAAACCGATCTGTTGACCGGAGAGAGCAGCCAATGCTTTCGGTAGTACGTCGCTCACTGGAAATGAAAAATGCATAATCGATTTTTTCAAGTAGTTGAACAAAATATGACCAAATTTTTCTTGTAGTACATTTCCTAACATCACCATCGAAATGGCTTGTCAATATTAATGGCAGAAAAGGTGCTCACATGATGGGCGTTTTTCTTTTTCTTCTTCTTCTCCTTCTTTCTTTACATCACTCTCAAGTTGAAGACAACGTTCGGCAACTTCGTTTAATCTTAATGAGGCTGCGCTTGCTAGCACCCATAGATTATGATCGATCTGAAGAACAAGTTATTTCCGATAAATAGTACACAATCTCTTATAGAATTACATAGAATAAACACATATTAATTTTAAACAAAACGAACCGCTTGTATCGCATGCAGTGGATCGGGAAGGACAACTCCATGAAGTGAGGTACTCGGGTGGCCAGGATCACGAACCTTAAATCCACATTTACAAAATAGTCTAATGAAATTGTTAAAAAATGTCAAAATATTCAATCAAGTAAGAAAATAAAAAAAAGAATATAATTTGAAATGTGAAAATAAGTACCTCGTCCAATGTTTCGATGGTCTGTCGCAGATTACATAAAGTTTCGTGGGTTAGAAGGGCCTGGGGGTCATCGCGTCTGAAGAAAAAGATGTTGAAATATAAATCCATAGTAAGATAGCACCTTTGAAATTGTATTCTTGAAAAAAGTTCGTCTCTGGCCGTTGGTACTGGCTTCTCCTTTTTATTTTTATATTTTGGCATTCGTAGGGGCTCATCACTTTCCGATTCCTCCTCTTCTTCTTCCTCGTCATCATCGTCATCTTCAGATGAAGATTGATGAGGAGATCGGCCATGAGCCACTCCATTCATTTTCGCTCCTTTCTTTTCTCGATTTACAGCAATCGAACTTTCGCCTGATATCTTTACTACCTTCTCCATTCCCTCAAATAGAACTTCATCCTCCTCATCTTCATTGGATGTCATAATATCCTGCAATAGTTTAAGTTGAAAAATATAATATTCAGACTCAAAGAAAATAGAATATAGGCGATAACGTGATTAACGAAAAGGAAGTTTGAAGAGAGCGGGCATTTCTCGCCCACGGTATTGTGTATCTGAGTGTGTGTGTTATTTACTACCATACCCTCACATTTTGTGTTCATCTGGGTAGGCTAGTTGGGTCAGATACATGAACGACGTAATATCAATAATTTCTAAAGTATGTTTTTTTTCTTTCTGGAAGAGAAGAAAAAATATCTTAAATTAATAAAGTAAACATGATTTGTATTAATTTCGAAAAAAATATACCTGATTCCAATTCGTTCTCCTTTGATACGCTGAGAATCATATTCCGATTGCAGAGAAAGAGTGCTGCTCATCAAGTCCGAATGTCTCTCATATTGCATCTGCTTATTTGCGAGAATGTGAAGCTCATATCTTCCACTCTTCTTCCTCGTTCTTTCAGTACTCATAAAATTGTACTCTGTGGAAGGAAGGTAATGGATGCCTAGATGTACTTCCCGGCCCTATCGCATTTGGCACTTTTTCATTCGATTCTTCACTCTCATCTCACGCTAACTATGGAATTTAGGGAGATTCTTCATCGAAAACAAAATTCTTTCTACCTGATTTTCCCACGACAATGGTCCTAAGTCCCGCCCTCTCGTCATAATCGACGAATTACTTCTACTCCTTGCAGCGGCATTGACCGTCACTATAGTTTGCTGTAGTATTATCTTCTTCGGGTTTTGACTGTTCATATATGTGTTATACACCTCTTGTGATATTGGTTTCAGAAATGACAGAGGGAGAGAACGATACCGTGCAGTGGGTCAATGTATCTGATGTGCTCTCATATTGCTTTCCCACTGACAGTCTTAATCTAAACGGATCGACCATAGAAGAATGGCTGTTCACGATTATGTTTCCCATCCTCGCACTTTTCGGTAGGTATCTCCTGTGGAATACATAAATCAATTTTACAGGAGTGATTGGAAATTCGCTGAATATTCTTGTCTTACGTGACAAAGAAATGAAGAGGTACTCAGTTCTCGTTATGTTTAAAACCTGAGATAATATTTTAGGTCATATTTCTTATTCTTCTGCCTTGCCCTTAGCGACATTCTATTCTTCTTTACTCTAATTCCTGCATGGCTTGCATCCTACAGACCAATCGCTGAAATTTATACCTTTCGGCAGATATTTTTTGTGATCAAGGTTTATACTATTAATCACTATAGCTATCGATATTAATGCAGATTCGCTTCTTCGGATTGGCTAATTGGGTCTCAGCCTTCAATATTTGGTAACCCATAAGTGATATGACTGGAATAGCTTGTGTAAAATTGATCTTCAGGACTGTTTGTCTCATTTCGCTAGAACGTTATTCTGCCGTCCACAATCCCATGAAACAGAAAAAGATGTTCGGATTTGCGCCGAAACACGTAATAGGTAAGTTCATTGCATTCTGTCCATCATCTGAGAATCACAGTTCGATACTCACCATAGCGTCTTGCTCACCATAGTGTACTGAATATTTTGCAGTTACCTTTTTGGTTTTGACATTCCTCTGCACTAGCTACTTCCACTACGATACGGTGTGCAAGATTAAGACCATTTGCAATGGAACACAGTTGTTCCAAGCATGTATTGACGTGCGATCTGATTGGTACGCACATCAATAACGCATTGATTAAATTCAACTTGATTTATTCATAGGAATTCGTTTGGAGGCATTAATAATTCACCCGAATGGATTCGTCAATTAGTTGGAGTGCTGAGATATGTTCATGCTCTAGTAGCCATCTCATCTCCGTTGATTCTCATAATCGTTTTCAATATCTCATTGATATATCATGCAAAAACTGTCGGATTCTCCTTCCAAGGCAGCGTTTCCAAGGTATTCGTTAATTGATACTGCTCTACATTTCATAATTATTATTTCACTGAAGATGCATATTCAGAAACAAACGAAGAAACTATCCGACGGCAAGGAAGTAGAGGAATCCGAGAAATCTATTTATCGTCGACATTCTGAAACTGTTTGAGAATATGATTAACTTTTCTTATATATATGTTCAGACAAACCAGCAACGAACTGAACATCGAATAACTCAAATCGCCATTTCTATTATTGTTGTGTTCATCTTCACTAATGTGAGAAAGAAGAGATCTATTTTAATAAGCAGTTATTTAAGCTTCCATCTGCGATTGTTCTTGTACATCACACAGTTCATCCACTTGGGCAGAGTTCAAGTAGGTGAGTAATTGCGCATTACAGTTTATTTTACGGGAATAATAAGATCGGTTTACTAGTTTGAAAATACCATAACTGCAATTTTTATCAGTGACACTGCTCAAGTCGTCTCCGGATTTCTTACGATGCTCGGCAAGGCTGTTAATTTTTTCATCTTCTGCACATTGTCGGCGAACTTCCGTAAGCGGCTGACGGGCAAGATCTTCTGTGGTTCACTGGCTAGTAGCAGTAGCATCGATGATTTTCGAAGAAGGAGCAAGCGATTCAACTTGTAATTTCAAGCACACCGACTTTTATTTGCGTATGTATGTACATTTGCTGTCTTTTTCGTTTCCGCTTCATATTGTCAGTTTAAGAAATAAATTACATGTTCAGTTTATTTGTATTTTTATAGTTATAGTGTACTGGCAAGAGGCGAAGGAAACCATGGCGTATCGAGAATAATATGCGATCCCGTTCGAGACACGAAAGTGAATAATACAACAATGACGAAAATGGGAAGAATAGTCATTTAAAACAGTGCGTTTCCCATGTCGCAATTGGGCATCGTGACTCGCAAACTGTCTCGGGTGACCTGAAAAGCAAGGAACGGCTTCAAATCATGTATGATCTGAAGCTTGTTACTGACTGAGAAGACAATTCAGATGAGCTTGTTACAACCCAAATTGCTATGTTCGATATATGATACTCTTTACCGTAGATACAAGTCCCCATGCTTCGTTGCCACAAGTGGTAGTAATGGTTGGGTGAGAGCATCGCAGATATCCATCCATCGCCGAGCACATCGCCTTTAGGTACGGCTCTCCGAAGGCATTCTGTAATACGCATAGTTCGCTCGAGTTGATGCACATAGGTGAATTTCGTACTAACAGAAGAGTGAATACTTCCCACGCACTTTTATTTTGATTCCTAACTGTCGATGAGCGGAGACGATGAGCGTGGGAATCAGTAGGAAGAGGAAATTGGCCACAATAATTCCCACCTTGTATTTCTTCTGTGCATCCGTCATTGCCTTGGTCGCGGCGTCCTTGCAACTCATGTACGAAGTGTCACGCTCCACCTGAGTCAATTCGGAATGTGGCTTTTTCGGTTACAGTTCAGATGTTAACACTTCTCGATAAAAAAATTTCGCCGATTCAGGGCTGTGAAATGTGTTTGTTTGCGGAATACAATTTTCTCTCAACTTTGGTGCGGTAGAAATATCTCGAGCATCCTACAAGGTGCCTGCCTTGTACCTGGGCAAAACATGCGGCGTGTCTCTCGAACAGCGGCATTCCGGGTCCACACATGTACCCGTAGGATGCAGCCACTGCTTCGATCGAGATGGATGCGCATTGCACTTCTTCCACGCATTCCTGAAATTGTGTTTTGGGAACATTGCCATTTGTCACCAATTTCCCGTGGACTTCCATTTTCAATATGGGTCTCATCCGAAATTTGATGTCTTGAATGACTTCTTCGCGTGACCTTTCGTTTCACATATTTATGAGAACGAAACGGTGCTTTGATGCAAATAGATTTCACAACCAAAAACTCATCTGTACCTGGAATTGGTGATAGATCTCGCAGAGCTTATTGAATATCGATCCGCCGTGCAGAGGGAATTGCATTCCCGTGTCTTCTTGTAGGCGATTCGCATAGTCAAGCATTGGCTGAAAAGCGGAACAAATAAAACCTAAATCTAAAAAAAGATAAGCTTTAAAGTGTTATATGTTGGTCAATGATTCAACTGATACTTTCATAGCTATTTTAGTTGGTTATGCGACACCGTGTTTGAGATTTCCCAGAAACATGTGATAGAAGCACGCTCAACACGTTTCTGACGTCATCGCAGCTGATCTCTGCTCCCTAGTCCTAGTTTCGAGAGAGAGGGAGAGATGAATTCAACGAGCTTCGCCCCCTCCCTCAACGAAAAATGCTGTGAAGTAGCCACTTCCGGTGTTTTTGAGGTCTTTCAGAGACCAAAAAGTTGTCATTTCAAGAGAGGGAAGGGATGACACGAGGGTGGCATCTACACTGATTGAGGACGATGATAAAGACGACATGAGTAATGAAGCCACCACCTCAGGGAGGATCTCGCCTTGAATTGCCAACTGTCTTTCGATAAAACGGGTGTCAATGATAAGTTTTGAGATATGTTAGAATCAAATAATTCTTATTGTCGATTATTTTTTCCACTCTCATTGTTGATCTCGTTCTTCTCACCTGCAGACAGGTAGAGACGGTTTGTTCATTGTTGTAGTCGCACTTCTCTCCTTCCAGGGTCTGCACCAATCTGCCCATTCCCAACAGGAAGAAGACCAGCAGTAGCCCTTGCATCTCTTAGCCCGTCGCCTGACTTGACTTCCCCTCTCCCTCTTTGATTCTTGTTAGGAGCTTCGCGCCGCGCCTAACGAACGAGATTTGAGAGGAGAAGAGGAAGGGTCTGAAGGAGGAGACGGGACAAGGGGAAGAAAGGTGAAGTTGAAATGCAATTGAGTAGCAGTTTGAGAGACGAGAGATGGGCTAGATAGGCGTGAAGACGAAAAGAAGGAAATAAGAAGAAATGTGTCCAATGCAGCACATGAAGTAAGCTTGACAGCAAAAAGATATTGGGAATGTCATCGGATGATGTTGCATCTGCCAATACTACTTGGACAATAAAAGATGAATTAAAGAAGTCGAATGAAATAAATTTCATCTGTCTCCTTCTCAAATTTGGGAATGAGTATGATGAGTTAGTGAATGCGAGAGTGTGTGCTGAGTAGCTATAAAGAGAGGATGGATGGACTGAAAAGGGGAATGGAAAAGGAGAAGGAGGGGAATCGAATTGATGGGAGATGAAGAGGAAAAAGGAGAAGACGACTAATGGATAGATCGAGTTGAGTTACACGAGAATAGAGGAGAAAGGAGATTGTCAGATTCAGGCAAGCGAAGAATCGAGTGAAGATCAAAGATGTCTACTAGACTTATACAGATGCGCAAAAATTTTGTCTTCCGAGATATTTTAAGTTCATCAAGGTGAATCGTGAATCGCTACTTCTGATCGCTTTGAATAGTCAACTACGTTGAGTTGAGAAAACCAGGAAACTTCGGGAACACTGAGAGACAATGGCTATTGATCACGAAAAGCATTTTTGCGACGTTGTCTCTAGCCGATTTGGGGGTATCCGAAAGGGAGGACAAAGAGGGGGTTCAAAAAGAGGGAGGAGAAGCAAGGAGGGCGAAGGAGGTGGAGGAGGTGGAGGAAGAAGTGGAGGGAATGGAAAGGGGAAGTTGACTCTTCGTCCCTTCCCCTCCCGATAGAAATGACTGCATCTGAATCAGCAACCAGTGAAGCGAATATGAAGAGGGAGAGGTACAGTGAATGAGGAACGATGAGAGATGCGAGTTATTGTGAGACTAGAGGATGCTTCCTCTTTCCTTCTGTCTAGCTTAGCTAGATAGGAATAACGAAGTTCCTTCTGACTGCTTGTACAGGCCGAGGGGCAGCTAATTGACATGGCTGGAGGCCGGGGAATCAAAGAAGGGAGAGGAAGAGAAGGATGAGGGAGGAGTCTGACATCCACCCTACTCATCCAGAAGAGGGACGGAGAGGGATAAATGCGATTAGCGACTCGTCTCTCTCATTTCTTGCAGAGAAAGAGAAGTGCGATGACCCCACTCTATCTAGTGGAAAATAGGGAGAACTGAGAAATTTAAATTACCCTTCTGCACTTCCCTCACGAGACAAAGCTCAATAGCCAGCTCTTTTATCTTCATCATAAGTACATCACAAGTTAGGTAGTAATGATATCTTAGATATTCAGGCAATATGCCCAGTTTTTATGGAACAACGATGAAATGATAATTTGGATGGTCTCTAGTCCTTGGCGTCTGATGGCTTCTTTTTCCTCTCTCGACTCTTCGAAGTTGACGTCTTCTTTGGTTTATCTGCCTTGATCTCTTTCGATTCTGATCCTGCTGATTTCTTCTTCTTCGACGATGAACGACGTCTGGAACTATCGAATTTGTTCTTTTCTTTTTATAGAACTGTTTTCATATTTGTAGTAAATTTTATATCAACCTTTCAACTATGCAACATAACTAATATATTTCAAACAAAATGAATTAATTCTCACCTGCCACTGCCCTTCTTTCCCTTATCGTCATCGTCGCCCTGTAATAAGAACAGGATTATGATAGTGAAACGAGGAGAGAAGTCCACCAATATACACCCAACAAAAGCACAGATCACGGCAAACATATGTCAGTTCAGGTTTGATACGCCAGCTTGCTCTATCATTACAAATTCAATTATGCACAACACTCCTTATCCGACCTGCATCACTTCCTCAATGGCTCTTATTGACACGACCGTATTCTCGGCAGATTTAGCTGCATCCAACAATCGCTGCAGTCGCATGTGCTGCAAGGAGAGGGGAAGGTGCGACACTGGGGAAGAGAGTGAGGGAGTCTCGTGGGGAAAGGTCACAACGTAGGGAAAGAAACAATCAATCATCAGAAAGTACTCTAACCGCCTTGTGGCTTCCATTGGACGGCGTCGATTTGGTTGATGCGGGTGTCGACGTACGTGATGATCGATCAGATCGGCCCTGAGTCGAACACAGTATTATTGATTTCTCGAATCCTTCCTCACTTTCTGCGATCCCCACACGGTGACGTACATGTTGCTGTTATGGAGGTGGTCCACGAGCTAAATTGAGAACATTGGAGAGGAATTCACTACTTTTCTCAAGCTATTATGATGCATTCAATAGCCAGGGAAATCTTTTTTTTTTACCCACTTTGTCCGTGACTGGTCGATATGTGTACGTGTTCTCATGGGCGTAAACGGGATTCGATCCACTGATTGTCTTTGTTGTCACTTCTTTCTCTCCGAAGAAGCGATACTTGCAGCATGTCTACAATAATTTTAATCTGCATTTTCTTCCTTGTATTTGTAAATGGAAAGAGAAATTATAAATGAAACCTTGTTAATTCGCTTCGGAAGCCCGATGGCAGAGAGAATCTTCACTTTGAATGCGAAGTTCTTTCCGACCTGCAATTACTCTTTTCTACTCAAGCAGCTTAGTGCTTAATCTTCTGCGAAAGAAGCGAACGACATCGTATTTGGGATGATTTATTTATTGTCCTCCGCTGCTCACCAATTCTTTCGGTTGTTCGACGAATGCTCCTCTAATCTCCTTTCCCGCCACTGAGCAAGGGGAGAGAGACACGTTCAGTTGGCCCATCTCATTACCAGAGAAGTCAACGATGGGGAATGCCTAAATTTGATTAGAATCGGTCAGGGAATCTTGGATTGCTCGCTGATGAAAGGAAGAAAATAGCGTGAAATGAATCTGACCTCCTCGCTGTCGATCAGAAACGATAGTGACTGCAGGAATACGACAGCAGATCCGATGAAGACTTCCGAGTCGGGTGGCTCGTAGAACGGATCTCTCTCCTGCGATTGATTGGACTTGCCCTTTTTCCTCAGCTATGGTGATAAATTTTCAAACCTTGGGCAGATTCCAATCGGCATCTCCGTCCATCTTATTCTCGTACATCTCTTGCATTCCGTAGTATCTCGACATGAATCGATTCTTCTCCCAGAGGAAATGAGTGTCGTCTGACTGGTTGAGCACCTTGATCCATACCTGCAGAAGGATGA
Organism: Pristionchus maxplancki; assembly: GCA_900490775.1. Classification (NCBI taxonomy): domain Eukaryota; kingdom Metazoa; phylum Nematoda; class Chromadorea; order Rhabditida; family Neodiplogasteridae; genus Pristionchus; species Pristionchus maxplancki. The sequence goes on from LS544903.1 coordinate 19,446, forward strand.
ATCACTTTTTTAAACAAGGAAAGAGTTGAACTTATTTTCGAGCATTGAACTTACTTTTTCTACCAAAATTATTTCATGAAAATTCTCACCTCTGTGAGACCTTTTTCCAATCCCCTTGCTTCGGGCGACACGAGTACAATCTCGAAGGTGACCAATCTTCCCAACTCCTTAGCCATTGCATTGGCACGATGGACCAGAGGCATCAGAGCGACCAGTTCGTCCTCCAGGATCATTTGCTCTGAAATACTTATTCCTGGTCTCAAAGCAGACACAGTTCGCATATGTTGCATTATTCAATTCTTATAGTTTTAACCAAAATCAACACTCACCTTTGCTCTTCGCTCCTCCTCCTCTGGCCACTCCTAATCCTGAGTTCTGCGTCATCTCCTGTTGTGCTTTCTCGTAGGTGAGCTCCTTATCGACGCCCTTCTTCGTCGGATTTGCGAAGACGTACAGATGATTGCCGCCGAAGAGAATGCTAAAGGGGATGAATGTGAGCTGTGATTTAATTTCAAATTACACAATTCAGCCACCTGTCATTTGACTCACCGATCATTCTGCTGTAATTCTGTGGTTCCCTTGATCTCTTTTCCATTGATAAGAATGGAAGCTCCCGAAAGTGCTTCGATAGAGATCTTCTTGTTTCCACTGTTATGAAGGACTGCGTGTTGAGGTTGTATGGCCATTCCATTGAGGATGATCGATGCAGGCGGGGAGGCAGACTTGTTGCCTAACAATAAATCACGAATTATTGTATTCTTTCAAAGAAGTAACGAGTATTTGATACAACTCTACATAGTCTAGTTTACAAGAACTATCGGCAACATCCTCACGACGGTAGAGGATGCCCACAAAATGATCTCAACGTGAACTCTTCTCACTCACCAACAGTGACTTCTCCTTCCGGGATAAAATGCACGACAACATCAGTCAAGGCGGGATCTTCATTCAGATTCCACAGATGGGGAACGGATTGACGTTTCTTAGCGAGAGCAGCGTCGTGGCCTTCGATGGCAGAGTGCTGGAACGAGTTAAGATTGTATGCAGCTAGAGGCTCTCTGCTTTGTGCATAGAGAACCTCAAACAATGGAGATATTCAAAATCTTGAATTTCACAAAATCTTATCCACCTTGCCCGCTTCCTCAGCTAGTTTCTGTTCCCACGTCTTCTGCAGATTTTCCATCTCCTTTTGGTTCTCTGCCAGCTGTCTCTTCAGTGCTTCCAACTCCTCCTGAATTTGTACTATCATTCAATTGTCCTCTGAACCCAGAGTATCTCATGGACTGGATCCGTATCTACCCCATTGATCTACCGTCCTTCCTCCCCATACCGATCCACTTGAATGTCCTCCTCCTCCAATCTGTTGCTGCAATCGCAGATTCTCCTCCTTCAGTTCTCTTATCATTCTCTCGGTCGCCGATTCGTTAACAACAGCCTTCGTCTTTATGGATTTCGCGCGATCGGCGAATCTGTAATTAATTAATGGAATCTGCGATTAGATGGAGATAGGGCGGGTAATAATCGACACCCTTTGATGTGTCCTCACACCTCGACCTCGCGTGAGGTGTGCCACACTTGTTATGGCTGATCGGGACAGAGATAATCGAGGAACGGGCCTCTTTGTTCTCGAGGTTTGCGACTGTGACTATGTGAACTAATTCGTGCGAACATTCTGGGATATCTTTTGATGCGAATGGGCAGCAGTCTCTGTTAATCGTATTTCCTGCAAATACTCTCTAGACATTTTCTCGGTGTTTTGTCCTTGAGAGAGTGTGGAAAAATGAAAGGTAGTCCAGAGGCCTGATCGCGAAGACAAAAGTGCAAGGGTTTTATTCTCCCCCACCTCAGTGTGCTCAATGTCTCCTCGTAGTTGTCATCAGCAGGAGAAAGGGCGGCAATCTAGAAAAGAGAAAGAGCAGGTGAGAGATTGATCGATTAACTTGTCTCGATCGCATCTTATCTGATCTCTCATTGTAACAGATACACATGGGCCTTTGAGAACTCCCCTTGTTCTTGACCACTCAATATTGCTATCACTAACCATAATGGTCTTGCTGTTGCCTCCGAGCGCATTCTTGAGCAGGCAAGTGAGAGCGGAGTCACGATATGGTACCTGCAGGGGCCTCCTTTGTTATCGATCAAAGATACCGTAATAATCATAATAAGCCGGACCTACCTGATTGCCTCCCTTCTTTCCCTTGCTCGATTGCTGATCAGCGAGTGCTTTGATCACTCTTCCGAGTGTTGTCAATGACTGGTTGATGACTATTCCCTCCTTCAGACGATCTCCTTCCGTGTCTGCTTTGTCTTGACGCTCACTGAAAAGAATTAACAACACTTCATTTCGGGGAAACATATGCAAAGCCACACATATGTTTTACAAGAAATTAAAATGCTGTGATATCTCGGTAGTTCCTCATATCCATTGAATTATCAGATTTTCGATAATTAGCATCCCCTGTCTGCCAGAAGAAAAGTCGATCACCTTCCGGCCAGATCGACTAGATTGATCTCCGATGTCTTCGTTGTTGTTCCTCCTCCTCCCTTCTTCGTCTTCTGATTGAACTTGATTTTCACGATTGTGTGTGCTCTGCAAAATATAATTATTCCGTTTTCAGCTTAACAATGATTTCTTTTGGCTCTTCTTATGTTTTATAGAAATGAAAATAGACAATGATGAAACAATCATCAGTTTCTTTCCATTCATTCATTCTTCCACGATCCCCACCCACTCACCCAATAACATCATTCCCTCTCTCGTCATTGATTCATTCTGACACCTTCTTATCTCGCTAACGAGCTTTAGTCCTCTCCCTATCGCTCTTATCAGTCACCCCATCCCTCCTTCCTTCGTCCCTTCTTTCCACTCCATCGGCCCTGATTCCACTTTATGAATTCATCAAACGGTCGTAATGGAGGCGCGAAATGGGCAAAGATACACAAGGAGAGTCGATTTATGGATGCAGCTTGGAATGGCAGGGAGGGCAGAGAGCTCTCCCTTCTCCATGCTATCTCGAGGGCAGCGAAGCAAAGACTGTTTGAAGAGCAACCTATGAATATTGGGGAAAAGGTCAACCCGCCTTGTTCTAATAGCTTTTTTTGAACGAGTGGGGCGGACAGAGGTTTTTGAAGCCCGAATATCCTTGAATGGAGGAAAGACCCTCTCTACATTCCGAAAGCACAATATAGCCTAGTGAGGCATAGTGCGGAATCAAGAGAGTAGTCCTTATCGAGGAATCATCTATTCACGTACATACTCTCGGTCTGCAAGATTGACGAGAGGGCATTCAGAATGGAGATGAAGAGTCCTTTCGAGAACGTTTCTCACCTACTACTAGTTGCATTCATGGCAGTTGCAGCGACAGTTCGATTCTTCGTTCCTTCGTTGATCTTTCCCTCGATTTCCTTGTAGGAAGAGACTGGGGCAGAAGAGAGTCCCTCCACTGAAGAGATCGAATTATCAGTGATACAATTGATGCCTTCTTCTTCATAACTTCTTCGGAATCTCACCATAGAATCCAGTCTTTGGATGTTCTCTAATCTTCAATCCTCCCTTCGGAGGCTGCTTCGTCGTGAGCAGATCACGCACTTTCTCACAGTAGATCTCGAACATCGAAATGAAGACCTGAAACGCGTAGGTCAAAGTTATGATCTCGTTGTATGACATCCTTGAGATCCAGAATAATAAGCAGCCTCCGAAGGGAGGATTGAAGATGTAGTAATTTTTTTGTAAGTGGAGACCCCCAAACAGCACAAGCGCCTAAGAATCAAAGATAACCTCGCAATCGACATCATCTCCCTTCTTCTCGCCTATTCGATTGAAGAGTTCCTCACAGACGATCGGGATGATTCCTGAATTCAGCTTTCAATCCAGATCCAAACCCTCATTATTCAGTCAACAACCCGGCTCTCAAGACTATAAAAACGGCCCGCTTCAATTTCACTCCTGTTCACTATTACAAGGGGGACTCAGATGGTGGGAGTGAATCCATTAGTCTCCCTTCCTCTTCCTTCTCTCTCTTCGTGTTGCCATGAGAGAGGAAAGAGGACTGACTGTCTCTCGCGCGTTGTGCATTTCACAATACAAGAGAGTGGACTAGCAAGAGTCCAAGATGTGAGTCAAAACTGCCTGGTGGGAAAGGATACTTTTGAGTCTTCAAATGTATTCGAGCATAACTCACTGAATACGAGCAAAAAAGGGTTCAATCCTCACCTTTATTAGTCTTGGTTCCAACCATGGAGTAACTCTTGCCCGATCCCGTCTGTCCATAAGCGAAGAGTGAACAATTGTAGCCAGCCCACGCATTGTCGAGAACTCCCTTCCCGAGATCGTTGAAGACCTTTCGCTGAAATGAAGAAAAGTTAAAATCATGTAAAAGTATTGAAAATGTTTCAGAAAGACGTTAACAAACTAAAACATGTGATGGAACAAAACGTTTAGAAATGACGTGAAGAGGGGCATATTATTGACATCATAGATTTAAAGTAAGTCTGAGAAGCACAGTTTCAAACGGAACTTCTAGCTTCAGAGAGGCTTACCTGGTCCGCATACTTGGAATCTGCTGGTGCAGAGTATCCGTTCCCATCCTCCTTGAAACCGTCGTGAGACCAATAAGAATAATCGAATGTGAACCATTTCGGGTCGTCATTTGGCTTGTTGGGATCTCTGGAATGGACAAAAGGGGATTATCTACCAGAGAAGAGGAAGAATACGACTCCCTTCTCTCTTCTCCCTTCCACTCGATAGTCATTCATCGAGTAATACGATGACTTTATGGTGAATCGAACTACTTTCCTTCCCTCCCTTTATATCTCCCCGCCTCTCTCCGAACCATTCACTTCTTCAGTCCTCTCCCTCAAGGGGTAGATCATTCGGTCCCTTCCTCTCTTCTCCAATCGATGTCCCACTTCCTCCTTCTATCATCGTCTCTCAACTCGTTTCTCTGCTCATTTCACCTACCGTAATCCGCCCCCATTCCACTTCTCTTCTCTCTTTTTCTCGTTGTACACTGACTCGCTGTGTAAGTTTCCTAAGGTCGCCGACTACCGTACCCCAAGGTCACTCAGGGTGGGCGGGACTACCGTATTCCCTACCGTATCTTCCACCGTACCTGATGGCAGTCCTCTTTCCATCGGGCATATCGACGACTAGTTGACATTTCTTGGCCTTTTCTCTGTCGTTGAAGGGTCGAACTCGGACGGCGACGACTACATTATCCCCTCCCATGGTCGAGGAAAGGACAGGTAGGTCACTGGATGGGATGCTCCTCCCTTCTCTCCTCTTCTTCTTCTCTCATCGATGCTGTTACCATGGTCCTCCTCCGTGTGGGGCAACACAGCCACAAAAAGGGAATCCGGCCGAGAGGCCCCCTTAGCTACACCTGGCTGACTCCTACTACAGCTATAGTCGAGAAGGAGAAGAGAGAGGGGGAAAGGGCCAAGCCCAAGGGGGAACTCCCCTGTATCATTCCCACAGCTGTATATGTCTTATCTTGTTATCAGTCTCATTCCCTCCTTCCCTTCCTCCTTCATTGCCCCGTCGGCGGCATCTTTGGCTCCTATTTGACTGCCCTCTCCTCTTCTCTTCTCCCTCTGGTCCCTCCCTGAATCCCCTTGTCTCTCGTCCCTTCGAGATCCCGAATCTTCGTCGGCTCCGCTTTGCTGCATTTTTATGGAGAGACGACGCAACGGGCGTAATTGCAGCCAGATCCGTCGATTGGAAGGGATACGGTAGGTTTATTCACTTGAATCTTCTGCGACATCTGCTTAGTATAATTGGGAGAGAGATCTGTCTCTTCCCTCCGCCAGACCCCCGAGGGGCATACCGTATACCCCACTCCGTTGCCTATCTCTCGAATTTGAGGAACCACTCTGCGAAATGAAGTTCTTGTCGGAGTACTAAGAGAAAGATGAAGAGTAGATTAGATGAACTATTGTCTATAGATGGCTATCGGGTGTACGGTAGAACTTTGAGGGACAAACAGTCTCTCATATTTGGATGAGAGAGTCAAAGAACGAAGTTGCCTGAACAGAAAGGGAGACATCCATCAAGCGGTGTCTATTACTTAGCTGACACCTGGTTATTATTCCCCTTGTGGGTGTGGATGAAGATAGATCTAGCTTTCTGATGGCGGTGGATGAGAGAGAAGAACAAAGATTGAGGGAGGGGCTAGCGAAGATAAGTCTTATTATTGTTCTGGCACCCAGGAATTTCAATATCACTGTAACTGGAAAAATTGAAAAAGTTAATTTTGTGCCTAAACGTATCCGAGTCTTGCATAGTCCTCAACGTTATCTTTATAATTCCTCAGGTATCCAAATCATTATCACTATTATATTCTGTTGCATTATCCTGCATGCAAGTTCTCAGGAAAGTGTCTTCGCACAGCTATTCTTCCCATTGAATAATCCATCCCAATCATTCCCTTGTCTCCATCATTCTTCCTCCCCTGTCAGTTCCTTCACTCATTTCTCATCTCTATTTGTGTTCCTCCTCTCTTCTCCGTTGACTTCTTTACGATCTCCTCTTCTCTCCTCCAATCGCCACCAAATCTTTACTGCCCTCCTCCTACAACTCTTTCGGCTCCGTGATGCCGCCAGTCCTTCCAGAGGGAGAGAGAGAGAGACGATTCCCCAGATGGAAGGACCCCCTGTACTACTCTGATTTATGGACTGTATCTGGGAAGGAGACCGACCCTTCTCTGTCACAACACCGGAAGCTTCAGCGGCACTTTCTCTCTCTTTTTGTCTGTCCTCACTTCTTTCTAATATGTGTGTGGTCTTTCCTTTGATGTGATTTGCCCTTTCCACTTGTCTTTCTTCCCTCGTTTTTTTCACCCTTTGGATAACGAGCAGTTACCCTTTCGATATAATTTAATGGAGGGGCTTGGGATGAGAACGGAAGAAGAGAAGAAGAAGATAAAGAGAAGACGCATGGAATAAACAGACAATGATCTTTGATCTCTTTGCAGGTTCAATCCTACTGGAGTGGCGAAGATTCGAAGTGGTGAAAGGGGAAGGCCAATTTGTCGGTGGCTCGGCTGAACATTTACGACTTGTGAGGCATCTGGAACAGATGTTAGATGAACCGATAGAGAGAAAGGACCAATTACACGATGATACCAACAACTATTCAATTTCTATTTTGAATCCCCTCCAGGATCTTACATAACTCTGAACGAATACTTTTCCCTCCACGCCAATTGCATGGCCATACATAGATTCATCCCCAACCTTCCTCTAATCCCCTACCAACAATGCTCCCGGATTACCGTATTGTGATAGTGTGAGGGAAAGGGAGACTATCTCCATTCAGTGAGTAAGACACACCTGTGGATTAGACTCGACCACTGATTTACGATGATTACGCAGTCTGAGTTGAGAAATGACAAGAAGAAGGGGGGAAGGGGAGTAACTCGTCTATCAATCTCTCCCTCGGCTGGTTATGACTGGTTTGATCTACTGCAGATGAAAGCGAATGAAGCTTTACGATCCAAAGAGAGAGAGAAGGCACCTACAACAAGGGAGAAGAAACAGAGCTGTCATTCGAATCGCAGACTTATTCGATTAACTTCTTTGTACTGTTTTCAAGATCAATTCGTACAGTGAATAACCTCACACGCCTCACATCGAAATGGCCCATTATTTTTGGTTGAAATTCTTATCACTTTTAGTGTGCTCAAAATGAGTATCACGCCAGAGGGCATATCAGCGCATGGAGCCGTAAAACGGCCACGGCCCAGCTAAGAACCGCTAGAGGGAATGAGAAAAAGGTATGAATGGGCTCTCTTCATTCCACATGCTCTCTCGTTTTCTATAACCAGTTAGATATCAAGGATAAAGATGAGACCTCGACAGTGCTTGCTCGAGGGAAGAAGGTGTCGGCAGGCTCTTGTTCCATGCCCCCACAAGTGGGAGATTATCCCTCCGAACACACAAATAGAACCAGGATTCACCCTGTTATCCCGATCGGTGTGGAACAAAGAGAGATGATCACTCATCAGTTGACAGTATCGAGCCAAAGTGTGCTGCTCTATCTCTCATCTCATCTCTGCAGTCCTTCTTCTTCTTTTGCGGGAGAAAAAGTATAATAGGAGCAGCGATCACAATCTTTGCTTCTTCTCTTCTGCCGTCAAACCAGATCGACTCCATTGATCCTACCGTATTCCTACCGTACTCCGACCCGGAAGTGCACCGGAAGTCACGTCCGCTAACCACCGTAAGTTGATCGTGCGACGTCATTACCGTACCGAGGGTGTCTCGAGATGGCGTAAGAGGCACACGCAATGGGGGTGACCGCTTAGTCGTGGCTGATCCAATTTGTCTCCCTCTCCTCCTTCTCCCTTCCTTCCCCGATAAGAGACTCCTCTGTGATAGGGGAGTATCATGTCAGAGGGAGAGATCAAAGAGGGCCGCTATCAGAAAGAGGGGACTTATCAACGGGAGGCACTGCCACAGTCCTACCAATCCTCATTAGGACGTCGACTGGAAGGAATGAGTCGAATGATCTACCCGAAGATGCCCTTTCCCGGGCCATGGAATGGTACGTCCTCTTCTCAGATCATCTGATCTCTTCCTCCTCATCAATCTTCCCCTTCCTCTCTCTTTTCATCATTCATTCAATGGCAATAACATCTTACGGTAGTTCCTCCTCTCTTAGTCATACACAGTTCTCTCTTCTCTTCCCTTCCTCTCCCCACATTCCAAAACGGGAACTCACGCCAACTATTTGTATCCCCTGTATCAGTATCACACACATCATCCGGGATGTTTGACAAGAGAGGAGGAGGGGGTCCTATGACCTACCCCCCCCCCACATCGATTGCTCATTGGGGACTAGCGACAAGCTCTCGTTTCGCGCGTCACTTAAATCTCATCTGGGGTGGGTGTTGAATGGAATGGGATTGAGTGCCATTAGATGGGTGTGCGGAAAGATGGATGGACTGCTCTCCTCCCTCTCCTCCCTCTTCTCCCCTCCTCTAACCCCAATATTTCATCCTCGATCCTTCGCGCATTTTAGTCTAATGGCAAGGTGGCGGGACAGACTTCTGTTGAAATGAGACGGAAATGAGAGGGTCAATGTGGGAGAAGTCTGGGATAGGAACGAGAGAGGTTGCGGAGTCTCGGAAATAGGTGTCGAAGAAAAGACCACTAGTGGACTGCAGCGCGGAATGGAAAATCTACATTTTGGCTGAGCGGATTTTGATGATTTGCATGAACAAGCAAGCATTTCGTAAGATCGTTAAAGCTAAATGGAGTACGCTTGGGCTAATTGAGTACAATCTAAGTACGATACTACTCGATGAATAGAAAAAGTTTGACAGTACGCACGTTTGAATGAATGCAAAAGCAGCAAAGTGCATCATCAGTAGAATGCAGACTGGAATGGCAGATCCCCTTACTATTATCCTTCCGATTCATCCGCAAAGGTATCTAATCGAAACGAAGAGGAAGAAATGATTCAATGAGGGGAACCGAATGATAACCGCGGCGAGTTCAAAAGTAGTCAAGAGTTATTGATTGATAGGGATGAGTTATTGGGGAGTGAATGAAGTGAGACGGACCGTCGTCTCCCCTTCCCTTCCCATGCACAATAGTAGTCGAATAACGTATATGCAGAGCATATGAAGCATCGATTCTCGCAGTACTATTCGATGTTCAAATGAATCAATACTGGGGTTCGTAAGGTCAACGAAAAAGAGTACTTGAGTGCAGAAATACTCCGGAAAGTCAACTAGCGCTAGATTCTAAGGCAATTTCGAGAGCTGCCGAAACACTGAATATACTAGGAAATACAGTCCAAAAGAGTGTACGGGAAGACACGGAAAGTTGGTGGGTCGGGATGGATGGAAGGAAGAGGAAGAGAAGGAGGAAAGGGAGGGCGAAAGGGGACAATCAAATGCGGAGAGCGGAATCGTAAAGTCCCGATGAAGGGACGAGATGGCCGAGGGTAAGCAACCCAAATAGTCTTCCCTTCCCCCACTGTTCCTCCCCCCCCCTGGATGGAAACCCCCCGAGGACACTAACTTACCTACTCGTACTTACTCATCAACTTCGTAAGAGAGTGCAAGAGGGAAGGGGAGAGATATCAGAGAGGAGTACGGTAGAGGGGAAAGGGGCGGGTCTCTCTCCACTCTTCCCCTCCTATCTCGCTCCCCACTCTGACTTGAGCGCAGAGACTCCTCCCCCTCCCCCCTCTCCATTCATCTTTCTATTGCCTCTCCTCCTCTCTATCGTGCCCATTCCAATCCTTCTCAACACTAACATCCTCTCAAGCGCCATTTACATCAATTGAGGACCGATTAAAACTTTTTAATTAGCCACTTTCGGTGATGGTGAGGACATCTCCTGTGAAGGATGGGGGGCGGTAGGGGGGAGGGGAGAGGGGGTGCGCGGATTACCGTTAACTGCCCATCATTCGGTCGTTTTAGTACCTGCCCGTGAGAGCCTGGGGCCGTCTCGATTAAACATTGTCTGAATGATATGTGTTGTGTGCTCGAGTTCCCTTTATGACTCCCTCCCTCCTTCTTCCTCCCTTCACTCTCCCATCATGCTCTCCTCTCACAGGCCCGCATGCGATGCTGTCTGTGATGACGATGATGAGTGCTCCCGACCAGCATCAACAGCAGCAGCAGCAGCAGCAGTCGCAGCTCATCTCCCCGCCCTCCTTCCCTCGATCAAATGCAGCTGCAGCAGCCTTCTGGCCGACCGTTGCAGCAGCTCCGACCTCCTTCGCCCCTCCCCCTTCCACTTCCACTCCCGATGGATCGACGAAGCAAGAACCCGGGAGTGATGAATCGCCCAACAACAGAGTGTAAGCACTTCTTCATTTGTTGTTACATAACTTTTGTATTATCTTCCTGCAATCTGAAAGTGTCATTCTCTTTTACTTCGCAAAGAATTTATGGATATTTTAACTTGCTAGTTCTCTGAATCGACTTTCGTACTCTGTCAGCCTTCGATGCTTCGACATTTTTGGCCTAGTTTTATCTTTTTAATGAGACTCATTCACACTTATCAGCTCTGTACAAAAAATAGTTCCTCAGCCAATGAAATGAAAGGGTCAATTGATGGATTCTTCAACGTCGATCTCTTCAGTTTCAGTCCCACATCGACGTCGTCATCTTCGATGAATGGCACTTCCGCCTCTCCCTATCTCGCCGCCGGATACGACTGGCAACGGACTGCAGCCAACTTCGCCTCGGCTGCAAACTCCATCCAGACGACCACTGCAGCCGCTGCAGCTGCAGCAGGAAGAACACTGCCTCAGGGTACGCATTCCTACCCCTTTCTAACCTTTTCGAAACATTATTTGACTGACGCATTCGCAGGTTTCGACATGATGTCTTCCTTCGGAATGTGTCCATCAGAGATCTATTCGTCGGCTGGAATTCATCCGGCCGCCCAGGTCGCAGGTACGGTAGCCTCACCCCGAGGGTCAATCGAGGACTGACTTTCTTTGCAGCCCAGTGGAACGCAGCACAGGCGGCTCAGTATGCCCAATACGCGCAGTACCCCTTCCCCACCGCCTATCCTTCCACTTCCATGCTGGACCCAACCAGTGGATCAGGTACGGTATCTATCGATTGACCCTTACCGTAGCCCTTCCGTTCCGGTCGGCGATCGAATTCGTCATGGTGATCTATCAATCAATCGATCATGCTTCCTCCCCCCTCTCTCCTCTCCCTTCACCCCTACCGTAGTCATTGTCGCTATCCTTTCATCTTCTCTCCTCCCTCCCCTCTCCCCCTCTCTCCTCTCCTCTCCTCTCACTCATTCAACTGTAACTCTGAGAGTGACGCTTATCATGCTCTCTCCTCGCTTCGTTTCTTGCTAGAGAGGGCGCACCGACGAGATATCACGGACAGCAAGGAATGTTAGAACGACGCAGACTATACCAATCACAGATCAATAGTCTGATAGAGGGGGGATGGGACCAGTATCGGAAGCCCCATTCATCCCATCTGGTACACGGCTTTTTACCACAACAGAGGGGATGAGAAGCGGCTTCTCTTTAGAATGATCATAAAGAGTTGGGGCGCCACGACTGCGGTAGACACAGAGGACTGCTGTCCCTCTGGTGGGAACACACGGGTGGCACTACCGTACCCCATTCCTACCGTATCCCCTCCCTCCCTCCACTCTGAACACTCCTCTTCCTCCCCCCTTCTCTTCGCTCCTTTTTAATCCAAAAATTCTGCCCGTTGCTCGAAGGGAAGGGAGGGAAAAGTCGTAAAATGGGAGGCAGAAGATAGAAGGGAAGGATAACGAATGAGAAGGACAAATTGAGATGGAGGAAGATGAGAAATGAGGGGAGGAGGAAGGAGGTAGATCTTGACTAGGAGGGGAGATCAGAGGGTAGGTCATAGGAGGAGAGGACGATGGCATTCGACTGTACGGGCAAATAGAAGACGTCGTTTTACGAGTTGGACCATGTTGAGAGAGAAGAGAGAGAAGAGAGGAAGAGCAGATACAGAATCAATGATGATGCTCTTTCGAATCACTATTCCTTAGTTTCTCCGGGACCGATTTTCGAAAAGCAATTGTTGTTTTTGGATGATTCATTTAACAACTTCTCCGATTCCGATCAATATCTCATTCCGCATGTTCAGTCTCTTCCTCTTCTCTTCCTCCTTCTTCTCTTTCTTCTTTTCCTCCTGAGCGGGAGCACTAAAACTTTTATTAACTCTAGATTAGAGAGTGGAGCGAGGTGGTGTAAGAAATATCGATCTCGACCAGAGAAAAGGGGAGGGGAAAGGAAAGGGAGAATTGAGACAACACAACCCCCTTCTTCTATCTACCGTAATCTCATAATCAGTACTCTCCCTCGTGTGAGTGAGAGAGAGGAGAGATACGACGGGATAAGGTTTTATGCGAAAATCTCTCCCTCTCTCGAAAGGTCACGGAGAAACAGGCGGAAATGATAGGTGGTCTCGAGAATGAGGAATAACCATGACCTACCCGTGATCGATACCATACTCTCTACCGTATCCCTTGCAGAGCCGGGAGTGCTCGACTGGACGGGAAATCACTCGAGAAAGAAGCGAAAGCCTTACACGAAGCTGCAGACTCTCGAATTAGAGAAGGAATTCCTCTACAATCCTTACGTTTCCAAGCAGAAACGATACGAATTGGCAATCAATCTCGGATTGACGGAACGACAAGTCAAGATATGGTTCCAGGTACGCGCATTCCTTCTATATGTGAGTGAAGAATGATGATAGATAATGATTTACATTCTCTGAAGATTAAGCTGGGACAGTGAAGTCAATTGTTTCCTTGCAGAATCGTCGAATGAAGAAGAAGAAGCAAGATCAGCGAGGGGGTTCAATGCACGATATGAGTGGAATGAGAGACGATTAGAGGGATGGATCCGATCGATCAATTGGTAGATCATCTCAGTTATCGCTCGTCGCAACCTCGGGGTTTCTCTTTTCTTTGTCCTTTTTCTCTCTCCCAGTTTCAATCCGAACAGAGTCCCCCTTCCTCCCACAGTGTGTGTAGAATCCGAATTGAGATGGGAGAAGGACGATCCTCTCTCTCGAGGGAGAGAGAGAGACGTCGTCCCTTCCCTCACCTCGCCCTTCTCTATGTATCATTTTCGCCCATACCGCGTCTCAACTCACAAATAATGCATAATACCGGTAATGTACGGCACCTTGCCTGTGTGTCCCCCACACCGACTCACTTCCCTGCTCTCTCCCCTCCCTCCCTTGACCTACCCCTCCCCTCCAATCGATAATCGACCCTCAGCTGTGTCCTCTCTGACGTCGCAGGTCCCACCTGTCCTTCCCAATCATTAGCTTCCATCACTTTCCGAATGAATCCATAGCCTCGAATGAACCATTCTCTCTCTCTCCTCTAGTTCAGATTGTCACACTCAATAAAGATCCCTCTAGGAACACATCACTTTTCTTCCTTACCTGACAGCGAATGATTGATTGTTGATAGCGTTTTCACGAATAATGAAATAAAATAAATTAATTCAAAGCGATTGAAACATGTGACAAAGAAGAAGTCTCTGCATTGCTTCCATTCTCATAATTCCGTTTTTTCACAATGAAACTATTGATCTCCACTGTCTTTCGATCTCTTCACAATTTGTTTTCTACATTTCAGTTTTCTCGATGGGTTCGTTCTCTGTCTCAGTGAAAAGGATGATCAGCTGGCAATAAAATAATCAGAGTGGTCGATCACTCTTCTCATCATTCTCCTCGATAGACCCACCCTCTCTAATCCCTTTATCAATTCCTTCCTTGCAGGTCGACGATATCACACTCAATTATGAAGGCTGATCTTATTCTCATGCTTTTTACAAACCAATATCAGAAAGTAATAGCTTTATCAAGCATCACAGGGCACACAAACAAGAAAACAAGAAGTCAAGCGGTGAAAAATAAAAATGTGATCAATTTACGTGTAAGCGAGTAAAATCGAGACCAAAACGGAGGATTCGAAGGCTGGGTTCACAATGAAGGGGTTATTCTACTTGGGTCCATCGGGTACTCCGAATGCCTTCTTGAACTTCTCTTGCAGTCCCATCAGTTTCTCCCTCTGTGCATTCTGTTTCACTCCGAAGTCAGAGAGGGCGTCCTCCACTCTCTTCATCTCGTTGTTGATGTACTCGATACGCTTCTCCACGTTCGCACGAGCCTGTCAACAAAAGCCATTTCGAATTGATTCGGCAATGCAGCATGCTGGTCAATCTACCAAGCGCGTTCAAGACGAAAATGATTTTATCATTATAATTATTGTGTGAAATACGACAAGGCGTGTAATTGTTAAGCACAAGTTGCCATTTTCATACCGCCGAAAAAAGTTAAACAATTGAGCCTTGTTCCCCATCTACAGTACCCATCCCTCATTCCCCTACCTCGGTGAGATCCTGTTTGACGAGAGCGGCGCCGATTAGCTTGTACACGGTAGCCTCGTCGTCAAGCAGATCCATCTCCTGAACGGAAGATGTGATTATCGATTAATATGAATTACGGTATCGATTCATCCGTCTACCGTACCTCCTTGACGAGGGTGTTCTCAGTAAGCTGGCTCTCCAGCTGCTGCCTGTTGTTGATGTACTTCTCGCGATCTGCAAAATCATATTTTTTTACCAGTTCTACCGTATTCGATGCACTCAAAGTTACAGTAAGGGCTACGTTTTACATCTATTCTAACAATAACACCCTGATGATAAATGTTCCCTCCCCTCCTCACCCTTCTCGAGTTGCTTCATCTTGGCGACTTCCTCCTCGAATTGAGCCTTCACTGCCTCTGCCATCTTATCTGAGAATGCAATATAAATAACCAAAACGGATTTTTACAAAAAAAATAGAGGTATTGAATGGTCTGGTAACCAATCATCTAATAAAATAAGTGAGTAAAAACATTTAAAACTTTATTATTGATGCTTGATTATTCACACATAGATCAAAAGAATAACAATATTTTGAAATGAAATTGTGGGCACTGAATATGGTCAGTTATACTGAGTTGAGGTAAATAATTGATTGAAGATCAAAGTGAAAATATTCAGACAAAAACAATAACAACAAATCAACAACGGGATTGAATGGGGATCTGGCAATAAGGAGAAAACTAAATGAGATCAAATTATTTAAAACTGGGTACCGGTAAAACTAAAGCTTGATTATTGCAGTTCTACGGTAGAAAATTTAAAACTGAATCACTATCTGAGTCTAATTATGACATTGGTCACTTATTGAACCTAATCCTCATCTGCCTCCTCTCCAATTCTCTCCCTTTCTTCGTGTCTCTTCTTGTGCGTTTGGAATGCACGGAGGGAACCGAACAGCTTGTTGCACTTCAGACACGTCCTGAGGAGGATTCAAGTTATCTTCATGCCTCATATCCCCAATTTATCACAATTCAGTTGCCAAATAATCTACTTCTCATTTTCTACATAATCAGGCTCTATAGTGGATATTTGCATCAGCGTTGATCTCCTCTCTCCGAGATCCCCCCCCCCCTCTTCCTCACCTATCATCGGGATGAACGAGGATCTCCGATTCGTGCACTCTAATCTGATGGGCACGCAGTTTCTGGTGCGTCTCGTACCGATATTGGCACTTGAAGCATCTGAAAACACGCAGATTTAGCGAAAATATAATTGATAATCTGCAAGCCGAAAATAATTGTGCAAATTGTCGATTCTCTCGCCACTCACTGGAATGGTTTATCCTTGGGTGCGTGATCCTCCTCACAATGGCATCTCCACTTCTTCTTACTGTGGAAGATCTTCGAGCAGGCTGCACACGGGAAGACATCTTGCACCGTGAGAGACGACACTTCCTGAGCATAGGAATAATGGTCATTTAAAGCCCTAATACGACTAATATTAAAGCCTTTCGTACAACGAGAACTACAAACCTGATGAGCCTCATTGAAGTGGATCCTCAGCGATTCTGTGTCTCTTCCCTTGAAGGCGCAGACAGAACATCTGCAGAAGAATTGCATTAAACCAACCCGATTGTTACTGGTTTCATCGCGAATAGTTAGCTATGTTTTATTGAGGGGCATCGATTTTGCATGCACTACGGTTAGAAACGCATATCTACGGATTCTCCTGTATCCATTCCCCTATTACGACAGCATCCTCACCTGACTCCCTCCACTCCCTTGATGTGCGAGATGTCCTCTGCACGGCTCTGCTTTCCAATAGACTGCAAAAAAAAAATCAGCATTATTTGTTGACCCAGTTTTAACACTCGGACTATCCAGTATGTGTGTTTGAAAAAAAAATCCCGCCAGATTGCAGCCAGAGATAGAGGGATGCCCCCCCCCTCCCGTGACTAACCCTCCTCTGGTAGACCTCTGGTAGTTCCTTGAAGATACTCGACGAAGGTTGAGGCTGAGAAGTTGAAGGAGAATCGATGCCCCTGCAAGGAACAAGTTTCATTACTTGAACTAAATTATGCGAATCATTTCATGCTTTTTATTTGAGAATTTACATCGTTCACTACTCATGGCGTGGAAAAATTGAAAGGAGGAAAAGGAGGAAACCAAATATTTGAATTGGCGCCTTTTCAGTATCTCGCTTCCCAGAAGAGCTAGCGACTTGAAACTTCGTTTATAAGGTTCTGAGGGGTAGAAAACCTATCTACCAACATTTCAAGTCGCTAGCTCGTCTGGGAAGCGAGATACTGAAAAGGCGCCAATT
>LS544903.1:68945-94598 GCA_900490775.1 Pristionchus maxplancki
GAGGGGAGGAGCGAGTTAAGAATGAGAGGAGAAGAGACGAGAGAGTATGCAGATGAAGAGGCGAGAAGAGGATTAGAGAAGAGAGGGAAAGAGATGAAGAGACGTAATCCGATAAGTGATTCTTTGTACGACCAATATGACAAAATCAATATTGTGGCTCAGAATTCAATTATTGAAGAAGAGTACGGAAGAGCACTGGTGGTCCTGATTTCAAACGATCTTTGATCTCTTGAGAGGTTCATTTACAGAAATTTATCAGAGGGGCTATAGGAAAGGTTAACAAGAGGTTGTATCGGATTCCGTAGGTCGTAGATTTACTTTCTCTGAAATGTACGCATCATCTTTTCAAATAGCGAACGCTTAGAAGGGATTACGAGTGAAGACTCACAGACATCAAGTGGGGGAGCTTGACGGACGGGGGCAAAGATGACGAGAAGGGCGTAGAGAGCATCTCAATTGACCAGACGAATTCAGCGTATTTATTGGTTGATAACTTTTTTTTAAAAAAAATTGATGTTAGGAAGGGAGCCACTCAATAAACGATGCACATTTCATTTGTTTTCGCATCCATTCGATTCCCTAACACCTTATTGCCAACATTATTTTCCCCATGAAGAAACGTGCGGTCAGAGAGGCATCGTACATTTAGAGTAGTTCAATTTTATTCTATCGGATTGATCCTTTTAGTTAATAAAATTTTATCGCTTATCTCACAAACAAAACGGATCAACAATTGAACTACTACTCGTAATAACAATCAAATACACTATTCTGATCTATTCAGCTAATCTCTTCAATGGTCGAACTGGCTCTTCTAGGACATTTGGCCGTTCGTATCCTAGCAATTTCTCCTTCTCATCTCTGATTCTGTCTTCGAGAGGGGTCAGATGGATCTTCCTATCTTTGGCTGGAAGCATCTTCTCATTGATGGGAATTCCATCCTTCAGTTTCAGCATCGCTTCGTGAGCGAGAATCGTCTCCGTCTGAATTAGCAACAATATTTCAAAGTTTTCCAAACATTTTTTTTTAATTCTATAAAGCCACACCAGTCTAGAAAAATTAAATTGACCTCCTTAGTCCACTCGTATCCACTGGGAGATCCGACCAGCAAATGTCTCAGCTTCCCTTTACTCAACACATTCAACTCCTCGAACTCTTCATCGCTCATTGTGGGAATCTGGAAAGAAGTCAGATCTCGATTGCCCAAATGTTCTCTACCGTACCTCTCTCTTCACCGTACTCGTCACGATGGGATTATCATCGTCGGTTACGGTAGGTCGTTCGTTGACGGCGCCCGCGATGTAGAAGAGTCGACCGTTCTCGTCCTCAGCGAACGCGTTTCCTGCACCGAAATGAGTACAGTAATCATTTTCTACCGTACTCATTCACAATTCTGCTACAGTAACCCCTACCGTACCTCGTGCGTCCTGCACTACACTCGGATGCTCGAGTAGTTTCCTCTCAGCGATCACATCATCTAGATGCAATTCGTACTCCACTCCAAGAACATTCACATCGGGAATACTTTCCTCCAGTAGAAGCGCCGACTTGCCGAGGTCCTGCAACGATCGAGGGATTACTGTAGCTCAGTTTCCGTTTTGTAATCCACAGTACCTTGATGTGATCGAGTCCCTCGAGTCTGAGATACTTGAGATTCTTCATGGTCTTGAGTGCCATCAACCCCTTGTGAGAGAGTGAATGGCATCCCGATAGATCGAGTAGTTCCAATTGAGGGACGAGGGCGGAGAGTCGACCCATCGACCAATCATCAATGTGCTCACAATTGGAGAGACGGAGGAGACGAAGATGTGAGAGACCGGAGAGATTGTCGAGACCTGTAATCCATTCTATACTTTTTTACTTGAAACGTGACTCGTTTAAACAATCAGATTCTTTGCTCGATAGGCAAAAGCCATGAAACACATTCGTCCGAGCTCGCAAACTCAAGTTTTTATATACAATTTGTATTTTTAGCGTATAGAGTTGAAGCTGGCATTTACCTCTAGAAGACAATTCTAACGACTAATCGACCCTCACCTTCAAACATGATCTCCGAATCGGAAGCATCGATGGCCTCCACGTACAATCCATCCACTTTTCGACCGGGTAGACTGTAGTTCTGGAATAAACAGTAGAATACTCTAAAGTGATAACAAATCTACGGTTCATTATGCACATTCTTGTGATCGTACCTTATTCTTGTCCCTCCTGTACCACGTCTCATCTCCGACAAACTTCACTGCTGCTCCTCGATGGACGAAGAAGTGAGCAGCAGCCAGATCGGCCCCCAGGAACAGAAGTCGCTCGGGGATTGATCTGAGGGAGAGAGATCAAAGTTCAATAAGGAGCCGCCATGTTTTACACTACACGCTACCTCTCAATGTACTGTATCCTCATAAGAAATATGATTATCCCTTTAGGCTGGAATAAATAAATTCTTACCTCTGATCATACTGCAGATGCTGGAAGTGATCGTATCGCTTGAATCGACGCAAATTGTCCACGCTGTGGTCGATGTACCTGAACTTATTACAATTGTTTCGAGACCGAGTATCTAATTTGGGAAGCATCAAATCAATCTAGCTTGTAAAAAGTAGTATGACTATATGTTATCTACAGTAATTCATTGATCTACCGTACCTCATCTGAGTGTGATTCGTGAGTAGATCCATGGGGAGTGCTCCCGTATCCTGCCTCGTCTGATCAGCTCGATCCTTCTTCGGAGCAACTGAAAATAACATATTGATCTACCCAATCAATTGATATATCACTACATTAAAATATATATATCACTACATTAAAATGTCTAGGAACCAATTCTTTTACTATTCCCCACCCCCATTATCTTTAAATCGTCAGTTTACTTATTTACAAAAGTGAAGCTAGCAAATAAAACGAACGCTTCGCTTAGCTGCTCAAGTTCTTTGATCTACTCCGTTCTAATCAATAATTCTCACCATCCTCAGGTCGTTCTGGTGTAATATACATGCCCGTGGGCAGTTTGATGTGATTCTGCAGCCGATATCGCTCCTTCAAATGGGAATTATAGTCAAAACATCCCGAAACGAGGCAAGAATTGGCAATAAAGGACAGGAATTAGGCTGACCTTTTGGTGTTCCTCATTGGCTTTCACTGCATCTTGCCATCTCTTGAATCGAGACCATTTGTGGACCATCCAATTGCCCCTTCTAACTACCGAAGAACGCATTCTAGACGATAGTTCATAAATCCCCGTCCTTTTTCTCCCCTCGGACGAGAGTGCACTACTCTGTTTACCCTCTCTCTCTAGCGGACTTCTCTTCATCGCCGGAACGCGATAATCAGGTACTTCATTTGAATTCTCTACAACTTGAAAAATATGTGAAATACATACACCCGCGATCTTCTTTATCGCTAATCGTTGAATGGTAACTGCGTAACACGTGGTGATATGAGGAACATGTGAAACTTCCAAAGTGAATACATCGACAAAATTAATACATGAACAAATTACGTAGAAATTTCTCAAGAAATGGCTCTAGGATAAGGCAAGAACTTTGATCGATGAAAGTTCTCCTAGGGCCATTAGGGACATCGTTAATTTTACATGATAAATGGTTTACGAATAGTTAGCTTCTGCTTCTCTAGCAACAAAGTCTACTATAACTTAGCGTACTTAGTACTGGGGATTATGGGGGTAGGCGGGGTAAGCCTGGTTGGGGTTATACTGATTGGGGTACTGGGGCTGGGGAGGGTAGCCGCCCTGGTTCGGGTACTGGTTCTGGGGCGGGTATCCACCCTGCTGGTGCTGGTCGTATTGGGGCTGCGAATAGTTAGGCTGCTGGCCGTACTGCTGCATCGGGTACTCTGCAATCAATATACCGTAATCCATCAAGTTCCAATTCTACCGTAACCCTTCGATACCGTAATCTCGCTTACCTCCCTGTCCCTGATCGTACTCATTGCGCTTATCCTCACGATCGCACATATTACCGAAACACTTGTACGCGATGAAGCAGCCACAGCAGCAGAGAAGAAGACAGAAGATGACAACACTGAAAGAGATTATCGATTGAGGTAGATCAGAGAGACCACCCAGAGACAGAACGGAAGAGATAGCGACAGAGAGGGAAGGGGGCATGCAGATTCGAGTGCGAATTGATTAGTGGAAGCAGATAGGAAAGAGAAGGGAAGGAAGGGTCTAGCACACTATGGAAGAAGGAAACACAAATGACCTCCACCACTCACCAGATCGATCGATAATTGAGGATTGGAGGGGCAATTACAACAAATTAGAGAAGACGAGCAGAGAGGAAGAGACTGGAATTAGCTCGAACCACGTCACTTCTCCAATTCATGGCCGATACTGTACTCTACAGTAGTCCAAACACAGACGGAAACGGTATCTAACTGTAGTCAAGCAATCGCCAATTTATGCGTGCGAAACGATTAGTCGAGCCGCATGACATGTAGGATATTAAATACTCAACGAGAGAGAACAATAACAAAGCTGTCGAAAACAACCAAAATCATCACGGGGATGAATGAGAGACAGAGGGACGAGAGGCAAGAGAGCGATAGACGAAGAGGAGAGGCATTAGAAGATACTGTATCCATATTAGTGATCTGGTACTCCCCATATGGTAGTTTACTAACTAGTCCATCGCTTTTGGAACACTTACCATTACACACGCACTTATTGTTAAGTTTGTGTGAACAGCAGCTTTTTCCATTACTGATGGAGTAATCAATCAACTACTTTGGGGGGGGGGGAGAATACCAGACAGAAAAGAGGTGTGAAACCTACAGCACAGCGACGGTTCCGATGGTAGATCGAGCATCGGTGGCCGAGGGACGAGAACCTTGCTGGACGGGAGGAGCAGGGGCAGCACAACAGTCCGTGCCACAGCACACCTCGAGACCCGCCTTGCAACCCCAAGTGACAGTCTTGGGACGATCACCGCTAGGGTATTGGATCTGCAATGAGAAGAATACATTCGAGTGCCTTCAACTGTTTTCGGTCGTAAGAAAAAGGAGAGATGGGAAAATCATTGTTCTCTGGGTACCAATAAATATCAAAGCACTGAAGTTTCATAAAAACAAGAAAAAATAGAAATCTTTGATTGCACGACCCACCGTGTTGAGAACGTTTTCGGCCGTGGGCGCCACAGTAGTCGTCGATGCGTTGGGATCGACGGTAGCCGAGGGAGCGACAGTCGTAGTCGTGGTAGTGGTAGTGGCACCAGCATCGATCTGAACCAATCAGTACTGTATCGAATTAAACGAAAAAATAGTCAGATACTAATCTCATGCGTCTACTGTATCGTAGCCAAGGGGATACGGTGCCCACCTTCTGCAGTTCACTCAGAGGCATCGAGCACATCTGTTGTCCATTCAACTGCTTATTTCCATTGTTGTCGAAGTAGTAGCTGCGTCCACCATGGTTGAAGGGCTGCTCCGCACTGCGGATGATCGCCTTGCCTGAAGGGAGAAAATATTTGACCATCAAACACACATAATCGATGTCTGCTCCTACCGCACTCCTACCGTACCTGCTTCCCATGCGACGACTCCTCCGACAGCTCCGAGTGCTCCTGCAGCAAGAGCAGTCTTCCAGCCACCCGAAGAGGCACGAGAACCAACTCCCGCGGAGTTGAACGATGACCTGAATGCAATTGATCACTTCATATCCGTACATGCCGATCCAGCTCGTATTTCAAAAATATGACATTCTCTTCGCTTTTTGAATGTGTCATTTCACGAATTGCGTCATTCAGAGAGAAAAGAAGAAAATATCGGCATTCATGATTCAACTGTTTAGAATCTCTGGAATATGAAGGATATCGCGGCATGATTCACTTTCAATCAATCAATCTTTCGCACATACTACAGCAACTCTCTCCATTCTTCCTTTTGCTACATTCAGCATACTATCTATCTATTCATGCAAATCCCCTATCTCACACCCTCTCACTCGTGACTCAATATTTTCTCATAATCGATTGCTAACACCATGAGACAGAATCAAAAACAAGACTAGTGCTAATTGAATCATATATTAGCAAAGTGATATATCAACTTACGGTCCTCCGAAATTGTTGGTCGGTCTGAAGTTGTTGTTGCCACCGACGAATCCGCCTCCTGGCTGCTGAAATGCATCTTCGATTAGAACAAATTATCCGTGATCTCAAGAAGAAGTCATCGTGCAATGAATGGTAAAAAAAGCTTCTCACTCAACAGGTAAAAACAGCACATTCACACATTAATACCGTACTTCAAGCACCACCCCACAGTACCTGTCTATTTCCTCCTGTATTTCCGATTTGAGAAGATCGATATACTGGCGTATTAACATAGACAGACGTCTACAAAGCAGTGCAGGTGTCACATTACAGTGTCTATTCATGTCCATACCTGTCTAACTCCAACAGTCCAGCCGACATTATTAACAGGATTCATCGTTGTCTAAACAGTGCATGTGCCAGTCCGTGATAACACAAGAAAACACACCAAATCATGCCAATGTCACTCAACGAGCATATGTGGCAGTTTGACACTACAGTACCTGTCTATTTCCTCCTGTATTTCCGATTTGAGAAGAGCGATACACTGGCGTATTACCATAGTCAGGCGTCTACAAAGCAGTGCGAGTGCCACATTGCAGTGTCTATTCATTTCCATGTTATACCTGTCTAACTCCTCCAAGATTCCAGCCGATATTAGTAACAGGATTCACCGGTGCCTAAACATAGTAAGCGGTGCATGTGCCAGTCCGTGATAACACAAGATCAAATCATATCAATAGCACTCACTAGACATATGAGGCCGTTTGACACTACAGTACCTGTCTAACTCCTCCACTAGTGCCGGTATTAGTAGGTCGAACCGGCGACGTCTAAACATAATAATCTACTGTGCAAGTGCGGAAATTCCTGAATGCTGAGAAAAGCACAGAGATTTCAATGCATCAACATCTCACTAAACGGGACATCTACCGCACATGGACATATCTAGACCGTGCTCCATCCACCAGTCTACCCACCTGTCTACTCGCTCCTCCAGTTCCCGTGTTAGTAGGACGATACGGCGTCTAAACATGATAAGACCTCTACAAAGCAGTGCAGGTTTCAGTTCATGTTAACCAAAGATAAGCGGGGGTTAATCGATAGCAGGTGTCTTGGTAGATCAAACTGACTTGATTGGGACGAGGTTGGAAGTTTCCGCCTGGTTGACCGCCGAAGTTGTTACTGGGGCCAGTCTGCTAAAAATAAACAAAAGAGCGTGACTAACTAGCCGCTAATTAGCAAACAGAGGACTATCATCCAATATATGGAATTATATTTGGTAACGTACAGGTCTGAATGGCTGTCCTCCTCCCTGGAAATTGCCTCCTCCCTGTTGGCCACCGAAGTTTCCACTCGACGGATTGCCTCGGGCACCTTAATTGATCTTTGATCTACCTCTCTCGTCACAATCGGTTACTCGTTGACCTCTCCCCCTTTTCTCTAGATTGTCCTCGTAACAAGATGGAAACCCGCTCTATTTCTTTCTCTCGAGTATTCCCATCACTTTCCATTCAGTCGATCGTACATCTCAGGGTATTGTGAAAGGAAGCTCCACCCTCCTAGTCAAACTACTACTTGGAGAGAGAGGACGAGAGAGTGTGTGAATACGAGAGAGAATCTTCTCACCTGATGATCCTCTGTTGAAGTTTCCACCGCCTCCGCCACCTCCTCCACTGCTACTTCTACGCGGGATCACGGGTGTCGATATCAACAGGACGAGCAACAACACTCGTTTGTCCATCCTGCAAATAAGCAAATAAATACCATTATTTCATGCAAGTACGATCGACAAATAGGGAAGGCACTCGCAAGATACACGTTGCGCAATATCAGCGATAATAGGGTGAAGGTGTATGAATGAACAAGGAATGGTCATCGATTTCCCGCCCCTTCCCCCTGTCAATCTCACCCTCTTTCTTCCCCTTCCGTTCGTTGTGAGTCAGTGAACACACGAGCAATAACCCACTGGGAGATAACAAAGAAGAGAAATAGGATAATCCATCGAGTACAGAAGAGCGATGAGTAGAGATTATTAGATGGGGGAAGAGAGATGAAATGGCACAATGAAACAGTTACAAGAGGAACCGGATGAAGCGAAAGCAAATTCGGATTGACAAATCGATAGCCTAAAAAGGAAGAAAGCTATAGAGGTCAGGGGATGATGGTTAGATCAAGAGGGAGAGAACAGATTCGAGAGAGTTGAGGTGTGAGAGAGAGAGACAGGAGCATGGGATGAGAGAGGAGAGAGGAGCGAACCGGTCTCCCCTTCACTACTCCCACGGTAGTACTACCAATGAGACAGATGATTGCTATAACTCATACCACTTTTTCTGGAACGCTTGTTCCTGAATTGAGAGAGAGAGAGAGAATAGAAACGAGCTGTCTCCCTGACAACGAGCAGAATCTCCCTCTCTCCCTCTGCCAAACAACAAAAGAATGAGGAGAAAGAGCCACGTAAGGAGAGCAGGGAGTTTCGTAAACGGCATGCGATCTAGTATGACTCACTACTCCCATTAGCCGAGATTGAATAGACAGCCTACATTGTAGCATCACATCACTTCTCATGTTCAAGATCAAAGCAATAGATTGTAAGAAATTTATTATTGCATAGAAACGATAAGATCAGCGACAAGAAGTGTTCGAGAGAGGCATAAAAGCAGATATGATAATACTCAGAAGGCAGAAAAAATCGATTGGTGGGGGCAAGTTTGCAGAGTGGAAGAGTCGCGTAGAGACGTCGATTGGGCGTGAAATTGTTCAGCGAACGAGTCGGGACGGGACGCTCCCACCTCATTCGAAATGATTACATAGATCTGTAAATGGGGATCAACAAATGGAAAGAGTAATCGATCGATACCTGAGAGAGGAGCGGAGGAAGTGTAGGGTCGGCATCGGACGACTTGAGAAGAAGAAGAGGGACGGTAGCACCAAGGAGGGGGCAAGAGACGAGGAGTGACGGACGGAAGAAGGAGGAGGGGAGAGTCTATTTGTGTTTGTGAGGAGTTGAGTACACGCGAAGCTTCCTCGCCCTCCGACCTCTCCCCGCTTCTATCCCCTTTCTTTTCCCCCTTTCACGCTCCCGAAGAACATTGAAACACAGTCTAGATCAATAATGCTTCGTGCAAATACGGCAAGTAGTCGATGTGGATACGACGAAAATCGGGAAAATGTCACGCCGATAAGGCGAAAATAAAGCATCGTCAACGAGAAAAGATAAAAACCGATTGTAACCCAAAAATGGAATTATAAGAGACAGACAGAAACGTACGGAACTCGATCGAGCACGAAAAAGAAAGTAAAAAAGTCAATGCCGGAAATACACCGTACCTTGAAGAAAATCTGTGCGGGACATGTTTCATTCGATTCACATACTGTAGCTCTCCAATTAGGCTGTTTTGTTTTGACCTATCTTTTTCCTTGTTTTTGACCCGATTGCTTCATTATTTAAGGTTTATCTAGGGCACCATGTGTAGGGTAGAATGCAAGTTCTATGCGAGTCCATCATAGTCCCGTGATATTTCAGTTTTCGGGTTTTTTTTCTTTCGCATTTTATTTTTTTTTCGCTTTTCATATACTTTTATCTATCTGCTATTAATAATAATTTATTAAATGCAGCAAAATGGTCAGTGACTCTCACTCTCGACGCGCTTCTTGGCGTACTGTAGATTTATGAATTGAGCTATAATGAGCCGTTTCGCCGCAAGCTGCTAATAAAACTACTTCACACTCTATCTAAATCTTCCCTTCCCTTCTTGCTTTCCGATGAGTAGTATGCTAACCGAATTTTCCGTTATTGATCGAGTTCGAGCGTTTTCCTTTTTATCAGGCTTATTTAATCAAATTTGAGCTTCAGGGGGGATGTGCAAGAAGTTATCACAACTGTTACCGGCGGGGGTGGCATGGTTTCTACTCGTGGGATCTACTGCCTTCTTCTATGCACTTCTCGCTCCCAGAATGATGGACGAGTGGGGTGTAAGTTATTGCACGAATTATATTGAATAAGGGCTTAACATAGTCGTGTTGTCAGTTATTCCATCTCATTGATTATTCGAAGCTACAATTCGATATTCCTATTGATTTTGTTTCAGTTTCAAGCGTATTGTATTGTGGGCGTCGACATTATACTCTTCCTTCTCGTAGTTTCCAATCTCGTCATGGCAATGTGTCTCGATCCCGGCATCTATCCCATCGGTAAGCTATTTCTCAGTAGTGCTATCTCCTTATGCGATCAAATATCCAGAATTATTCCTCGATATTTGTAAATAATTTAATAATTATTCAGCAACTGTATCTGAGGAGCAAAATGGAGGCGATGAATTTCGGTCGCCTCTCTACAAGAATGTCGTGATAAACGGAATAAGCGTCCGCATGAAGTGGTTAGTCCCTTCGTCTCGTTTCGTACTAACTACGGAATGGATCGTTGAATTTAATTCCAACTAACCACTTGTCTCCTCTGATCAATCATTGCCGAGTTGTTTGTGCAGCTGCTACTGTGACTTCCTCATATATATTAATATTAATAATGTTATCCAGGTGCGTCACTTGCAAGTTCTACCGCCCACCACGAGCTTCTCACTGCTCAGTCTGCAATCGGTTACTTTTTCTTAATATGCAATCGGAATCCGAACTATTATCGCGTTGTAAACCTAGTGGTCTTTATCACTGATCGAAACCCAAATCGTTCAGGTGCATCGACAACTTCGATCATCACTGTCCGTGGGTGCACAATTGTGTTGGATGGAGGAACTATCGGTACTTCTTCTTCTTCCTCGTCTTCCTCTCCCTCCATATGATCTACGTATTCATCACATGCGCCGCCTATCTATCGCACACCTTCCATCAGTCAGTTTTTGTTATTTTATTATTACGAAATGTAATAACTCTCAAATGTTTGCTTTGGCAGTAGAGATCGGGTCGTACATAAATCATTTTTTTGGCCTCGAAATAGCCTCTAAATATATATCCTGATCTTGTTGAAGGATGTTAAAAGGATATTCTTATCCACGGCCTCCCTCTTTCAGGAAGCCGATGGATCCTCCGTTCCTCACTTCGATCGTCCTTCTCATTCTCACTGCAGTCCTCTCCATTCCCGTTATAGGACTCACCATTTTCCATGTGGTACTCGTCCTAAGGGGAAGGAGCACAAATGAGCAGGTTGGCATTTCAAGGAATTTTGATTGTTGGAGATATGTGTACCTGTTGCTATCCATAGATTTTATTTTAGTTTGAAGTGTGTGGAGAGTAAGTGGTATGTATGGTTGTGAATAGTTCTGCTGATGAGGCAGTTGAAGGGCTGTTCCATTCAGGTGACGGGCAAGTTCCAATCGGGCTTCAATCCCTTCACGAGAGGATGGATGGATAACTGCTTCTTCGCCCTTTGCCACTCCCAAACACCTTCGTCAGTTCACATTCCAATTTATTTATCCGAACGTTACGGCTGTCAATGAACAATTTCCCCCAAGGGGATGCATTGCGCGAAGCTTGTGATTTAGAGGTTGTAAATGCCACGAAGAAAGAGTATTTTCCATTCTCTGACTTGCACTTACTTCTTTCATGCAAGAATGAGCTAGGATAATGGAGTGTTCCTTCCTTGTCCCACAAAGATGGATTTTCTGAAATTATAATTTAAAATTTTGTTTGCAGATTCGTCGGATATCCAACGACGAGAACGAAAAAGAAGATGCAGCAGAGAAATAAGGTTAATTTTAATACCATTTAAAAAAGTTTGTGATGAGAGTAAGCTAATTTGTTGCTGGATTGTCTGCTGCCATCAGTTCTCAGAAACCCTGAAACGTAAATACTCGTTGTGCGCAAGACGGATTACCCTAGTTGCGACTCATTCAGTTTGTGCCTTCAATCTAATTTGTTTCTTCTCTTCTCAGCGTACTCTCAAAGTGCTGGTGACAGACGAGACCTCAGTCCTCTACGTCCCCGATGGAGATGGAAAGGAGGGAGGACACATCAGGGTACGTCTATTATCCATCCATTATTTCGTCCCTGGAGGGCCAAATGTTATTCCCAATTATCATCTTTACTATGCCTCTCCATTTGTTTTCCTCTCCAACTCATTGTTTTCTAAATTCTGCGCACATCTGTGAATTTCGCTCCCTTTCGTTATGTGAAAAACACCATTAGTTAGAGATAGACTGAACGGATAAGTAAGAGCTGCTAGAGCGAAATATTAAGTGGCCTTAAATTTCTGAAATCCAGCTAACTTCGTTCAGCTTCTTTGGCTATTCCGATTCTACTCAGATTGTGGTTCACAGTTGTAGTAGCGAAGGTACAAATGGTGAGTACAATCATTCTCTTTCAGTTGAAGCAGATGCGTCAAGGGGATTCGGATTCAGTGGGAACAGCTCTTTCTCTCGGAAGGAGAGAAGAGAAGAGTGTTACTGCCAATGGTAGCACCTGCAATCTGTATGAAGACAAAAGTGAGATATTTTGGTTGAAAACAGTTTCCGTAGATCCATTATGCATCCAATATGAGTATAGGATAAGAGAATCCTCTGTAACGAGAAGTAACGTGGTCTGTTCATATTTGTGGGGAGCGTAAAGACTAATTCGATTTCTAGCCTCGCTTTGTCTCTCTATCCTCACTTCGGTAGATTGTTTTTGTCTGAGGAAGTTCGATCTCCTAGCCATTCATTCATATTTTAGTAGAGCGTAAACGGAACTCGGCGAAAAGGATATTGTGATTTCAGAATCGTTTATTTGTAGATCTCCCGCTTCTGTAATCGTAAATGAGTGTCGTGGGAAGATTCGGGGGGTAGGAGGAGTGGGGTAACTTAATAGTTGCAGATAAGGGTCTAATTAAGGTCTACGCCCAAGGGGGAAACCACGATGTTTGACATGGCAGACGAGAGACTGACGTGTTCTTACTTCGTTTGTTTTTGGGGGCGACAAAGTTACAATGGAGTGAGGGGACGGATTGGGTTTGGCATCATCGTACGTCCATCTATAGAAGGGGAGTCGTAGTGCCTCCCACTCATATCAAATCTCCACGTGTGTACCTTGACCCTCGCTGATTTCGATTGGTTCGAGAACTGCAAAATGTATTGACAAGGCAACAAGTTCGGCAGGAAAGCAAAG
Organism: Pristionchus maxplancki; assembly: GCA_900490775.1. Classification (NCBI taxonomy): domain Eukaryota; kingdom Metazoa; phylum Nematoda; class Chromadorea; order Rhabditida; family Neodiplogasteridae; genus Pristionchus; species Pristionchus maxplancki. The sequence continues at coordinate 82,079 of LS544903.1, forward strand.
GCGATAACGGGAATAGCCAATGAAGGAGGGACATTCAATACTGAAAAAGTTGAGAGATGACAGATCGGTCACATTCTGGGCTGAAAACGTCAAACGCAGATTAAAATTGTTTCCAAATTAATGCTCTGATCGGATGAGATATTTGATTTTTGAACTTTAGAGGAGAAGTGTTGATGTTTCAGCAAAATTATAAATTGGGTGTGATGGCGGTAATTATTCGACAAATTTCAAAAATTGAATCTTGAGACTCGACAGCAGCAGCGTACGAGGCTTCAGTGGCAGAGGCAATGCAGGGATCGTCCCTCTCTGCCGGATCACCCTCCAGTGAGAGACTCGCACTACTCAATGGTTAGTTGACGATTTATTACCCACGTTTCTCGGAATTTGGACATGTCTCATTAATTCAATTGTTTCTGATATTCAAAAATAATGAGCAGATGGTGATAAGAGGAAGGCAGATCAGCTGATTTCGTGCTAAATTTAGTTGCACCTGGTGGTGGTTTGGTGTTATATCACTGAAAGGTATATAGGTTAAGGAATGAGAGTAGGTGGTAACAATTACAATCAAATCCGATTCCCGACCAATCACCAACTGATTTATTTCCAGGTGATCGACGTGGGAAGCCGTTGGCGTTCTCAGATGCGATGCGAATCCACGACGAATTGTCATCACCAACGAAGGCAGTCAATCTGTGATCGACTACCGTATCCCACTAGAGAGACGGGTCTACCGTAGTCTGTAGATCAGCTAACATATATAAATATATAGGCGAAATAAGTTATTGTTATTTACTGCTGTTCCCATTGTCCCTTTCCCTCCTGTCCATCCCCCTCTTTGTCGTCCACTCAATCGGTATTGCCTCTTCTCTTCTCATGAACCCCTCCTTCTCCTCTTCCCTTCCTGGGTACTTCCCTCAGTCCCGCCCCCTTTCCTTCTTCTAGTCTCTCTCTCTCTCTCTAGTTCATCCTGCGAATCCCCTCCAATCGTGTCCATTTATGCCGTCCATCTACTGGTCTCAACCCTCATATGATGATATTATTTGACCTTAAGACGCAATTTCTGCACTTTGTCACTTTCCAATCTTCTCATTTTCGCACAGTCTCTACTTTGGATTGTCTCAAGTAGTTTCTCATCCTTCTTCCCAGTTCTCTCTTCCAAAGAGTCAAGTTCATTGATCTATCTGCGATTCTTGTGCATCTCCCTCTTTCCTAGAATGTAGGATCTCCTTCTCTCGAATCGCAGAACACTGATAGCACCAGCACCTTGTACACTCAGATGCTTTACCACCCCTTCTCCCTTCTCACTCCCCCCTATCATTGTGTATTCAGCAATAGGTTGTACCAGAACCACCCACAGTTTGACCCCATTTGTGCGCGCATCTGTGTTAGAAGGGATTTAGCTGATTGAAGATATCTATTGTTGTTCTTGTCTCACATACTGTTCAGTTCCCCTCTACACTTCTCCCTTGTCATACAGGTCCTCGTGTCCCATTGTTTATTATCCAAATCATCTCATTGCATTATCGGTGGCTTTCGATATAAAACGCCTCATCAATGCGTGGTGGTGTGACTACAGTACCCAAGGTTACAGTAATCAGATGGGATTGATTCTCGCGGGAGGAAGTGGTCACGTGCCCTCTCCCATTGGCCGAATCCCATTAATGGAATCGATACTGGTTCCTCCCTCCATTGAAATTGCCCGACTCTCGTAAGATCAGATGAGATAGTGAGTAAACAGGAGAGACAAGGAGAGGCCATTGCCAACCCTTCGCTTCTCCCCTCGAATCGGCTGCAAAGTCTGTCTCAAATATCGCCCCATTTCGAGTGTGTACTCATAATGGATTAGAGAGGCAGTCCTATCATTCACTATTTCGAGCTCCCGTGGACGAGAAAGAGGGAGCAAATTGGAGAGAATTGGCTAAGTAGTTTACACAGTCTTCAATCTATTTACTCGTCTTGGTCACTACTCATCCCTTCAGTCATTCTATCAACAAGGTCCATCTGGGTTGATCCGATGGAATCCCCTCAGGGGTCCCTCCCTCCCTCCCTCCCTCCCTCCCCTCCTTCTGCCCCTTCCGAATCATCTGTCTTCATTCACTAGATCACACCCGTGTTTCGTCACGTCTTTCTACCCATTCTTCTTCTTTCTTCTTCCTTCCTTCCCTTTCGATCACCAATGGAAACCTCCTTCACTTAGTCCCTTCATTCAAGAGTCCTATCAGGTATCCCCTCCTTCCATTTTCCTCCTATCTCAATGGTCGATTGCTTCGTGAATATCTCGAGTTACTACCTTCCTCCCCTTCCTTCTCTTCCCTTTTCCCTCCCTCATTCATCTCCTCAACTGCAACTAATTATTGGTCGTCTCCTCTGGATGAATCTCACATTTCGCTCCTTTTCCTCGTCTCATTTTGAACTTTGCCTCGTCTTCCCTCCTCCCTCACTCTTGCCCCTCGGTTCAATTAAAGGAGTCGAAGAATGGAAGACAATGCAAGAGAGAGGAGGTGTTTCCAAGCACTCTCCGCTCTTCGACCCTCTACTCTTCACTCTTGGCAACCTCTTCTTCCCTATTGACTCCTGTCATCTTCGAGTCGTTTGATCTACCTCCTTCCTTGTCCCAAACCACCCAAAACACAGCCGGTCTCACGCAATACTCGCGAATCTCTGTTTTCGAAACGATCCACGATTTTCTCATTTCGCGGTCTCCGATTCCTTTGCTGCAATGCAAGACAACTTCCAGAGATCCGCAGAAATACCAAGGAATCGTCTCGGATAGGTGGGATCTCTCCCCTCTCCCTCCCCAATGAACTCAACAATGAATTCGACTGCGGATGGGTATTGTCTGAGTGAGGAACAGATGAAGTTATCCCATCACACTTTCGAGTCACTCGTCATCGGAAAGGTATCCGTTTTGTCGCTTTCAATAATTCCACGAACTGTTTTCGAATAAAGGAGATGAAAATGAGGGAGTGAACAACAACTCTTCGAATCCGCTAGACTCCCGTTCGAACTAGATAGATAGTCGTGCAAAAGTGGTCTATTTTCCCGTTGCGGCTTCCAATTTCTGCGTGAGAGAGTTCCCTGATAGCACCTAGTGCCCGGTACTGCGCAATCCTTCCCACGTCTGCTCAAATATTGGCCCCTCCCGAACTGTCTGTAGTAGGATCCAGTTGATTGAGGATAGTTTGCACCTGGAAAATACGGAGATTAGCTTGTGATTGTGCACTCTTGAGCATCAAATCCACAACAGTTGCTTAGTGATGATGCAATGTTTCCCTCAGATCGTTCCTCTCCTCATCATCTTTGGGATCTCTGGCAACGTGGTGAATCTGTCCGTGTTATTGGACGGAAACATGAGAACCAGGTGAGAAATTGTGTCGGAAGCTTTCGAAGATGAGGAAGGATTCCATCAGAATCTCTCGTTACATCAACACCCCCGGTAGATCGAGACCTATTCTGAGGAGTGAAACAAGGGATCGAAGAGATCAAGTCACATTGCAGATCGAATACTCTTCTCGCGAATTTGGCAGTCACGGACATATTCTTCCTGCTCTTTATGATACCCCATTGGTGAGGTTCACCGGTATCTTCATTTTATGCGAGCATTCGAAATGAGAATGAAGCGACGGTCAAAATAGCGTTTCTGTGACGTTAGAGCCACGGTCTGAAAACATTCGTGAGAATTGCAGCATGGCTCACTATCGATGGTTCGACCATTCGTACTACTTCCGATTACTGTACATCTCCAATAAGATGCATCTCATTGCAATGCTCAACTGGGCGTCCGCTTGCGCTATTTGGTGAGTTCGGATCTTCGTTCAGAATTCAGGAAGAGTGGGAAATGCGAGTCCTCACTGTCCGCAGACTAATTCGAGCGTGGGAAATCGGATAGGGCTTTCCTTGAAAAGTAACACCACATCATCATCACTTTTGCGTGTTTGTTTTCGAAATTACGAGCTTATCGAAGGAGGAGGAGGAGGAGTAAGAAGGCTCTTCCTGGAAAGGAAAGATCGAGTTGCGAATCCACTCCAATTGACACGAAAGCACCGACTAATAGGGTGAATGAGGGTGGAAAACAAGGGGAATCGGATGGTAATCGGACGAGAGGACGACACGAGGGGAAAGATTGAGACAGCTAGTGGATGGGTAGACTGACTACGGAAAAGACACATGAAGTAGGTCTGATTGTGAGCATAATTAAACTTCCTTGTAATTTCCGAGGAAGATCTCGAATTTAGGATGAAGATGTCTACGTGAGTTCATCATCAATGAGTAAAATGAATCCGTTCTCAGGTTGGTTCTGGCCGTTTCTCTTGAGCGACTCGTCGTGATCAAATGGCCTCTTCGTTCACGGGATCGACCCATCCTCATGAAACCAGCACTTCTAGTGAGTTTGACCTACCGCTGCCTCCTCACTACGGTAGCTAGCAAATTACGGTTGCGCGTTCATTCGGTCGCACATTTGGTCTCCCTCGGGATCTTTCATCTCTTCGCTTCCAAATTCTTGAAAATAATGCGTGCCACTGTGCAGAGGGAGCCTTCATTCACATGCAAAACGAGTGCCTCCTCAAGGTTTTCGTTTACCCTCTGACAATGGAGAAGTGAGAGAAGGGGGAGAGAGCAGGGGGGATGGAGAGGGACAGAGATCAGACCGACTCCACTCTCACACTGAAATCCGAGAGGAACCAATACATTTTCCTCCCGCAGGTTCTACTTATTTTCGTGCTCACTGGACTTCTCACATTCTACAATCACTTCGCATGTGAGTCACACCACTTGGCATTTCGACCATTTTAGCCGTGGGTAGACTTTCCGGAGTAATGGAATATCCGCCTATTTCGAGAGTCATCCAGTAAGATAAAAATAGATGGAGTTTGACTACAGTAACTATCGTAATCTTCAGATTTCTGTCCCACGAAGATCTTCTGCAATGGGACGCAGCCTCACGCCATCTGCATCCACTCCGACTCCGATCAGTCAGTTTTCGGGAACTAATCTATTTGTGTTGGTGATTACAATTAAACGGTGATTCTATTTTTGTATGAGTGTTGAATCGTGAGAGATTGATGTATCTACATCAAGTTATCTAGAAAGCCGATTTCGACCCATGAAAATGGACGGAAATAGCATTCCTTCTAAATTCGGTAGCAGCGCACAATTTTAGATCAGTTTGCTCTCCTGTTCCGTGACCTTTCTTTAATTTGATTGTTTTTCGGCTTCCACTTTTGTTTTTGGTTCCGATGACCACCAAAGATTTGAACTATTTGAGCAGCTTCTGACGTTCTGATGTTTGAGCTCGATTAGTGCATCAGTAGCTCTAGTCACGTTCCAATATCGATGGACTTCCTCTGGTCAAATACCGAAAGAGTTCACAGTACCTCGAAAACGAGAATCGTGAGAATTCCGGAAACAGAACCAATATTCCCGATATTTTCGTGGTTCATAAGAAGAAAATGAGTAGAGGGTAGACCATTTGCAGACAGTTATTGGAATAGGCTCGCATCTGAAGGAAAACTTGAGCATGAAATTTTTTCGAGAAACCAAGAACCAACTTCCCTACTTTCCAGATGGATCCGACCCAATCAGTCGAACCCGAACCCCGCGTGGTTCCGTGCCATCATCAGATGGAGTCCTCTCGTCAACGCTGTCGTCGTTGTCTTCGTCCCCATCCTTCTCGTCTGCATCTCCAATGCCCTTCTCATTCTCACCATCAAGAAGAGGTACGGTAGGTCAGTGACTGGAAGGAAGTGCGGTGGGTCGAACTCGTGATTGCAGACAAGTTCCTCTGCTGAAGGAGACGTCGGAACAGGCGAGTCAGCAGAAGACTGAGCAGAGAGTGGCAAGGACGGTCATTCTCATTGTTACGAGTTTCACCATCACGCAGGTATGAACAATTTCTTCCATTTTGTGAAGTTTTTCGCGGTTTACTCTCTGTTTGACAGGAGAATAATTCCGAGACTGTCCGCAAATAACCAATATTTGAGGGTCCATCGGCAGTGCTCAACGTCGCTGCTGTATTCCAGCCAGTTGCCGTTCCCATGGTGAGTCCAAATTAAAGTTTATCTTTCATTCGATGAAGCATATAGGCAGAACCTAGAAATAACTAGCACAACAAGCTTCGGAATTCCAATTAGCGTGGGGAGTGAATGAGTCAGGTGGTGATTGGGAAGTAACACGAAGTGTTTCGAGCCGAGAAAACAGCTGACCCTCTTCGTTCTCCCGTGATTTACTGATGGAGAGCACGTGCAAATCAGGAAAATCAACGACAGAAGAGCAAATTTCAGTTGACATTCTCGACATTCTTCGTCATCCTCGGGAAAGCGCTCACTTTCGTTCTCTTCTGCACTTCTTCTTCCTCTTTCCGACAACGACTTCTGCACAAAACGAAGCTGATCCGGAGGCAAACTGCGAGGTTTGACCCTATTTTCACGTATTTCGAATCAGAAATGGGTATCATACGGCCACAGATCTAGCATAAATCTTCCAGGGGCATCGCTAATTTACCCCTAATCTCAAGAATGCGGTGAGTTTATCCCCGATTCGCGCACTTTTTCAGTTCGATTTATCTTCCACCTGTCCTCAACGAATGCTTTCTCAGAAAAATATCAATTGGTGTACTCTGTTTAGCCCTACAAATCTATTAGTTTTCTCTCAAATATAGTTCTGTTCGACCTATTTTTCGGAATTTCAGAATGAACGAGGAGAGAAGTTTCAATTGCAGGAAACTGACGGTTCTCACGCAAGGAGACACACAGGAGACTCATCTCATGCTCTCCTCTCGAACTTCTTCTTCGCGATTCCACCATAAGACATCCAAGACATCCTCCCCTCCCATTCCACTATGAACTGTCTCTTGACTACCTAGTCCTGCTTTGTTCCAATTCGATCCTCTATCACCCCTCTGTGTTCTTCCTTCCCTTCACTTTGTTCTGTCCCTCAGAACCTTCTCGTGTCCATAAGGGTAGTCTCTCGTGCCATGACAGCCCCTCGACCATTCTTCCCCTCTCCTTCGATTCTCTTCCCTCTCCTCGACCGGTGATCCACCCCCTCGACATCAGCCATTCCACTACGAGTGCATCCATTCCCTTGTACAATAAGATATCGAGAAATTACTAATGAAGTGGATTCCAATTTAAATGCGTCCGATCGATGGGAAACATGAATGAATGTTTATCACAAATTAAAAATCGGAAGGCACAAAGAGATCGATAAGTGATGATATTTATTGAATGGTCTCGTAGATTTTAGGAATGATTTTAATTTCGTCTCAGTTCCACACATCTGAAAATATGCAAAGTTATAATTCAAAAAGCAAAGAAACATGCCGAAATTCGAAGCGACGATCCAAATTGCAACTTTCTCGAGAAGACTCGCAGGTGCAGGGAAGTCATCACAATGAGACCATTTGAGACCATTACGGAATCTCTCTTTGTACGCCTCTGCGTACGCAATTGCCTCCTGGAATCGATAATTGCGGTAAGGAAATAGGTATGTAGATCGACAGGTCAGACAACTTACTTTCTCGTTTGTCATTCTCATGATTGGACGAGGATGATTGATGAATGCAATGACGATGGCATCGATGGATCTGACATCGTGACTGAGAGGAGGAGTGGGAGGAGGAGGAACGGAAGGACGGGGACTGCGGTAGGTACCGTACGATCCATGAGGACCACCCACGAGCATCGGGCAGTGGGGAGGAGGCACCGTGGGTCGAGGAGTACGGTAGGTACCGTAGCCACCATTGGTTCCGGAATTGATTTCGGGACAGAGCGGCGGAGGGACGGATGGACGAGGGGTACGGTAGATACCGTATGGTTTTGGATTGAGCATGGGAAGAATGACGTTGGGACGGCGTCCCAAGTTCTCTTGAAGAGGAGACATGTTCAGATGTTGGAAGGATTCGGAGTGATAGTGAGCGAGGGGAAGATGCATTTGAGGGCACTGAAATGTGGTATTCAAACACGAGTTGAATATCACAAGAACTGAGCAGGGCAAATGAGGGACTAATGAAATAAGTTTGAAAGACGGTCTTTATAGACATGCATCGGATGCGCCCAATTATTAGAGATGGTACATTCCGATTTCAGGCCATCGGTTAGAGTCAGTGAGACTGAGCAGAGTGGCCAGTGGGGATGGCGTGAGACTGAAGAGGAAATAAAATTATCGTGGGAAAATAAGAAGGGCCGGGAAAATTCATGAAAATATAGTGCTATCTACGTGCATTATTAATTGATAAATACAGGGAAAGGGTTCGAAAAATGTTCCACAAAAAAGTTCAAGGAAAGCAGTTGTTTTTCGGCGGACACGAGTCCAATTATTCGTAATGAATGGACCTGTCCGAATTGAGAGAAGTCTGCCCACAACGGCTGTTGTTTTCCGTTCGGCTCTCGCGAATATTGCTTGAATCTCTTGAGAACTTTGCCGAAGCCATGAAATGGAGGCTTCGTTCCTTGCGAAGGAATTCTTTTGCAGTTCTTTATTTCGTATTGGTAACCTATCAGCTGTGCTCAACAATAGCGACTACTATGGCTACGGGACTGGTTAAGATTCCTAGGACAGCATCAAGCGATGGCGGGGTAATTTCGACGCAGTACCTTGCTAATGGGTCTTGGTTTTGCAAGTGGAAGGAATGAATTGGATTCCGTCTCTCTTCCCACTGTGTTTCAATCCACAGCCCAATCCGAGACCTTCCTTTCCTTCTTTCTCTCCTCACCGTCCGTCTGTTTTGTCTTTCGTTCTCTCTGAGTTTGTTCTCCCTTTCTTGTCTGAAGAATAACCGTACACAACCTCAGCACATCTCTAATATTCGGTTAGGAAAACAACGAAAATATGAGTTCGTTCCAACTAAACATAAGAAAGTACGAAATAGACAAATTTATGGTCTACTAAGAAATGTGCCTTCAATCATCATAGCTACACAATACTGTCTAATTGTATCCGAAGCACCCTATCATATTGCGGGTAGACCGTTTGTTTCTTCATTTATCATATCTGGCATGGCGTCAACACATTTTTTGTCTAGACAGCAGCATCAAATCGCTTGGAATTTAAATTTCGCGTATTTTGCAGACGCGAAAAATAAGCCGACGGATCTTTCAAATCTCCTGCGTAGGAGAAAGTTCTCTTGCTCTTTTCCCTTCTCCGTATTATTTTCGTCTATCGCAGCGTTCCATCGTGAATAATGATGGTTGTCTTCCTTCCCTCCTACTTATTCCATTAGAGTAAGAGGAGGAGGGAGGGGAGGGAGAGGGAAGTGAGAGGAGGAGACACCAACTATCCCCCCAAATAAAAGGGGAAAACGAGCTAGTCTTCTCCTTAGTCGACGATGAAAATGGACCATCTCAGAAGGGCGTCACGTGCAATTGGACTGACGATCGGACTGTCGCCGAGAAGATCCCACGCCAGTCCCATGGACTGCTTCCAATGCATTTACGTCAGTTCACTTTCACTATTTGAAAATTTGAAAAAAAATTGCAGATGTTTCTGAAACTCAGCAACGATAGGCACACATTAGGCTCTCATTTTTGCTCTGAGGCATACCCAAATGATGATTAATTCAGATACTTTCCCCTCCCTCCCCTTTATTCCTCCCCTCCCAATTAATCTTCTCCTGTCCCCTTCGTCTTTCGTGTCAGTTCCACATCTTAACTTCGAAAAGACTTCTTCTCTCCTTTTTTCGACGTGGAAAACGACTGAAATGTCGTAGAACTCTTGTGAATCTTCGTTGAGCAGAGGGGGAAACGTGACCTACTCCCCCTATCGCTCATCTCTCCATTACACACACATTTGAGTCTCCTCTTCTGCAGTTGCTCTCATAACTTTCCTTCCCCTAGCCTAGTCCACCTCTTTCTCCTCTCTCTCTGAAATGCTGGAAAGGGTATGCATTTATATTGCCAACTTGGTCGTTTGTCAATCTTCTTCTTCATAATCTTGAGTTTGTCCTTTGTTGTTTACTGGGATATTACTCTGTTGTCACTCGATATCCAGTAGGTGGACTGACCCTCGAGAGAAGACGAATCCACTCTCATTACTATCTATTTCCGCCCCTTCAGATGCCCACTCTTCGTCTCAATATGGTTTTCGCCCAGGAGAAATTCATGGCTGGCGATCCACTCAATGCGAAGGTCAGAACACTGTAGGACTGTAAATATCGATTATTGCAGATATTGATCGATTCATCCGATCCGGATACGGTAATCGATCAACTGATAGTGGATATTCGAGGATGGGGAAGGACCGGATGGATCAATGTTCATACAGACAAGATTTTCGAGAAGGAAACGGTTAATTCTTTCCTAAGGGGTGAAAATAACATCGACATCGTCCATTTAGGTGTACTGGTCGTACAAGACGATGCTCTCTTCGAACACTCCAGTAGTTCCGGGCAGACACAACTACCCCCTCCAGGTTCGTTCCTTCTCTTGTCTTCGACGACTCTTCAATGCACCCAAGCGTGCAGTGGGATAACGTTGAAAACAAGAGGAGAAGGCATTCTGAATTCGGGAAGATGTTGGGCACTTCATGAAATAAGTATTGCAGATCCCAATCCCCGAAGAGTGTCCTTCCTCTTACGAATCGCAGTACGGAAGCATTCGATACGAAGTCAAAGTGAGAGTCGACTCGAATAATGATCAGGTACGTGAATTGTGCGCCAATGTTATGTTTTTTTCAGAAATAAATGTAGAAAACAGTTTTCAGGCCTCCAGCTCGGAAACATTTCCGTTCCTGGTAATCTCCCGGTCGTTTCTGAACAAACTGCCGACCAATCTCCTATCACCCATAGATTACTCTGAAGAGGTAACCAAATATTTTTGAAAGTGGTTCTCGAAACCTTCAATGAAGAGCTCATTCAAGCAGTAATGATGAAATTCCACTGCAATCCGTTCAAATTCCAGATCGATTTCACTTGCTGCACTCTTCCCTTCGGTTCTGTCTCATTCAAAGTCCATCTCAAGAGGACGGCATTCGTTATTGGAGAGGTACTGAATCTTTTCTACATGTTGGAAACCAAAAAAAAGTTTCTTCCTGATTGCGAGAAGAAAGAAGCAGAAGAAGCAGAGAAACACTGGCCTCAAAAGATGCCAATCAGCCGTTTCTTTGGTCATCGTGTGGGGGTGTGAAACTAGGCTAGTAGCTATGCATAGAAGAATGAATGAGTCTCCTCGTTTGGCTTTCTTGCAAAAGCTACGAGACGCCTTCATCATTCGGGCATCCTTATGACAAGATTGAGTGACTTATGAATGAGTTTCATAATTGCAGACAGTCGAGCCGGTCGTCCACGTGAGGAATCGATCCAGGAAGCAACTGAAAGACATGACGATGTTCTTGCTGGCGAAGAGCCAATACGAAGCACGGTGAGGATACTGTAGATGGGGACTATCGAGAACTGATTGTTTTGCTTCTCCGAAAGGGATCACGAATCTTCCTTCGAAAACAAGGCTAAATTATGCAGTGACTGCTCGAACTCATCACTTGAAAGAGGAGGGGGAAGGGGGCAAAACAACTCGTCCTCCCTCTCAGCCAAAGGGGACGTAATTGAGCCCGATTGAGCACTAGTCGGGAAGTCTTTCGCATCGTTGACTTCAAAGGCGGAACTTCGCCTCTTTTGTTCGAGTCTTCCCGATGAAAAAAACCCCAAGAAAAGAGCGTGTGAAACGGGTGCAAAGGGGCGAAAGTCAGGGATGTTCTTGAAGACCGCTGGCCAGACAGGGCGAGATAGTGTGTGAAATGAAGAGAGTGGTCGGGAAAAGAGGAGAAAATGAGTGGTTTCTTGCAGGAGTCGTTATGAGCATGTGGACGAGAAGAAATTGGCAGAGGTGGTGATGGATCAGTGCCACCTCGGAAGTGTCCCTATGAGGAGTAATCAGGTGAGATGGAAGGGAATTACGAATTCATGCTGCCCTAGTCTTCCTCGTTTTTTTGTAATGAGTTGCGCGTTCTTCAACTAATTCAGCATTCAGCTGAAGCATTCATAGACACGAGCTTGACTAATGCTGTTTGCATAATTTATCTGAAACCTATTCGAACCAGGAATAGTAAATGTCAATCAGCAGTCGTTCACGATAGATCCGTACATCGAGAACGTTCCCAATCCCTTTCCCTCTCTCTTCTCTCTTTCTAAACGAGTTCTCCTCGAGGGCAATGAGAGAGTGTACACTAGAGAACAGTGAATGAGCACAGCCGTTTTTGGAGGGACGGTTCTCATTTACGCGATGAGAACGCAAACCTGAAACCGAATATCACGGGTCTCCTGTAAAAATGTAGGAAAATGAAACCATTTTGCTGCAGAAAAAATTTTTTGGTCTTCGTTTTCGCTGAAAGTCATTTGCCTAGGTGAAATGAGGGTGAGGAGGACGCCTATCCACTTTGTTTTTCGAAATTTGCATGTTGAAGTGGTTTTTTGACCTACAACTTCAAATGGCCGTTTCTCGCTTCGTTTTTGACCTACCAAGTTCTAACCGGCACAGGTCGATTCGAAATAAAGTTATCTAAAAATAACTCAATTAAGGGTACGGTCTAA
>LS544903.1:95357-173641 GCA_900490775.1 Pristionchus maxplancki
TCTGAGTACTTTATGCAAATTTTCTCGAAAATTTCCTCTAAAGGGTATGAATTTTATTTTTGATATCGATTCTCCACCCCTCACTTATGATCACCAGATATTTCGTTAGGTATAACTCTGTCCCCGAAGTAGTGCTACTGTACAGGGAAATTTTGACTTCTCTGGACTTGGAATAATTTTTGCAAAACGTTTCTATTCATATCTCGTCGCAAGAGAATGCAAATTTACAAACTTATCCTACTCGAATCGATCCTCTCGACGAGCCCGACAAAAAAGTCTTAGAGGTCCGAAGCGTTAAAGTTAACCGCTTTCGAGTTACGCCACAAGAATAATTTGAACTGACTAAATCCTAAAAATGCGTTACAAATGTATTCGACGATGTAACTCGAAAGCGGTCAACTTTGACGCTTAGGACCTCGAAGAATTTTTTGTCGGGCTCGTCGAGAGGATCGATTCGAGTAGGGTAAGTTTGTAAATTTGCATACGCTTGCGACGAGATATGAATAGAAACGTTTTGCAAAAATTATTCCAAGTCCAGAGAAGTCAAAATTTCCCTGTACAGTAGCACTACTTCGGGGACAGAGTTATACCTAATGAAATATCTGGTGATCATAAGTGAGGGGTGGAGAATCGATATCAAAAATAAAATTCATACCCTTTAGAGGAAAGTTTCGAGAAAATTTGCATAAAGTACTCAGAAAAAGCGTTTTTCATGCATTGCTCATGGAAGACGAAATTTTAGACCGTACCCTTAATTGAGTTATTTTTAGATAACTTTATTTCGGATCGACCTGTGCCGGATAGAACTTGGTAGGTCAAAAACGAAGCGAGAAACGGCCATTTGAAGTTGTAGGTCAAAAAACCACTTCAACATGCAAATTTCGAGAAACAAAGTGGATAGGCGTCCTCCTCACCCTCATTTCACCTAGGCAAATGACTTTCAGCGAAAACGAAGACCAAAAATTTTTTTCTGCAGGAGACGTTCCCACACTTTTACAGGAGACCCGTGATATGACCAGGATCAATGAATACGATTTAACTCAATTCCTTCAGGATTTCGACTGTGTCTCCCTTCGAATTCCCTTCGACGCTCCTCCGACTCAAAAGTATTCTCCCGAAGTTCCCCTCTCCTTCATTCCCATCATCATGATTCACTACGTTCTCAAGCTCACAGCTCTCCCAGGTTCGTCGCTTCTCTCCCCATCCCCTCTTGACCTACCTTACCACCCTATTTACTCGCGTTTCACTGCCCAATTAGGAGTCGTTGCCTCAGGGGAGTCGGGTTTCGGAGGGAATTTAGTAGAATTCTTTGCAGGAATCGAGCTGGAGATTCCCCTTCTCGTGACAGCGGCAGCAGAAGAGAAGAGAGATCTGTAGAAGGAGAGGGAGGGGAAACAACGTGTCACCTCTCTCTCTCTTTCTCTTCCCTCTCTCCCACTCTCAACTCCCCATGCACTATTCACCCTCCCCCCCCCCCTCCCTCTCCCCTTTCACGTGTATTCTCCCCCTACGAGCTTCATTCCCAATTCAATTCTCTTATTCCATCGCCCTCTCGTTCTTAGATGAATTTCCCCTCTTGCTTTCTGCCCCGATTCTCTTGAGAATTGTCCAGATGTAGGCCGGAACTCAATTCCCCCCATCCCAGTGTCTTTCCGCGTTGTTCTCTTGATCTCCCTCTCGCCCTTTCGCTGTTTCCAATGGCAACTATTCCCCATCAGGTGAAAGTGGAACAAGCCATTCAACGGGCTTCCAATCCTCTTTCCTTCCCATTCGATCCCAGATCCTTCTCTTGTCGTTCATTCTTTGATCTTCGCATAAATTCGTTGTAATCTCATTGTTTCGACTAATTCGCACGTTGTTCTACCTCGTCAGTTTCTCAATTCCTCAGAATTCTCCCTCATCTTCCTCCTCGTTTCTCGATCGGAGCGGTCGGAGAGAAGGATGGGCAAGCACGCGTCTCCCTCCAGTGAAAAGGGATGGAATGAGTCAGTTTATCGAGCTTCGATCTACCGATTGATCTCACTCACTAGATAGGAAGATTTCAATTGAGTTTAGTCCATTAGCCGTTAATCCCCCGAACATAGACGCTGGAGATCGCCTAGTGATGACGTAACGTATCCCATGCATTGACCTTTGATTGATTACCATCTAGGTGGTTGCCTAGGTGTGACGTAATCCCCCAAACGGCATGTGCCCTTCTGTCTACTGAGGATTGCCTATCAATGACGTAATCTCCTCTTCTTCAGAAGGGAGCGTCGTTTCTGGTCGTTGTCTCTGTTCGCAGGGGCAGCGATGCTCTACGCATGTCGTGCCTCCCTTCCCATTGCAATCGCCAAGATATCGATTGAATTGGAGTGGAGCAAAGCAACATCGGTATGTGATTCGAGATTTGCAAGGTATTCCAAAACGGCAAAATAAAGATGAAGAATGCGAAAAATAGTATCGATATACTTCTGTTGGAAATATATTTCATTCAAACCTGCGTAGTTAAAGCACAGGGCATGTGATTGTTCAGTGTGACTAAGCACGCTTCACGCCACGCCTTTACTGATAAGCAGGGCTTTCCCGGTGATGTCATCCGGAAAGGGAATTGGAAAGGAGCCAAAAAGTCAGTTATCGATTGCAGGGATCGGTGTTGTCAGCCTTCTTCTGGGGCTATGCTCTCACTCAAGTATTCGCAGGCTCTCTCGCCGGTTTGTTTGTTTATTCAGCTGTTTTGAGACAACCGTTAGTCAGAAAGGAATTGACTCACACAACCTTTGAAAATATTGTTGACTGGATCTTTGAAACAGAAATACCGAGCCAATCAATCTATACTCAGATCGATACGGTGGTGAGCGGATACTGTATGTCTCGTCTCTCGTCTGGATCGTTCTTACCGTAGCGACTCCTCTCGTACTCGATCTGGCTGTACTCACTGGCAGACCCGTACCATTCGCCATTCTGCTGAGGATTGTCACTGGAATAGCGCAAGGTATACGGTAGATCCAAGATACTGTAGGATTACGGTAGCTGAACTTGACTGTATCGATTTGTAGATCATTCGTTCAGGTTTCTACATGCCGTCTATGGCCTCTATCTGTTCTCGCAATCTCAATTCGACGGAGAAGGGAAGAATCTTCGGATTCTGTCTGGCAGGAACGCATCTGGGGTGAGCGGATTACTTCAGAATTGAGCAGCTGTTTCGAAAATCGGATTAGTTCTTCCCTATCACTTCCCAGTTCTGTTTTGTCTGTTCCGATTTGACTGGGGAAGAGAGTTTTTGCTGTTTGATTTCTTCATGTTTTTTCAAGTGGTGAATCGAGAGGTGAAAGGAGGGGGGAATTGGTCATTCGATCGAGACTGAATTACCTCCTTATGCAGGGTCGTTATCGCGGGGTTTATTGGATCGTCGTTGTTGACCAACTACGGATGGAGAAGCCTATTCCACTTTATGGGTACGGCGATCTGATCTTTGATCTCTGGAATGATATTTGATCTTTCAGGAGCGACTGCTCTCGTCTGGGTCGCAATCTACCACATGATTCTCTCTTCGACTTCAGAGAAGCGAAAGTCGTCCAATCTACCGGTTCGAGTTATCGTAACCGGAAACAACTGATTATCTATTTACAGATGCTTTCCGTCTCTGAGACAGCACTAGATGTTCCGTGGAGGACCCTCTTCACTCACCCTGGCTTCTGGTAATCGATAATCGATGTTCTGGTAGATCAAAGTGTCTCTCCAGGGCAGCATCAGTCGCTCACTACGCGGGTTCCAATGCCTACTTCATGATCTTCAATTGGCTCCCCACCTTCTTCCATGACGTCTACCCTGACGCAAATGTAAGTCCGAGTTCAAGATACAGTAATCAGATCTACCGTATCCCATCAATCGATTTCCTCTTGCAGGGAGTACTGTACAACGTCCTGCCTGGTGTGGCAATTGTCTGCACCTCCACTACAGCTCCGTACGTTGCGGCCAAGCTGCACTCTCGAGGCCACTCCCTCACACGAACGAGGAAGATCGTTGAGGTACGATAGCTTTGGAAGGTTACGGAAGATCAATCAATCGATTGCAGGGTGTATCTCTGCTCGGAATGGCCCTGCTTCTCTACTTCATCTCTCCTTCTGCCCCATTCGGAGTGACGTTGGCTCTCTTCACTCTCGCAATGGCAATTCGGGGATTACACCATGGCGGTGTATCCGTTAATCCCACCGATTTCGCTCCGAATCACACTGGAGCCGTGTTCGGTGAGTGACAGGATTACGATAGATCAGTCAATTATCGATTGATGCAGGCATCTTCAACTCTTTCGGCGCCATTACTGGTTTTGTGGGCACATTTGTGGCGGGCCACATGCTCGAGGCGACGGACAACGACTGGACGGCGGTCTTCTGGCTGACTGCAGTGCAAAATGTGGTCGGAGCAGCGGTCTACGCAGGATTCGGCACCGCCCAACCCATTATTTAGGATGCCCCTTCTATGAATAGGAAATTCTAAGTAAATCAATAAGAAATAAAACATAGAAATCATAGAAATTGAATTTTAAAAATTCCCATTGTGTTGTGAAGCGTGAAAAAAGTGACCTACCGTAGTATTCAAAGTACGCGTGTCAAAATTAGTTTCGAATGAACGCTAAATGTAGTGTCAATCGATACGATTTCCGCTCTCATTTTTCGAATCAATTGTTGTTTTGTACGGGTCCAGCTTGTTTTGTCGATGACTCCTACTAACGGGTGATAGTATCACGCGAGCCTTTCTTCGCTTTCTGTGATTGTGCACGAGTGTCCTGATAAATCGTGAATTCCTTCTTGGCGCGTGTTGTTGTTTACGTGCCAATCGTGACTGTTTCAATAATTGTTCTAATTTGAAGGAATTGGGGCTGAGATGGGATCTCAGTATGCGTATGGGGAATGCGCCCAACAAAGAAACGGCCAGATGACGCCGCAGATGTCGTACTACACGGCGCCTCGTCTTTTCAACACTGTCGCCGAGCACATCAAATCCGGCCAGGCTGTCGAGCACATACCTTATCGACTCTTCGTCGGAGGATTCGGAGCTCAGGTGAGTCCAATCCATGTAACTTGCACTTGTTTTCAGCTTGGTATTAAAAGGCTGTCAATTCAACAACTCTCTTTGTTTATTTTTCAAACTCCTGTTATTTCATCAAAACTGTTCAAGGTGACTGAGACCGCGCTCCGCGAGCACTTCGAGCAATTCTTCACAATCAGAGACGTGAAAGTGATCCGTAGCCCGGAAGGAATCAGCAAGGGCTATGGTTTCGTGACTTTTGACACTGAGGACGAGGCCAAGGCGGTCCAGGCAATGGTTAGTTACTATTAAATAGACATTTAAATGAATTATTTTCCAAATAGTGAATTTGCAGGACCCGGAAGACCTGAAACTCAACGGAAAGCCTATAAATCTCGGTCCGGCGCTGCGAAAGATGGTGCATTCTAGATACAGCAGCGGTGAGCCACGCGTGATTTATTATTTTTAACTCGTCGTTTTATTAATTAGTGCCCAATTAATTAATAATTATCAGAGTACCCGATGGCGGTGCCCACTGGACAGTACTCGATGCAATCTCCCACGATGCAATACGCGTACAACTACCCCACGCCGCCCCAAAATGGATCCTCCTACATGATGGGATACGCGCCACAGGGTTAGTCATTGTTGTGATCAATCGAGTGGTATTATGATGACAAGCGCTATGCTCGCTTCCACCCACACATACTAATCGCATTACATGAACGTGGATTTATACGGACAGCTGGCTGTCACAGGTGTTTGATTACGCACGTACCATCGGTCTTTCCATGAATCGTTGTTAATTTGATTCCTGGAGGTTTATGAAAAGGGAATGTGATGTCATGTTATTTAGTTAACTAATTATTAATTACTATTGATTGCAGGTATGGTGCCCTTGAATCACTCGATGTCGGGAGGCGAAGATTCGTCGCAGTCGCTGGAGACTAGTGGAGGGGAGGAACAGCAGATGCAGCAAATGCAGCACTCGCAGCAGCAGCTGCAGCAACCCCCTGCCCTCTCCCTGCAGCAGGGAGTGCAGAACTGCTCCCAGCCTACCTTCTACCACTACGTGCCCCCTCCCACTCCCGTGAGTAGAATCATGATTATATCGCTTAACAAACTAATCAATCGAAAATATGCAGATGACTCCGACATTTCGTGCCTTCCCATGTGCTCCTCTCTACGGTCCTCCTCCCACTCCTCAGATGTTCGTCGATGGATCAGCTCTCTATCCACAGGTACGATAGATTAAAGGAGAGTCCGATGTCGTCACGCAAATCCCCGACTATGCTGCAAATCTCACTCGCCTTTGTCAATTGCAGAATGGGTAACGTGCATTACGCAGATGCAGGTGAATATGTCTAGACGTTTTGTCACTTGCAGATGGTTTGTCGGAGACTAGCATGCAGAAATGGTCTGGTTCGATACTCACGCATGAATAGATGAGCATTGACGACATCATCATGCTGAGTCCCTCATCCTACATCCCCTCTAGTAGCGTAGTTCTCATATCTCTTCTTCTTTTCCTTTCGAAGGGATCATTCATAGAAGGGAGAGAAGGACGCAGTCATCTCCATTTTCACACTCTGTTTCGTGATAGTTGTGTGCAAGGGAATGGAGAGGGGCAGAGGAGGGACGTGACGTCGGATCAGCTTCCATCCCTTCTCCATTCCCGTGTCGTCGTGAGCTCCCATTATAGAACAAGGACTGGCTGGTTGCCCCCTTCTCCCCCTTCTGACCCCTTTAGACACTTTTGTCTCACACGAAAGGTCCCGACGATATGAATAGAGGAAGAATTGAAGAAGTGTGGAAGTGGAGTGCAGAGAAACAATCAACGAAGCGGCCTGCAAAGAAGGGGAAAGAACTCTTCCACCCATTAAATACCCACCTCCGCCCCCACTTTCGATGTGGTTTGGATCCCCCAATGAATGGAGGCATCAAAGGACACGAAAGGCGTGCAAAGAAGTGCTTCCTCCACCCGACTACGGTAGCGGGTCTGGCATTTGACCTAATCCCTTCGTCTCTTCGTCAAAGCACTTTGCTTCAATCCCCACCCCCACTTCCATCTCACCCGAATAACTAGTCAACTCATCCCCATAAGTGACGGCAATGACTCGCAGAAGCAGCGGCCACATCTCGCGCACTTTCGAGTGGGGGAATCGAATGAGATATTTATGAGATGAGTCTGCGTGCCTTTTGAAGGCGCAAATCGTGCAAGTGAAAGAGAGGAGAAGAGAGTCTAGCATAGTAAAGTGTGAATGTGAATGAATCTGAAAGCTGTCATTTCCAGTTCAGTCCTTGGTCCCGCTGAGCTTGTTTACTCATCCCCTCACTCCGTCCCTCGCCCATGAGTAGCGTCGAGACTTTCTAGAATAAGCAGACGAGCACGCTTGTTGATGGGAGATAGCAGTTACGAATTGGTAATTATAGATGAGAAGTAAAAACGGGATTATAGATGAGTAGGCGGCTGTGGGTGGTTGGATGAGAGACCCGTTCGGGACTGAATCAAATATGTGGGAAGAGGACATTGGGAAGGATGATGCAGAACGAGAGGAGAAATTGAGAGCAGAAATGAATGTGGGAAAAGTCAGAGATCTCTGAGGTTGTAAGTGAGGTCTTCGTTTCAGATGATGTCTCCGATGATGTACCATCCTCATCCGCAGTACTTCCCTCCCACTCCCTCGATGGACACTTCCTCCTACTCTCCGACTGGCTGCAATCTCTCCCCTGCAGCAGGCAACTACAGTCCTCCGCAGCCACTCCTGTCGCAGCTTCTGCCGCAGCACTATCCTCCTCTCGAGAGAAGGGAGAAGAGTGAGAAGGAGAAGAAGGACGACCGAGAGGTCCAACAGGTAAACTATCCCTTAAAAAAGGTTCAGTATTTTTGCACTTTGACGATTATTTTGCTGGGGCAGTGACTAATAAGGCGTATGTTGTTGCTGCCCATGCGGTCCTTCTTGTTGTGAGCCTTGCTGACATGTGAGGCTACTTCATCAAATAATAATATTTTATGATTCGTGTCTACAAATGAGTCGTAGACTATAGCAGAACAGACGGACGTAGCATACAACAAACACGAACAACGATATGAATAGAACTGTACGACTAGCTAGCTTCGAACAATGGCCTCGAGCTCTGCATTTCTCATACCTTTTGTTTCTGGTCGGGGACAGCGTATTGAATGGAGTACACCCAAAAAAGTTTAAAATGACATTTGCATGCAATGAGTATCGTTTGAGTAGAATCTTTTCGGGTTAAACTTTCCATGATCAATATTCTAATTCGTTCCACGATTGCAGACGGTGGTGGCAGCCCAACCTATGCAGGCGGAGACTGCGATGGGAGACATCCGATTGAGCTACGCGACCATCGCTGCCAAACTAAAGGTGACCCGGCGATGATAATTTGTATCGTTTTGTAAATACTGCCAGGTTATCGTTGCCTCTTTCAAATTGGATGGTCAAAAAATGACGCTCGTGGTTCCGACTATTTTAGCCCTGGGAAATGATGTTATTGGTGCTGCAAGCATGGCCGAGTAGGTAGCACGCTCGTGAATCTCAAAAACACCTTGTGACTGGCCACGCGGTAGTGAGATCATCTAAGATTCACTTGATCTCTGAATAAATTAGTGTACGGGTGAGTTGTGCAAGTGCAGTTTGCTGAATTTAGTTTGAAACTGGTAATTTGTGAAATTATTTAGCCAGGTTGGTCTTTTTCTAGTCTAGACCCCCCTAATTGAATTCTCTGAGTGGCCAGTCAGCAGTCATTCAATTATAGGAAGGGGCAATATTTGGATCTGCAATTCAGTGGAGGGAAGAGAGGGGGGGGGATGGAGTGAGTGGTCTCCATTCCACTTGTGTCTATTTCCATTCTCTGGTCGGCTCTCCTCTCCATCCTCCTCTCAATCCTCCTCCATCCCTATCCTATCTCACTCACTGCCTTTCATGTTTGTTCTAGTCTTGAAATGAGACGTCGGAGCGTGTGGCTTGTGTGCAAAAAGTGAGAGAGACGACTGCTGACGACACAAAGGGCAGCGGATGGAAGAGATGGAGGGATGGAGGGATGGGAGGAGGGGGGGGGAGAACTACTGTAGGAGGAGGGGGGATGAACAGGAAGAGGAGATCGAATTGAAGTTGCGTGTGCACGAGAGGTCACGGAACACGTGAATCTGAAAAGCACTGGATGATTGAGTAATGGGTAATGAGGTTTTCGGTGATAATTGAATCCTGCCTTAACATTTACGCAAGATCATTCAGATCATTTTGTATTTCCAAATTGTTTGTGTGAGATGCGACATTGCGAATGATACCAAGAAGCATCGGTCTTGGAGTTAATTAATTACCTGATGATGATTATCGATTGATTGATTGATTGCAGAGCCCGGAGACGACTACGGTAGCGAAGGAGGTTGAGCAGATATCGACACAGATGGGATCGATGAAGATGAATGGAGCAGGGGGAGATTACGGTAGGTCGTCGTGAGAGTGGGATGAATACGTGACTATGTGACTACTGTAGGCTGTTTCTTGCGATTTTTAATTGCCATTAAATCATTAAAGGACGTTTGCAGTAGTTGCTTGAGCGTGGGTTTTTTTTCTATCATTACTATTCACGTTTTATCTTTCTGCCCACGCATTGTTTTTAATTCAATTTGTATTTGTATTGTACAACAATAGCGGCAGCACAGCAGACGACTACGTAGTTAATTTGTAATCGAATACGATCTATCTCCCACACTTATCTCTCTTTCTTCTGTTGTTGCTTCTGTAGAGAGATTGTCGTAGGTGGGAAGAAAGAGGAGAATAACGGATAAGAGATGGAGAGATGAGATGACAGTCCTCCGTTGACGAATTTGTTTGTAATTCTCTTATTTCAGCTGCCACTGCCAAGAACGCCGTCGCTCCTTCGAGGGTCTAAGATGACGACGAGTTGAGATACAGATGATAATAAGCCCTCCCCATCCCCATTCCCTCCCCCCCCATCCCTGCTCCCTCGATGATCTACCCATTGGTGACTCCGCCCTTTTTCATGTCCTGCCCACTCCCCCCTTGCTTCTTCCTTCCGTCACGCCTCCTACCTTCTGCCAGTCCTTCTTTCTCTCCGCCCATTAGATACACTTGGCACGGTCTCCCCCTCTTACTCTTCTTCTCAATCAGAGTCTTCCCCCACTAGAGACCAGTGATGATAAGCCAATTGAACCGATGATCGCTAAGTTCGCACGAATTTTACCGCCTTTTCCTTGATTTCTTTTCATACTCGATATTTAAATACGTGACCAGAGTATTCATAATTTTTGCTCCATCTTTTTATCGCCATTTCTTGTCAGACATGTGTTAAATTATTCCCCCACGCTCCCCCTTAAGGGTTACAGTACCCATCCCATATCAACCTCTAGCCCTATCTAATTGACATAATCAATAGATGTGGATCAACCAATCATTGAATCGATATCACTCGAGTACTCGATTGTTGAATCACATAGTGTGCGATAGTGCGCTCGTTTTCGTGAGTGATGATAATGAGGTCTTTCCTCCCTCTAGCCCTTTGTTATCATCCTCTCATTAAATAGTACGAACGCTTCTGATTTACGTACGTCATAATTATGTCCTATGGGATTTGAGCCCTTTTCTCGCTCATTCTACCATCTCATTGTCCATCTCATTGTACTGTTCGTGTCTTCATTGTCTTATTACTGTAACATTTCACACATTTCATCTTCGTATTACGATGTCTCTCCTACCGTAGTCTACAGAGGTCTGCTAGGCACTGAATGTTACACATTGTTCCCTCTCTCACGGAGACTAAGCATCTCCTTCTCTTACGTGTGTATCCCCCCTTCTCGCTCCTCTGACCTACAGTAACCTCGGAGATATCGTAGCTCCATCATATCATTGATCGTTGATCTTTCATGTTTCTACGCATGACTGCCCCCTCCCCACACCTGTCTGTACAATGTTTTGTCCCCCTGATGGTCTCACACTCTGGCTCAACCCACTCACCGTGTTTTACCGTATCCTACCGTAATCGCGTAGTGTTCCTTCCACAATCCATTCGATAATCTATTTCCCTCGTAGACTACTCATCTGAATGCCTTTGAGTGTCCCCCAATGTATGATGTAATAATAGTCCGTGTCAACGAACTTGCTAATAAAGAGAGTGAGGGAGCAATCCAAACAGTTTGAGAGTGACTCAACCAAGGAGGGAAATCAACGGGAGCTCCTTCTCCCACGCCTTCACCTCAACTATATCTTGGATTGAATTCATCTCTTGACCCATTAGATTCCTCCCCCCTTCTGTCTACTCCTTTCTCTCCCTTCTGCAACTCCTTGCAACTCCCTTCCTGCTTTCTCGGTTCCATTCCCCGTGGCATCACTCTCCTCCTCCCCTCTTCTCCCCCTTTAAACACGTTTCGTCCCTTCCGGGAGAGCATTCCTCCTGTGGGTGTTCCTCCAACCTGCAACTGATTACTCTATCAAACGGCCCTTTCGTCATCTCCCTTTCTCTAGACACACCGTTCCCCCTTGTCAAGCACTGTTCCACTCTCCGTTTCACGTCATGAGATGGGAGGTCTGGCTGGATGAGACAGTCGTACAGTAGTCGCAGTCTGTCGATCCCTTCCCTCTCTGGTCTTGCATCGGCTGCGCGATACATTCACAGCACAATATTCCCACCATTTCTTGAACAGACGTATCTCAATTCCCCACACGATTGTTCTGTCTTGCTCAGTAGATTATACAAGGAAATACAGAGATCGAATGTTTTCATCTCTCGCGATGTCTCGCAATTATCATTTCCGCTACCGTACCCTACCGTACCCTACCGTATCCCTTCTCAGGTCATGCAATTGCAATGGTGCATCGCAGTTCTTCTTCTGCTCACATTCTCTTCTCAAGTCCTGCCGGCCGAATCGCGAGTTTACCTCGTAAGAGCCAAGAATTCGACCAAATCTTGCAAAGTGAGTAATCGCCCTTCCCCTCTGCCTGACGCCGAGATATCCGATTAGTAACTACTAATTCGCGCCCCCTCTTCGGGCATTTACCCAGATTGGATATTACGTCATCCTTAGGTAAACGAAAGAGGGGATTGGTCTAACGAACTCCCTAGCGCACGCTGACAGAACGAGGGCACGTGAATGGGTGATGATGAGAGAAGTGGTCGAAGAAGCCCTTCTAGATCCCCCGAGGGAGGGAAAACAGTACGTCTGTGCTTGTGAGAAGACGATTGGCCGATAGGACAGGAAAATAATGAGAGAAGCGGGTTTCGAATGTCAGATGAGATATTGGGTCGAAGGGGAAAGATAAATGAGACCAGAAACGACGACTGTTTATGGGAACCGTCTCCCGCTCACTAATTGGACCCATACTTTATGGTCTGAGTCTGAGAAAGGCAAAACTCTTTCGGGTCTGTTCGTTGTTTCCATGAATAAGTTACGAGTTCTGGGGAAAAGGAGTGAGGGGGATCGAGTCAATAGAATAATGAGCTGGTCGGAGATCAGTCGGGTACCTAGAAGAGGGAGGGAGACAATATGGCCCATATTATATGTATGGAACAGTCATTCCTAGAACAGTTCCTACTCTTGTTTACTTGATCTGCCCGCCGCTCAGTTAATCTCTTTGTCAATTCCGCGAAATTTGCCGTGGAGAAATGGTTCGCGCGGGATTACGGGGGAGGGGAGCAGAGAAGAGAACGGCGTGTTGTTTGCAATGTTTTGGGAGTTGTTGGAAGGTGTTTGGACGGGATGTTTAGAGGGGACCTCGCTCTGCCCTTCCGGAGTGTGTCCACTAGACCGTGGTTCCATTCTCTCTCTCTGCACAGGGCAGAGTTTAGTGTAATCTAACAATTGAGAGGAATGTGGAATGCTGGAAATGTATTGTTACTGCAGCAACTGCCTTGCGAGAATGTTCCTTGTGTGATGAATAGCAAATGGAAATGAGGTTCAGACTCGTAATTCTTCAGGTTTTTCGACGGCCGACGTTGCACGAATTAATGGATCGAGTGTGTTTGATGTGCCACGAAATGTTCTCGCACGAAATGCCCAATATGAGGAGCGAGTGCAGAGCGAACTGCTTCCGATCTCTCCAATTCAAGCAGTGTCTCAAGGTGATCTTTCATCTCCCAATCTGAACGGGGGAATTCCCCCATAGGAAATTAACTTCCCGAACCCGCTGATATCAGTTCAAAACATCTCTAATTGAAGAAAGCTGTTGTCAAAAATAGGAAATGGAGGTGCGTCAGAGATGGGAAGATAGATAGATGGACAGTTCCTGCAAGTGATCAGACGACGTCACGTTGACCTACTTCCTACCCGTAAAAAGTCGCTTCTGTTTTCCTAAAATGGCCTTCCGTCGCGTGTGTTGCATCCATGTTGTGACAGTCGAGCGAATTCGTCGTTTTTTCGAGCCGGAAATAAGAACTGGGATTCTAATTTGGGTGGATGGTCGAAACTGAAATAGGGTGTCGAGTGCTTGTTTGTTGCTGCAGAAGAGAGGGAAGGGAATGCTCTGTGAGTGGTGACGTGTCTCTCTCTCAATTATTCGACGAGAGTGGACATGGTTAACTGAAACCCGATAGGAAGGGGAAAAGGCATAGTTTCCCGCCCATCTTCTGACGAAATTGGCATCTGAATCATGACGCACCTTCGAGAAGATTCTGGGATCTGAAAGGGGACACTTCGACGGGTCTTCTCAGAATCATTTGCCTGTCGTCTGTAAATGCCTTCTGCACCCATCATTCCCATTTGACCACTGACCAGTAGACCTCCGGTCTAGAAGGATGACATTTAGGAGCAGTGGGAGGGAGGGAGAGGGTACTCGAGCGTTCACATATTTTGACATGCCCACCCCCTTCCCCTCCAGAGATGAAATCATGTCAGTCGCAGCGCTGAACTGTGGTCAGTTCAGTCCCTTAGTCACGCCTGTTTTTGCACTACAGAGAAGTCCGCCTACGAGGGAAGACGAGTGGCCTTTCTGTATTGCGTCGTCTGACTGTCGAGAGAGATTCAGACTCTGAAGGGGGGGGGGGGGGCAAACCTAAGTAACTGGAGGGTTAGAGATCTCTCCAGACAGCGTGAGTCATTCACAATAACAGTCCCTCCTTTCCCTTCTGTACTCAAGCGAGTCGAAGGGGGAAATGAGTGGTGGTGCTTCTCACGAATGGTGGGGGCGACGAATGAAAGGCTTCGAGGGAAGACTTAAGAGATAACCTTTAAAAATGGCGCTTGAATCAAAATAGCAACTTTTAAAAAGTCTTTTCGAAATAACCGTAATTTCATTGCAGGTGTTCATGGCTCGAGGCGAGCAAGCACCGATCGGAATGAATACGTTGTTGAGTCCCGACGATGGAGAAGAGTAGGGGATGAGAAGAGTAGAGAAGATGTTAGAAGATGTAGAGAATAGGAGGAATGTCAGAGATATCCCCACTTTTACCCGTTTTTGGCCATTTCTTCATTCCCAACTGGCCCAGAAACGAAACAAAAGTTAGATATCAAATGTACGTGCCAGATACCGCTGATGATCTATCCCCTTCTGTCTATTTGTACATTGTGACTGATACTATCTCTAGCGATTCGCCCCTTCTCCCTCACCATACTCTGCCCTCTGGAGTATGCAGACTGAGAAGTCTTCGACCTCGCCTCCCATTATGCTATCTCATCCTTGCTGTGTAACAACGGGTATCATTCGACTGTGATGTCACTTAGCCATGCGTTCAAACCGTCCCCCTTCTATCCATTCCCTTCCCCCTTCCAATCCAAGGAAAGAATCATTTCATCCCAGCCATATAATAACGATTAATAAAGCCGTATTTCTGTTATTGTCTTGGTTTGTTCAAGTGAAAACATGGCAAAGGACATGAAGGGAAGAGAAGGAAAGGATGATTGAACGAAAGAATCGAAGAAAGTAGTGTGATCTATTGAGCGTTCTCTGCTAAGAAATGATGACAATTCAACGATGAAGGGATAAAAGAAGATACTTTCTTTCGATTCTGCACGCACTCACTTGAGAGAGCAACTCGACCTTTCAGCTTTGAACTTTTGAGATGATTCGGTGCTTCTTCACTATTTGATCTCGGAATGTCTAGAGAAAGTTCAAGCTAACCCCCTGGCATTTTTCTTTGAATTGATAAATTAATCTCATAGAACGGATGAAACCACTCAATTCTCTCGTTGATCAACCTGACCACTCTACCTTGTGGTTGACTCTCTCTCTTATCACTGTTGCATCACATTCCTCTGCCCTCGTCTCTGTTTGTTTCACCCTCTATTTTCAAGTTTTACTCCTGTATTTCCTTCCAGAATGCCTAAAATCGCAGTTGTTCAAGCGGGAAGTCGCGTCTACGATACGCCCGCCACCATTTCTCTCCTCGAGAAGTAAGTGATCGTTTTGACCACTTTCTCTCAGGATATTCTTATCTGTCCGGTTATTAATTGTTACTGAGCATTGCAACCGGGAAGTGAGCGTCTTGCTTTCGCACGGTTTCGATAATATTACGTTGCTGGTCTCTGCGACTTTCTTGCGAGATTTTCCCTGATTCCTCGTGAGATCAACATCGGAAACCACCATTTTCTGTCTACGAGTTACCACAGGTTCAATGTTTTGCGTCAACCGTGTGAGCATTGAGAGAGGGGCAACTCTATCAACAATTCCTTTGATTAGCTCACGTTTCTCTGAGCAGGTGTGTAGGGGTGGGAAAGGAAAACAGGCGAGTAATGTTCGAACCCTCCCCGTTGCTCACGTGCCAGTCGTAACTAGCGAAAGCACAGAAGGAACGGGGTCGTCCTCTTCCCTTGTCATCAGTGCCAATTCTGTGACGAGAGGGCAAGGCTAAAACTACTGCAGGGGTGGACGATGACAATGGAAGGGATGAAAGATTGAAATGAGAGCGTTGTGCCAGATCGTAGATGCTCGAAATAGCCTCGCACGGTTGTGCGATTATAATAGACTGATGAGCTGTGGGAGATGAGGCGGAGGCGGGTGATTAGACATCACTGCAGGCCGTTTGAGACCAGAGGAGAAAATGACTTGAGTTGCACTCCAACCGGAATAAGATGACGATTTGATCTTTGATCTTTCATAAATAATATCCGTTCAGATACACGCAAGAAGCAGCTAAGAACGGCGCCGATCTCGTGCTTTTTCCTGGTAAGTTCACAGCGTGACTCAGTAATTTCCTGAAATTCGGCTTGCACTCTTGCCGAAAACAACAAGCGAGAATGCATACGGAAAAGCAGAGATACCATTACTCTTTTGACTCAATTGAAAGAGAAAAACACTTGAGTTCCACTCGAAATTGGCTTTTTCGGTAGGGAGAACCTCGATCTACGATACGAGAACTTCTGAATGAATTCTGAAGGATACAATGTGAATCATGACAACCATCTTCAGAAGCCTTCATCGGTGGTTATCCGAAGGGACTCGACTTCGGTGTCGTTCTCGGACTGAGATCGGATGAGGGAAGAAGCGAGTATGCGAGGTATCCAGACTGCACTTTCGTTGACAATCGAGCCCAATGCACAGAGTTGGCACAGACAGACAGGTGCAGACAATTAGTCTGGTTCTTTGGATCATTGAATTAGGGTTCAATGTGTTTCAATCCTAATTGAACTTGGACGTACCCAGACTAGGTGATAACTATTTTTGAAAGGGGAAACGAGAGAAACCACTTCAGATACTTCAACGGTGCAATCACTGCAGAGGGAGAGGAGTCGAAGAGAGTGGCCAAGATCGCACAAGACAACAGTACGTGCAGTTTTCTGATTACTTACTCCTAATTCTCTGATATTTCTGCTGTTGTCGAGCACTGTTGACACGCCATACCTTGTTTAGTTCCCTGTTTACTAAACGTTTCTCCCTTCAGATATCTGGATCGTCGCGGGAGTTGTCGAGAGGGAGGGCTCCACTCTCTATTGCTCAGTTTTCTTCTACTCTTCGCAAGGCAAACTAGAGGTATTATCACTTATTCATGAACTGAATGATTTATGTCTCGACAACATCACTGAAGGCAAAGATCGTGATACAAATTAGTTTATCTCGACCTGATTACTTCACTGGAATGCGTCTACCATTTAGCTAGTAGATAACTAGATGCTGACGTACATACTAAGTCAATTATTGCATGGTCGGGGATGGAAATAGACGTATTTTCGAAGAACGGATTAGATCATGATTCGAATGGGAATTCCCCGAGAATGAAAGGAGGGAGGAATGAACCCGTTGGTTTTGCTGAAGAACACAATTTTTTCCGCATCGGCTGCTAAATTTGAAAATTTCGTCACTTCTGCATCATTCGAAAGGGAATTTCCTTCTTGAATTTTTCATGAGACGAGAACGAACTTTTCTTTCACCAGAATGAGGGAGATCTTGCTCCTTCAATCCCTTCCCTTCAGACCGTCCATCGCAAGCTTCTCCCGACAGCCCTCGAGCGGGTGGTCTGGGGTCAGGGCGACGGGTCGACGATGCCCGTCGTCGCCTCTCCCGTGGGAAAGATCGGCGCTGCCATCTGTTGGGAGAACTACATGCCACTCTATCGAGTGACGCTGTACTCAAAGGGTAAGTCGTCGAGAGTGAAACAAACAAAATTTCGAAAATAGGCAGTCCTGTTTTGCACGTCATTCGAAATTCTAACTGTGGTTGAAAATTCAACAACATCTAGGTAGTGCTCCTTCATGGAACCATTGATCATTTCAGGGGTGGAAGTCTATCTGGCGCCCACAGTGGACAGCAGAGACGAATGGCTGCCCACCATGCAGACCATCGCACTCGAAGGTACGGTATCAGATTACGGTAGGGTGCTTCGGAATCGATAACTGGCAACTGCAGGTCGTTGCTTCGTGGTCTCTGCGTGTCAATTCCTTCGTGCCGCAGACTTCCCCGAGGGACACGCTGTACGCAGCAAGCATAAGGATGAGGAGGTGAGCAGATGATCTTTGATCTTTCAGGGGTTCAAGGTTCAAGTCTTATTGATTCATTTATCTTGTTCATTCAGGTGCTCATCCGTGGTGGTTCGTGTGCCGTGAATCCCCTTGGGAAGGTGTTGCTCACTCCCGATTTCACGAAGGAAGGACTGCACTATGTAGACCTCGATCTATCTATCATTCCGAAGGTACTTTTAATTAATCAATAATTAGCGTAATTAATAAATATTCTCCCAGGCTCGTTTTGATCTCGACCCGGTAGGTCACTACTCTCGTCCCGATGTCTTCCAGTTGAGAGTCAACGAGGACAAGAAGAGTACGGTAGTCTTCGAGAAGTAATCGATAATCGACAAAGTGTAGCCCTGATCTCATCCAGTCTCTGTTCATTCCACTGTGCATACGGTATAAAGACGAAACGAATCGAGAACTGAATCAATAAATCGGACACTCCATTCATACAGTAGATCACCTCGTATGGAAAATGGGGGCAGCGGGAAAATAAGAAATAATATGAAGGCAGTAGCGAATCTTCGAGCCTAATTGGACTCGGGGCAATCTCGGGTTTTTCTGTTGGATTCCTTCGTAGAAGGGATCGATAGAGGGGGAAGATCTTAGATCGATAGATGGAAACGGAGGGGAAATCGATAAAGAAGCTTGAATAAATCAATAATACGGCGCAAAATAAGTGGGAATTCGGGTGACATGGGGACGGGGACGATAGGAGTTGAAGTGACGGAGACCCGTCGATTCGTAGTGAGATGAGAAGTACGGGGAACTGAAAAGAATGTGGTAATAATACACTCAGAAATCGAAAATCTGAACATTTTCTTAAGCGAATCCTGATGAAACGTACACATTGAGATAGGGTTTGGAGAGGTAGAAATTGCGAGTGGATCGGGGGCGAGATGTAACGTCGAAGTTTGATTCACCAGCGAGATACGCGTAGCCTGAGAGATCAAAGATCAAATCTCTCAGAAGTGCTAAAAAGATCAAGGACCAACCCGAGTAACTTCTCCTCTGGGTGATGGATTGAATCTCCGCAGTCATCTTGGGCGGAGTGTAGACGGGGGTCGTCCCGAAGGTTCGAGTGTACGAGTAAGGACGAGTAGAGTGGGAATCGCGATAGATGTATCTGAGAAAGGTCAGAGATCAACTTTTAGTTCACGATTCTTAAGCAAAGCGTAGGCTGATGCGTAGAGAAGACGAAACTCTAAATCTTCAACTCACTTGTAAATAGGATAACTCCAGGAACGCAGCTGGAAGACGTCGTACTTGCGGAGAGGCTCGATCTCACTCCTGAAATTGATGGAATGAAGGACTATCAGATTGAAGAAAACAGCTCAACTTTCTACGAACATCAAACTCTAATCGGTATGCGATCGCTGTTATGAATGTCTTTCGGAATTCTCACCGATAGTCGACATTAGTGTGGTAGGGAACGGTCATCGTAGCGAGGGGGGTGCGACATCTGTAGGAGGTGCGCGGTTGACGCTCGTCCGGAATTACCTTAAGTAATTAACATTAATTTTTTATTTAGATAAATTATTATTTCAAAGTTCAGTTATCGTCCGTTCCCAAATGGATGATTCATATGCCATCTCTCTTCTCAGATGCATCCTCTTCCCTTCTCTCTTCACTGGTGGTGTAACAATGCCGAGAGGACATAAAAACAAAGGGGAGCTAATCAAAAGAAAACGAAATGGAGAAGCCCCCGAGAGTGATTGGCACCTAAGGAGAAAGGTGAAGAGAAGAGGTTTAATATCGATTGATCTGAAGAGGGTCCCTCCCAGTATTGGTCCAGGCTCACGGGTAACGGATTGATTTAGATCAGGCGCATTGAAATTTCAAGGCAAATGTATTCACTGAAATCATCTCGAATGAATATGAAGCGTTTAGCAGAGTACTAAATGTCAATGTTAAACATATGCGAGCATATGTGGATCTCTAGCAGATTCATCAGAAATCTTACAGACCAGACAGAATGAGAATAATGCTCACCTTATATCCACCGATTTCCCTGACAGGAGTGTAACTCCTCCTGCAGACTCGTTCGAATCTCTCCGTGCAGTCATTCGGAGTGTTCTCGCGAGACCAACGCGAGAGATACTTTTCCCTGGAAAAAGAGTTTATTTTCTGTATTTCAAGTCCAACAATTTAACCGAGGTGGTGTTTTTCTGAAACAAATTAATATAATTTCGAAATTCGTTTACAGAACTCATTCCTTGTACTCACCTGGACAGATAACTGAGATCGAGTGATCTGCTTCTCGCTACTCTCGCCATGCTTCCCTCCAGACTTTCTCTCGATAGCAATTCGCAGTAGGGAACTGACCTACCGCCGATTAACGCGAACACCTGAGATCAAAGATCAGAAGAGGGAGAGATCAAAGACCACTCACCTGCTCTTCCCAACCTCGAAAGCGATTTCGCTCAAGAAATGCTTTTGCTTCGGCTATTACCCGTTCGCTCCTGTAATCAATAATTGGATGAGTAATCGATAATCGAAAGCACGATTGATCTACCTCGCATCACAAGATTCACACGCATCCTCTACACACTTTTCGTCTTCAATCGCTAAGAGATCGGGTTCGGAAGAAGTCTCGGGAATGGGGTCCATGAGAAGCATTGGGAAGGCGTTCAGAGGGAAGACAGGGGAAGGGATAGCAGTAGCAGTTTGGATGTATTTACTTAGTGCACAGATGAGATGAGATGAGGATACAAGTGAAGGAGGGAGAACGATAGGTGGTCAAGTGAAGAGGAGTGGGAAAGTGCTGATTGAACTGGATGCAAGAACATCGAAACTGCGTGAATCTTGACGGAAAAAATGCGAGAGGTCGAAAATCTGGACACATTCCCGAACGAATTTGAGAATAGATCAATGCCTGCTCAAGAGTCATCGGCATGTGAGGAGAGAGCAGAGGAAAGCAGGAGGGAGGAGACAGAGAAGAGGAACGAGAGAGTGCGGCATTCTGAGAGAGTGGAGACGACCATAGGAGTTTAAAGTGAATGGCAGTCTTCCTTCTCCCCTCCCACTCAATTCAGAGAGGGGGAGAGATAAACACGCGACTGGGGGGAAGGGAGGGGAGGTGAGAAATATCAGTTGATTCAGTCAGATAATGATTATCTGATCGAAAGCAATGGATTACTGGATCAAAGTATTTTGAGAGATAAAGAATTCAAATGAATTTTTCACTGATTCCCCTTATGAGAAGCATTTATCGTCTCCAAAACTCTAAAACTGGATTTGCTGAATATCGATTTTTAAAAAATTGAAACTCACAGTTCCATAGAATTTACCTTCCCTCCCTATGACTGATTCTGTAACTGAAGGGATCGTCCCCCCCCTTCTCAAATTTCCCCTCAACATGCATTGCATTTCACGTCCTCGAGTAAATACTTATTTATATTTATCGCTCTGAGCGATAAGCGACAACCTTAACGAAGGGTAAATCAAGAACAATCGTTACAAAATATTCATTACATCAAACTTCTAACATGAATCGTACAACGAAAACACCATACAATAAGTTAGTAAATCAAAGTAAAATAACGGTGAAATTAAAAACTTCACACTTCACAGCAAATATTATTAAATAGTGTAGATATAAGTAGGCGCCTCATTGAATCTCAATCACTCTCTCGTTCTCCTCCTTCATTGCTTTGCTGAGAAGGATGACCTGAGAATGAAGTATCTACACCATCCCAGCCTGCTGCCTCTCCTTCACAATCTATGCAACAAACGCGGAATACATTTGGCCGCGTAAAAAGCTTCAAGGCAATACCGAGACAACCAATGATACCTTGTAGTTAGACGACAATTTCTCGTACACTTGAGACTTGAGAACGTTGTCGAAGTGGTTCCCTTTGAAGATCGCCTGCAAATACGACATTACTCAGCTTGTACCATGCACAAATCCAATAAATCAGTTCTCGACAATGGATCTTCGTGAAGCTACCGTACCTTCACACAGTGATCCTGTAGCTCAGCGTCTCCCCATTTGTCGGATATCTGAACAGCCGCCAGCACCATTTCTAAGGGCAGTCTGTACCCAGGTGCGCAACTCTGAATAACGAGTCACGATAATCGCCAATCGTCGATAGGAAGTGCGCAGCCGTACGTCGCCAATTACCGTACCTCGAAGTAGTCGAGACAGTTGTCAATAATCGGACCCACGTCGAAACGATAGGCCAGACGCATCAACTTGATCACATTTGACATTCTGATCTGCAAATAAGAGAGACCACTAATCTCGATTACCATGATTATTGAACAATAACACGATTTCAAATCAATGTGTTTATACTATCTAATCCTGAAATGGAATGGATGACACGATACCTTGTCTTTAGGGAAGTAAATCTTGTAGAGTAGCACATTGAATTCGTCCACAGAACAATCGTTGATGAGGAGAAACTGGAGAGGAAATTGTTTTGGAGAGTTATTGACTTATTATTAATTCACGCATTGTTGTGCATTCTTACTTACCTGCTTATTATTCGGATGCCCATAGAATGCTTCGTAGAAAACAGATGACACCCTAGCGAGAATGACGGAGTCAACGTAGAAGACAGACCCCTGGAAAGAAGTGCACTAGCTTAATAATGTGAATCCAACGCAAAACAATAAAAATCTAATAATTTTGCAACATAAATCTCCCCTCAATGTCTAACCTCTACATCGACAGTCGCATTGGTTAGATGCGGATGAGGTTGAGAGAAGAAGTTTCGAGAGAACGGAAGCATGTACCCTTCTACATTCTCCAGTTGGATCTTCATCTATGAGGGAAACATTACCGATTGATTAATTTCAACTACCGTATTTGGCGCTTGATATCGTACCTCTGCTCTGACTGCCCCTCTGTCATCGACATACGGTGAATCATCCTGCAGTACTTCTGCGAGCGTCCTGCAACAAAGACGTTTTGTAAACAATAATTGTATATTATGCAAGGCAAACACAGTTTGTTGAAGTATAATATTTATTATATATGAATGGGGGTGATCCCATTACAATGCTATGCGTACAAGAAAGAGAAGCATTGTAATGGATCACCCCCATTTACATATAAATTGCATATAAAAAATGTTCAAGGGGATAAAAAAAATTTGATAAATGTAATTGAAGTATTTGTTTATTTATTCTGAATTATGGTATACACTCCGCCTTCATAAGTAAACACTACCATACACGGGTAATTCAAAGGTGAAGGAAGTTTTTCTCCAGCAGAAGGAATACTCCTTCGTTGCTATTTCAGCATAGTCGTTGAGAATGAGCTGGAAATTGTTTGCTATTTGATGCTCGCATTAGTCATTTCAACAACGGTCGACACTCACATCGATCTTGACATCGGCTTTCCACATATTCGATTTCACTCCCTCATTGCACTTCACGACCATTGCCAATTTCTCTTCACCCGAATCAGAGAGGACAACAGTCACGTTCACCTTAAACTTGAATGAGGCCAACTATCGCTGCTCATTCGAATGGTATATAGCTAATGCATATAACAGTTGGTTCCCTTGTGAGATGAATAAATTACCCCTAGTCAATAAGTGCTGCCCTTGATTCAGTATTCAAGAATATTTTTTAAACCTCGTCTCACCTCGATTGGTAGACGCCCAATCTTCTTGCGCACTAGCATCACCGCCTTAATTAGCAATTAATTAACAGCTGTTGTCTCACTACCAGGAAATCATGAACCACATCAAGTAGACCCGAAAAAATACCTCATTGAGCTTCAGCTTTCCCTTCTTGCAGTTCAGTTCTAAATTCCTAAAGTTGTCAATGGGGAAGACCAGATCGGCATCAACGACGGGAGATGATTCTGTCTCCTCCTGAGAAATTCTCAAATGCATCATCCATGAAGGTATAATTAAAGAAGACGTTAAAATTGCAAACATTATGATACCTCCTCCTCCTCATCCACAGGTGGTTCCGTCGAGGGCGGATGACTCGGGGGCGGTGTTGGTGGGTTGACCGGAAGCTGCTGCACTTGCTGCACCACGGGAATCGCCGTAGCGTTCGATTTGCGACCAGCAGGGCGACCACGACCACGAGACTTCTACAAGAATCGTGCAATATTCATTCAAGTGATGGTCAAACTAACCTTAGCAGGTACTTCATCATCGCTTTCATCATCGCTCGCATCTCCCATCCCCAGCTTCGCCTGTCGACGAGGACGTTTCCTCTGTTATTGTAATGAATTATTTTTAAAATCCGACGAGGTGGGAAAATATCACCTTTGGAGTCGATTTGTTTCTCTTCTTTGATGCCGGAGTTGCAGCACTTGTAGCCGACTGAAACATTAATTTTGTTTCAAAAAGCAGGTACATAAAACTATTCATACAAAAAAGTGTACAACTTACTGGGCCGGGGTTCTTCTTCTTCCTACTTCGTGGAGACATGGAGAGTGACTGAATAGAATGGGCATTAATGGATAGAACGGAAAAGACTAAAGACGAAGGGTACAATAACTGTATCTAACAGCGTAATCCAATAATGCAAGTGACATCGGAAATTAAGTAGAACCTTTGCTAGCTTGGCTAGTTTTCTTTCTCGTTCAAAATCCGAGATGATGTTAGGACACGAGAGATTACTGTCCCTCTCCCAAGTAGCCTCGTCGGCAGGATAACCATCCCACTGAAATGTCCATAACTTTCAGGTGTGAGTAAAATAATGGAGACTCAAAAATCGATACAAAAAGCGGGCGAAGAACCCCAGATAAAATCGTAATACCTGTACAAGGTATTTATAAGTGCCGTCCTCATCCACCCGCCTATCGAGAATCTTCTCTACGTTGAACTCTTTGTTAGCAATGCTGCTGTTATCGGCGCTGTCGCTCTCAGTCTTTACTTGAGAATCCATTTCGGCTACAAATACAATAATGTTTTATAAACGTTTAAACACATACAGATAACATAAGGAAAGTTTGAATAGCATTTCCGTTTCAATTTCTTTTCTATGAAAAGAAATTGGAACAATTGGAAAGGAGCAACAAAACAAACAGCAGCTTGCTGTTACAGCAAGTGATGATGAAAACAGTCGAAAGTTCTGTGAAAATTTTTGTGAGAGTACTGTAGTTTTCTTGGCTCCTGCATAGAATCATCAACATACCGTAATCATTCCATAATTGACCGTCGATATATTTTTACTCTAGAATTTAATCTTTTATTGATTTATAAATTTGAAAAATAACATCCACGATAAAAATGTAATCGCAGACAAATAATCTACAGATTATAAGTCACATTTATCTCGTTTTAATAATGGTGACAAGACAGTAAGAGATTCAGATATCATTATTAATCTACTCCTTCTTCTTCTCCACTTCATCGAGAATCGATTGGGGGAGATAGGGAGTGAGGTGTCTCTCCAATTCAGAGACTGCGGGACCGACGTAGGCAGAAAAGATCCTATCGACTGCAGATGAAGACAGGGAGAGGTAGATCAGGAAGAAGGCCTCAAATTGATTTATTATGATTCTTATTTGTTCGAACCGTTCTGAAAAGTTGTGCGAAGACCTTTTTCCCTTTTCATGAGGATACGTCATCACTAAATCTCCCTTTTCCATCTCGAGTTCTCCCAACTCCTCTATCTATGGGCCAAATCAGAATGACGCAGATTGAGAAGAAGGAGCAGGGTCGGATGGAATGGTCGCTCACCTTCAGTAGATGATAATAGGGAATGAAATCGAGTGAGTCGGCAAGGGATACGGTAGCGTAGATCATCCAGTACTTCACCCAATGATCGAGGCTGTTGCCCGTTGTCAAGGCCTGAAAAGGTGGTCTGAACATCGCTTTCGAATTTCTTTGATCTGTGCATGCTATTCACTAACTGCATCGACACGCACATATTTTATGTCGTTGTTTTGTTGGCTCTGTTTTGCAATCGTCTGCAACTACATACTCCTATCACCCTTATCTCTCCCTCGTTTCGCTTGTAGTCAACAATCGTAAGGATTGTTGCAGATGTGCTTGAGATGCGTTAGAATTCTGATGCTTTGTAACTTATTGGCTAGGAAAAGAAGAAGATCGATTACCTTGATTGACTTGATTGCAGGCAGAATCAATCCTCCGATGGCACAGAGGATGGAAAGCCAAGAGGAAACGACGAATGCAGCGATGGCTCCAACGAGAAGGAGAGAGAGGAGCTGAGAAGAGGGGGACGACTGAGGAAAGCCTTTCAATCTGATCACAGACTAATATCTATGCAGGAAGCTTGCTGGTTTAGACATCGCTAAAAAAAGAGAAGTCAAAAAGCTCCTGATCAAACATTCGAACCTTTTTGAATGGACAGTATGATACATCTCTGTTTGGCACTTCACTCATCTCCTAAGCCGCGACTAAGGGTTCAAAAGGAACGCTAATATTAGAGAACTTTGCTTTTGTTAGAATCGATCGATATAACCTAATTCCTCAGTGTCAACTAATGTCAGCTGAGATCGTTCTCCTCTGATTCATTCCCTCATCACTCACCGTCTCTCTCTTCATCTTCGTAATCTCTTCGACTTTCGTGAAATGGCCGTCAATCTTCGGATGTCTCAGCCATTCTTCCACTTTGTTCGAAATGAACTCCATGTCCTTTTCTGGAAAAGAAAACACTTTGATTCGCGTGAAAGGCGCCGGAAACTACGAAGACGAAGGGAAAATGTGCTAACTGAATCATAGAATGGCACCTACAAATCGTCATTAGAGAGGAAGAAAACATTAGATGGAGAGAAGAGATAGTTCAGCCATCAAGAGTCAACAAAACATCTACAGACAAAACAAGAAGGAACATGAGGAACAATTCGACCCCAGTAAATCTGTCTGCAATTGCATGTCAACCCTGTTCAATCAATATCGTTCAAATGGTATCCCGAGTGACGAAACTGAATGGGTGTTGGAGGGTGAATGGCAATAGGAGGGAGGGAGGAGGGAAGAAAAGGCAAGGTACGCATCTCGGGTGATAAGCACATTCATTGATAGGAACTGATCAAATATTGTGTCCATCCTGTACTTGTTATGAGGGAGAGACGAATAACTAGTTGGAGGGATTTCGCCATTAGAAGGAGGGGGGGAAGCTACCTCTGAGTTGGCGTCTCAATCTGCACCCCTCTCTGCTCCAGAGGGTGAATGGACCCTTTGGCAGTATCACTCATCGACGCTACGCGCCAACTTCAAATGGGAATATTTCTGCCTCAGCGAGAGGTACTCAGCCACAAGTTTACAACTAGTGTTCCATCTGCCGGATTTGTGAAGAAAATAGTGGCGGGATTGTATGGTACTACACGATTGCAGTTCCCTAGGGGATAGTAATCAGGAGAAAGGCTAATAACGGTAATTAATGAACTGACCAGTCAACATCTCCTTTCGTCGTTCTTCTTCCATCCTACAGAAGCTTCGTTTAGGCTATCGCAGATTGTGGAAGAAATGTTTGCCTATTCTCGCTCCCTTCTCTCCATTTTTCTCCCACCAAAAGGATGATTCAGATTGGATTTCAACCCCGTGAAATCACTCTCCCATCCACTTTCACTTTAGTGGTCGAGATCCCAAGCAGATGTACCCCCACCGTCGAGAAGCATCGAAACATAGGCACACTCAATAGATAACCTCATTTCTGCTTTCTCCAAATTTCCCATCATTCTTCTTCATTTCCTAGCTTGTTATCTTTCTGTTTCTGCATGTTTTCTCCTGCATCCGTAGAGAGAGAGAAGAGACCTTCCTTAGCCTCTCCCTCCCTTCCCTAACCATCTCTCATCCCCTTTCTCTTTACCATTCCTGCATACCTACGCAACAGTAACAGACGTTCCCCTCTGCGGTAGGCATTTTGAAAACAGGCTTCTTGTTCTTCTATACTTGCTTCTACATTATTGGATATTTCGGTGGCTAACTATTTTCGTACGTTACTCCAATGGTACGATTCGTGTCCGTTCTCTCGTTGGGTAAACCCATCCAATCTCTTCGTTCCTCTTTCAATTTGTATTGGTGAATCTGTGAAATTCAATCATTTTCCGTCAAGTGCATTTTTCTCAATCGGAAACGGGGGCAAATTCATTGGGACGAAGAAATGGAACGAGAAATTGTCCCGTTATATTGCTATTCGCGTTTTTCATCTCCGCTGTGTCGATGAAATTTTTCGTTTTTGCGTGAGTAAAAGAGGAACTCCGCTGACCGTCCATTCCTTCCCTTCTTCCGTCCACAATCTGTGGGAATTTCCTATTGTGCATGGCCCTTTCCTATCTCATGACCGTTCGAAATGCCGTATTTTGATTGATGAATAATTCATTAAAACGCGGTCAGAATAATGAAGAATCGTCGATCTCAAACCAATCACTTGACACGTCACTCATAACTCTTTTGACACCTGTCAGAGGTGAGGGGAGAAGAGAGGAGAAGCAGTTCCCTGGGAGAGTAATGAGAGAAGGCTGCACACTTTTTTCTAGGAGAGATCACTTCCGAAGTTCGTGAACTTTCAGCGCGATCGGATCTCTGAAATCTCCAAAAAGTAACTGCCTCACGTATATTATTTATCCCATGTGTTCGGTCGTAGACGCGTAATAATTCATGATCTTTCCGTGAGATACCACAGTCAGAGATCCATTCTAATGCTTCTGATGACTTCACGTTCTCGATCTTCTTCTTATCTCGTCTTCCCATTTATTCACGCATTCTCTGGATACAAATGGGTATGTTTTCTGACTGGGAAGCAGCTTGTTTTGTCTCTGGAAGGGACACTTTGGTCCTCCTTCCCGTCTCTTCTCCCTTCTCTTCTCTCTCGGAACAGAGAGAGGAACGTAAACTGAGTTATCTCGTTTCGCCCTCACAGAAGAGAAGACTCTCGCTCTCTGTTTTTTCGTCTTCCCAATCATTTGCATTCACTGATTTCGTAACCTTTCCTTCCTCTTTATCCATCTCTTCTCAACTCTTCCATCCTGCAAGATTCCCAACCCCGATTAACGGGAAGTTCAGTCGAATCCTTGAGGGATTTCCTCCCTTCTCCGTTTCTGATCCAAACCATATGCAGTGCTCTCCTCCTTTCGCGTGCTCTCTCGCAATCAGAGATAAGTGAGAGAGCAGGGAGGATGGAGAGTGCGCAGAGATGATTCATTTGGGGTCTTCCCTCTTCTTTCCCCTTGAAGTTAGTTGATTCGAGTCTCCTCTCTTCTCTTCATTGACGAACAGTGGAATGGATTCAGAGGGAGGAGAGGGAGATAATCCCTTCTTCCCTCCTTCAGTCCACTCGAGGAGACTGCAGAACGAAGACTGAAGAACGTTCCTTCTGCATGATTTTTCGTTCCGTCAATACTTGAAATACTACTTGAGATTTTGCGAATTGCAAAAAATCGTGAACTTTTTGGCCCAGAGACGTGAACTCTTTTTTTTCTCGTCTATTTTCGCACATATTCTTTGCCCTGTGCGGTCTCTAGAGGGATGGGGACAGAAAGTACGCCAGTACCGAAGATTCCCCCGTATCTCCCTTAGAACCATTCCTAATTCGAAGATCCTACTTTTCTAGTAATGCTCTGGCTCTCTTCATTCGACATTATCTCTCGCTTGTCAGTCAAAAAAATGTGAAATGGGAAATTCCCTAATCCTTCTACACTCTCTACACCCTTCTCGGCCATCATTCAACTTCTCTTTTTGTTCGTTGTTTTCCTCGTCTGACCTCATCTCTTCACGAATTCTCGAACTATTCTGCATTATTCACAAGCGAGTCTCTTCATCCTGCAAATAACTGCGACCTAATAACCAAAACCTCTTCATTTCCCGTTCTCTCTCGCTCTGTCTGACTAGCGAGAGAACATGTTAGTCAGAATATTTCTCCCCAGAGATTAGGATGTACCTTATAGAGTCTCATAGCGCATAATTCTTCCCCTCCCCTTCCCTTGCCCCTCCTCCCTTTACTCCTCTTCCTCCTCTTCCTCCTCTTCTTTGGACTTCTTCTCTTCTCAATTACTCCGCCCCTTCTTTTTTGAGTGTCCATCCATCGTTTATACAGAGAAGACGACAAGTGGAGATCTTCTTTATTCGTCTTCTCTCTTCTTCTCTGACCTCACATCTCATATCTCATTCACAACTCCATTTCAACCACCGACGACATTGTTCTCTTTCCTCCTTCCCTCCCTCCACTCTTCTCTCCCCTCTATAATTTCCCAGTCACATTTCACACGAATCTTCCAATTTTAAATCGCCTGTTTTCACTTATTTTCGTCTTCGAAGATCGAAGAATCATTGGAATCATCCTTCATTTCAGTCTCTTCGAACCCTAATGATCCTCTCTCGATAGAACGATGGAATCTGATGAGACTTCCCTGCTAACAGTTCACTCCCACTTCACACGGTATCCACTTCTTTTCCCTTGTTTTTCCCATTTTCAGGTCCTATTTCCGGTTTTAGGCGTTGAAAAAGCAGGGTATGAGTGCGACTTCCATTGTCTTTCCTCACACTTGCGTAACCCTGGACAATCGTTGACACTATTCGTCATCCTAGCTAATTTACTTCCTCCTCCCCATCTCAAAACTCTCCGTTCCATGATAAGCCTTGTCCATGCCTCAAGAGTGAGAAGGAGGTCCTTCTTTTCTCTCACTCACAAATTAGATCAGTCTCTCAATGACGAGTGGCTTCATTCTTCGAGTCCCTTCTCTGCTCCAGCAATGATTTCATTTATTTGCGTGCCCTAAGGGGCCAATATCCGCCCGTTTCTTATCCAATTTCATTTTCCCTTTTCTCACTTTACCCAATCCATCGCCCCTGCCATCCCTCGTATCTCATTTCAACAGGAAAGACGACTGGAAGAGGGAAGACGGAATGACCTTTCGACGAAGCTTTCGATTTAGAGGATTTGAACTTTGAGATAGATGAGAAATGACAGAAGAGAGGGGCAAGAAGTACGAGTGGGAAGAGGCGTTTCGTAGTCATAAAAGAAGACGGAACTTTGTTTTGGAAGCAAAAATGACCGAGTTTCACTTTGTTTATTCTCTTTTCTCCCCTCTTTTCATCCTGTGTTTATAGAAGGCACTGGGAAATATGAGGCTAGGCAAGGCAAAACTCAGTCTTAGGAGAGGGGAGAAGAGGACTGAATTTCAATTTGCTTTACTGTACTTGGAGATGAGAAGAAAGTCAAACATTTTGAGTGGAGAAGTCTTGAAGAGAAAAGAGCCGATCGAAAACCTCGAAATGGAGAGATCAAAGATCATTTGCAGAAGTTCTCTTCGCAGTTCGCTAATCAAGAAGAGTGGTCGTTCTCCCTCTCGGAAGACTGTCTCGTTCAGTAGTAGGAGGAATGACCACAAACAAATCTCCAATGGTGAGCGCACTCTTTTTTTACTTCATCATAAAAAAAAGATCATGAAATCATGAAAGATCAACAACACCTCTCTTCAGTCTCCGATTGCTGGCAGTTGATGCAGAATGGAACGGAACTGGTGAAGCTACGGTCCAATGTCCGACATTTCCGAAGGATGTTCAGGTACGTTTAAAAGAAATAATGAAGAAAAAACTGAAAAAGGAGGGCTTTCATTGATGACGCAGTCCTCTCCGATTCTCGAATTCATCTAATTCCTAGTTCTTCTCCCATTCTTCTTCCTCCTGTTTCCGTCTCCAGAATAGCCCTCATCATGCATTCTCAAGTTTCTTTCTCTCTCGAATTCGATGTCCTTCTAACGAGTAGAAAAGAAGGACGATTCGTCTCTTTGTTAGGCTGATAGACGAGCTTTTTTCGAAAAGACGAGATACAAAATCAGGGAATTTCAGTCTGGATGCAGACCTCTCGCACATCCGATGGACTCCAACGAATAAGAAACCGCACAAAGCGAGGAGTGAGTGACGTCATCATTATGCAATCTACGAAATTGATGTTCTTTATGTGCATTCTATCTAAGCTTTCATTTCAGTCTCGATCGAGTCAATCCGCGAAGTTCGAGTGGGCAGGAATACGGAGCTCCTTCGAGCCTCCGAGAGTGCTCTCAACGACTTGCAAGTCTGTTTTCCCTTCTGTCTTTCAGACGATCATTGCTCCTTTCCCGAACTTTTCCTTTGGATATTGCACGCTTTCACTTGTTCTGACGTCCGAGCAAGGATTAGGGTGTTCAATGAATGAGTGGATTAGGAAAAAAGAGAAGAACTATCAATAATGGGCTGTCAAAGTGACAAATG
Organism: Pristionchus maxplancki; assembly: GCA_900490775.1. NCBI lineage: Eukaryota > Metazoa > Nematoda > Chromadorea > Rhabditida > Neodiplogasteridae > Pristionchus > Pristionchus maxplancki. The sequence goes on from LS544903.1 coordinate 127,416, forward strand.
CGTCTTTCCATTAGACCCAAAATAGCTCCACTTTCTACGTTTAGCGATAGTAATCGATAATCTGTTCAGGAGGAGTGCACGTTCTCTGTGATCTACGGAGACGACTACGATTGTCTGGATCTAGTGGCAGATTCTGCTGACGATGCCAATATCTGGGTGACGGGATTGATCGCATTGACGAGCAATCGATGTGAGGAAGCATTTTAGAATTTCAAAACTTATTTTATCGGAATTAAAACCAACACAATTTCAGTAGAAAAGCCGACGACATCTTCACTGGCCATGCTAAGAGAGAGGTAATTTCAAGTTTATTATTCAAAAATCTAGATTCACATCGAATATTAATAGAGCTATCAAAGTGAATAATGGCTCTCTCAATTTCACATGATCTCTGGTCTGAGCCCTTGAGAGAAAGACAACGTGGACTTTTCATTCGTCATTTTAAAACCACCATAAATCTCCTCATTCCAGATGGCTCGAATCGGTTTTCGATGAGGAAGATCGAGGGAAGAAGGGGGAGATTGGAGAGAAAGAAGCAGTGAGAGCGATTGCATCCATTAATCGGAGATTGCCCACTCAGAGGATCAAGATGAAGTTCAAGGCGAGTCAATATTGTTCGAGGAAAAGCTATAAACTGGGGACTTTTTGCAGGAAATGAGCGTTCCTTCGGAAGAAAAGGCAGAGATTCGATTGATCAACAAGGAGAACTTCGTAGAGTTGTACAAGGAGTTGGCGACGAGACCTGAGGTACGTTTCATCCGTTCAAAGCCCCTTCGATTAATTAATGTTCATCCTTCATTGCAGCTCTACTTCCTCATGGTTCGATACGCAAACAAGGACTATCTTTCGTGCCAGGATCTGCGACTGTTTCTTGAGACGGAGCAGGGGGTAAGGTTCTTTTCTTGACCTACCAATCAATACTCCTACCGTATCACTCCCGTTACCTTATCCATTCCAGTTACTGGGAGTCACGACCGATCTCTGCGAGTCAATCATCGATCAGTATGAACCCTGTCCAGAGGCCAAGGAGAACAACGTACTCACCATTGATGGTGAGATTATGCTCATTTGCAATGCATCCTTGCTCATTTGGGGTTCGAAACGGGCAATTCATAGACACTTCTTGCAGGTTTCACCTCCTATCTCCTGTCTTCGGAATGCGCTCTCTTCGATTCCTCTCGATCTGTTGTCTGGCAGGATATGAAACAGCCAATGACGAGATACTTCATTGCTGCGTCGCATCGGTATGTGGAGACTACCGTGAACTCTCTGAGAACTCATGGTTCAGTCCTTTCCTCGTCGAGGAGCAGCAAGGAGCAGCCTCTGTGGATGGAATCATCGCTGCACTCAAGAGGTCTTCTCGATGGATTGAGTGTGAGTAGAAATGAGCTTTTGTGGTGATTAGATTCATCATTCTTCCAGTGGAAATCTGGAACCCGGAGGAAGGGGAAGAGGAACCGCGAATCCAGAGAGGACCAACGACGAATAATAAGATTGGATTGAGATGCGCCCTCGAGACGATCAAGGAATACGCATTCGAACGATCGCGGTACGTTTCCAAATCAAAGATAATTCAGCTTGTTTTTGTGCTCACGAAAACAAAGTGGCATCATCGTGGACGCTTCTTGCAAATCTCCATCATCATCTCACTGCTAGTGCAAACAAACCCACGGGGCTCTAAATAAAAGTGCTTGAAATGACGTTGGTCCGGGGGAGGATGAAATAGAGACTCAATGGAAAACGAAGGGTCAATGGCCCGTAATTTGATGAATGACGCAGGATGAGGAGGAATAAGACGTTTCAGCCATGGAATAAGGGGGTTTCAGTTTCTAAACTAAAATCATTCAGATACCCGGTGTTCCTTCGACTCCTCGTTCACTGCAAGAAAGAGTGGCAGAGGGCCACTGCAGCATTACTGAAGTGAGTCTGATTCCCCTATCCCCAAGGCAGACAGTCAGTTGTTCATTGCAGGGAGAAGTTAGCAAAGCGTCTGTACGTCCCTGCCGACGATCCGACTGATTGGAGCAGGAATAAGCCGACGCCCTTCGACTTCCAGATGAAGATCATCGTTGTGGTCAGTTCTTCTTGAAACCTTGGATGCAGTAACGTCAACTCTTCAGAGTAAGCGCCTTCCCTCCACCTGGAAGGGTGGAGATGGAGATGTGTCAGAGGAGGATGAGATACCGCCATCCGCACGGAGAATACACAAGTACGTTGTCGTTACCCTTTTCCTGTCCACAGGGCTGCAAGGAAGGTGATGATTACAGACGTCTGGACCTCGCAGCCGAACTCTCCGCCCTCTCAGCACCTTTTCTCGTCCCGAAAGCCTGCTCGGATCTGATGAGTACTGCACCCAATTCGCACTATAGTCAGTCCCAATCTTTCAATCTTTCCCTTCCTTATTTCCAAATTCATGGCCAGCTCAATCATCTTTGCAGTGAGTCCGTCCTCTCACATTCCTCACATCTCCGAATCAGTGGCCCTTCGTCTCATGCACACTTATCCTGCGGAATTCGCCCAGACCACGAGGGATTACTCGGTGAGCAGAAGGGTGCTTCGAAAATGAAAGAAAAAAGTTTTTTATTCGAAAAACATACGAAATCGACACGTATCCATTTTCATTCTTTCCAGGTGGTCATCTCTCCCAATCTCTCGCGCCTCGATTCATCCAATTTGAATCCGCAAGAATTCTGGAATCACGGATGTCAAATCGTCGAGATGAATTATCAAACGCCAGGGTTGATGATGGATCTGCAGGTTGGCACTGCGGCAACACGTTTCGAAATGAATCGCGCCGGAAATGTAGCAAAAGTGCTGAATCTGACTTTTCAGGAAGGCAAATTCTCCGAGAACGGCGGATGCGGGTACGTGCTCAAGCCGGAGATCCTCAACGATGCTCTGTTCACGCCGGGAGATAAGATACCCACAACGCCCCAGGTAATTTATTTCATATTTTCGCAATTTCAAAAATGGAAATTGAATTTTTCTCAGATCCTGCACATCCGCATTCTCTCCGGGCAACAACTACCTCGGCCACGGGGGTCCTCAGCCAAGGTTCCTTGTCTCCTTCTTTCCTTGCTCATCCTTCCCTTCAGGGCGATTCCTCGGATCCCTTCGTAGTGATCGAAGTGTTCGGAGTGGCGGGAGATTGCACTGAGGATAGAACGAAGACCGTCAAGAACGACTGCAATCCCGCCTTCGATGAGAGCTTCCAGTTCCAGGTACGCATTTTCTGGTCTTCAGACTTTAAAATCTGAAGCTCTCCTCATCAGATCACCGTCCCCGAACTGGCGCTCGTCCGATTCCTCGTCCTCGACGATGAATACATCGAAGATGACTTCATCGGACAGTACACCATCCCGTTCGAGTGTCTGCAGCCTGGTACGGGATACTGTAGGCTATCTATCTACCGTACCCCTTATTTCCTTCAGGATTCCACCACGTCCCTCTTCTCAACAGCGAAGGCGATCCTCTGGAGCACGCGTCGTTGTTCGTCCATGTGGCACTGACGAATAAGAGAGGAGGAGGGGTGAGTAGACATTGTGAACCATCGGTTGAGTTGTGTTTCACAATGCATTCAATGTCTTTTCAGAAAGCGAAGAAGCGCGGAATGTCTGTGAAGAGGAAACAGCAGAAGATCACTACCGGAATGAAAGTGAGAGATCAAAGATCAATTCCACGAGCTCAAAAAATCTTCAGGCGGTCGGCATCAAATCAGTGGACGATCTCTTCAAGACAGCGGGCGATCCTCTCTCCAATTGCATTTCAATGAGATTACGATTGGAGACTTGCATGGTATGGTTGAGACAAGATGGAATTAGCAACGGACTGAACCTTTAGATCGAATGGCAAGAGGAGTGCGGTCTTGGTCCCACAGGCACTATCCGACAAGGAATCCGACTCATCCATTCAAGAATGACCACGCTTGCCCTCAATTGTGAGTCGGTTGTCGATAGGTTCTTCAATACGGTAAACTACGGTAGTCATCTTATCCTCTTCAGCCTCTCCTCCCTCCACTCCGCGCGATTCGACGAATAGTGGAGGATCGGATGCAGCGCCCTCGTTCCAGATTGATATCGATGATAAGCAAGTGAGTGATCTACGCAAGCATTATTCTGAATGAAAATGTTGCATGGTGATGAGCATGGAAATATTTCAGATTCCCTCCCTCATCATCACTGGTCAACTTCCCGATCAATTGAATCGAACCTTCGAGAAACTCCGCGCCCTTCTCTCCGTCTGCTCTGAGATCACTCATGAGAGCGACGGACTGCTGACGAAGGTGCGATCTTTGAACTAGGGGAAACCGAATGATCTTTGATCTCTCTCAGATGGAAGACGCGACCTCCAAACTGTCCACTACCTACGAGAAGTTGTCGTTGCTGTGCACTGAAGCGGGACTCAGGCAAGGACCATCACCATATATTTTCGTGCACTTGAAACTCCATACATAATACGGTTGATGACAATATTTTTCAGGGGTCAGAAAGCGGTTCGGGCTGGTGAAAATTTCACGTGGAATCTGCGAGTGCTCAAAGCTCAACTCTCCCTGCTAAATCGAACTCAAGATGAGGCGAATGACATCATCGCACAGGTTTGATCTTTGATCTACCATTCTGAGATTGATCTTTGATCTCTGCTCAGGTCTTCGAAACGGCGCGAGTCCTCTCCGTTCTCTCGGATCGTCTTCAACATCAATCTCGTGGTCGTCGCTTCTCGCGAGTGCTCGCCGACCCTCTCAACGACTCGTTGCTGTAGAGAAATCGACGTCGCCGCCTTCCACTCTCCTCGATCCACACACTCTCTCGCTCATTTTGTTTCTAGAACCAGAAAGGGGACAGTGGAATGGAACAAATAGCTACCCTCTCTTACCTCTCTATCAGCCAGAAGGAGAGAGAATGTGTGAAATGAAGAGAGCATTCCCTTTTCACTTTCCTCATTGCACTTTTGCTCAGATCTTTCCAGCTCTCGACACTTTTTCCTTAGACAAGGTCACCCCTTCACTTCCATTTCTTCCTTCCGGTTAGATTCGTGCCACTTCGATTCAGCCAATGGCTGCCATACTACGCATTCTATGCTGACCACTGAGACAGTTTGCAGAGAAGGTTATAAGGGAACTCCCTTCACTCTGACTTAGGAACCATCGCTGGTGTCTTTCACTCTCTCTCATTCCTTCCCTTCCTCCATCCCCGTTCATTTTTCCGTGCACTTCGGGTAATCTCTCGATAAATCGTTTTTCTCCATCTCTTGTGCAGGAATGGTCGAACTTCTCGAGTGACCTAAAAGAGAGCAGTCGCTCTTAATAGGACAACACACACTTACTATATCCCCCTCTCTATCATTATTCGACCCATCCCCTCCCTTTCTTCCCCTTCTTCTTCTCTTCGTGTCCATTCCGATCTGGGATCGGTTAGCATTCCCCTTTTCTCTCTCTTTCTTATCCACTGGTCGTCAAATGATAAAATCCACCTCATTTCATCCCATTTCGAGGGTGAATTTCACTTTCGCCTACGAAATGAAAGCGATCCGAACGATTTAGTCACGTTTTGTCGTGTCATTCATCAACTTCTTATTATTCATTGCTGATCACTCGTACTTTGTCATCAATATTGTGTCATTCCTCAATCCAATCTCTACTACCGGCTGTTGTGCACTATCTTTCGTAGAATCCGTTCATTCATCGTAATTTCACCATTTCCTTGCGACCGTTGCAGCAGATGCAGCCTCTGTCTCGATTGCTGCTCCTCGCCCTTCTTCCCTTCATCTCGGGAGAATCAGAGAATGAAATCGGAGAGATCGTTCTCACTCCCCATGGAATGGGAAAGGACCACACTGAGAGAGTCGTCTTGCCTGGTTAGTTATTCATCATGTATTTACAATAAATTTTTATTTTTATTTATTTTTATTAATTAATTATTTCTCATTTCAGTGAGCAATGGTCACATTCCTCCCCTTCCTTGCGTACTTCTCAACGCTGGAGCACATGAACACGGACAGACATTCACCAAGGTGTGCAAAACACCAATTCAATTTCGAAAACAGCTTCGAAACCCTAAATATTGCAGGGCAACTTCCACTACATGTGCAACAACGGAACGGCCGAAGTCGTCGGTGAGTCACTTCCACTTTATTTTCGATCCCATTTTATTCTGCAAATTAGACGATGAGTCATCACTGAGGAGATCATTGAGACGAAAGTGACCATTGTAAATCTCGATCTAATCTCTTGAGCTCTGCACGATTGTGGCACAGCAATTATACCGAGAATATTTCCAAATCTTCGAATATCTTAGTTGTATATTTTTAGCCTGCATCGCTGAGGATTCTTCCGTTATTCAACTCGGTCGCACCTTCGTTCGCAATGGAATCAGACACAAGTGCAATGTGAATGGAGACAGCGTCACCTACGAGCAGGGTTCGATTCTTCAGAATCTTTGAAGCCCCAGATTCCCTAATTTTTTTTCATCCCTAAACATTTCCTTGCAGAATCGATGTGCTTCGAGAACGGAATACACTACAACGTCGGGGATTCCTTCAGAAACGGATCGTTCAAGCTCACTTGCGGAAGAGACGGAGTGGCCATCGAGGGTGCGGAAGAACAGCTATGATCATACAAAAATAAAGTCCTTAAAAAATGATGTCGTCATTGCAGGCTGCTACCTTCAGAACGAGGCCACGGGAATCCTCGCTCCTGGAGAGTCACGAATCGTTGGGAAGTACAGACATGAATGTGAGAAGGTCGCCGAAGGAAAGGTCCGATACACCGTCAAGGGTGAGTCGAATCTTGTACCATCTTCTTCTGTAAGATTCTTTTTTTCGTTTTTGACTCATCACATGCATAATGTTGCACTGACTTGCGAAACAAGTGAATAGTGGCAACGATTGTCGAGTCTCTCGAGTGGACTGACCCACATCCGAAGTAGCCCTTTATATCTCGATATACAACGTAGTCAGCTGTTTGTCTACCCCACTTTATTCCTTTCTCTCCCCATTACATACTTTGACTCATCCGTTAGACAAAGTACGGGATCGTGTGAAATGGCTACAGTGATAAGATCCGTGATAAGCCCTTTCTCTCGCAGTGGTCGGTTGTGTCAAGGACGATCGCGTGTTCAATGTGGGCCAAGTCTTCACTGACAAGCACATCCGATATCAGTGCCAGCTCGATGGAACACTCAATGTCATGGGTGAGAAATATTGGAGATTCTTTAATTGATTTTGATCTAGAAGTTGAAAAATAATAACAAAAATAACATTAAAATGATGTCAGGCTGCGTTGACGAGGGAGGAATGTTCATCGAATTGGGCCGAGATCTTCTCGTGAATGGAATGGTCCACAGATGCTATAAGATCGACAGAACAACCTTCTTCCACAAGTAAGAACAATCTTAACTATCTATCAATTCTGTTTTTAAAATAGGCACATCGCTAGGAATTATCTCCATCCCTCAAAAAGTCCCACGGTCCCCATTCGTTCTTCCCATCATCCTTTCCCAAGCTGTCAAAACACTCGCAATCCCATGGTCTTTCCCTCAGTGTGAAATGTCGTGCACTGGACTGCGAAACTCCGTTTATGCTCTGCTATGGAGAGAATGAAATTGATACATGGTTGAAAAGGCGACAGAAAGCGATAACCCGAGATGACACAGAGTACAAACGAACGGGGGAAAGATCAATGATCAAACTCGGGAGGTCTCTTCTCATCTCGGTGCCTAACTAGTCCATTTGAGAGGAGAGGAGATTGGCTAACCCGATCTTTTCGTACTATCTGTAATGGTACAAGCGAGAGTTGTCTACTATACTAGGAGTGATCTTCCTACGGGAAACTAGAATGACAACTATACAATACTGGACTGGGTTTGAATTGTGAGAAGAGCTGTGAAATGGGAAGACAAGGAAGGGGCTGTATGTCAATTGTTCAATTGGAAAGTGGGCGGGGGTTTGGGGAGGGGCGGTAGGTCATCACAATCAATCGATAATTGCAGGTTCGCTTGCGACTCGGATCGACTCGACGTCTGCATCGCTAATTCTATCGTGCCTCGCTTCAGACGAAGCGTCTCTTAGAGAGGAAAAGGGAAGAGAAAGGAATGAGTCGATCGATAATCAATGCACTGCATCGTAATAAAGGAGTTTCTAATAAGAATCTGATGGGTCAATCGTATTCATAAATACAGAGCATTGGAAGGGGAGATTCGCATGGAATGGTTGCGGGAAGGGGAGGGGGACTGAGGGTATGACTGGTAGAGGACTACGGCAGATTATGTGATGTTAAGCAATAATACAAGTCAAGGGGAAGGGATGAAACACTACACTACGAAAGGGTATAGCAAGGATCAGTGTAGACTGTGTCTGGGTCGAGAGGCCGATTGTCCCTTGATTCCATTGGACGTCGTCGCTGTCACTGCACGTCTCTCAGTGTTCAGACGATGCTTCCGGACTGCCTCCTCACTGCATCTCGAAAGGAACGATGAATTAGACGAAGAATGCACACAATTTTTTTCTTTTTTTCCTTTTTCGAATCACCATACGACTCCAATCAGCCCCGTGCTTCACAATTCGATCATGACCAAGTGATGAAACCACACTCAATTATGGTGTCCACGAATATCCAACCCTTACCCTCTAATCATTTTTAGACGAAGAAAGCACACAATTATTTTGCTTTGTTGTTCTTTTTCGAATGTCTACATTAGTCTCATTAATCCCGTCCCTTCACAGTACCATCATGACCAAAAGCTGAAACCCAAAATCAATAAGTACTCAGATCATCGCTCACCTTCTGTAGTAGAGTACTCTGGAGGCGGCACTGCCCAGAGTCGAAGGAAGGATTCCCTTGTGGCTACGGTAGTACTTCACCAGAGCGTGCACCGACCTGCAGAGTACTGTAACTTTTATCAATCTACCGTAATCCCATCCTACCGTATCCCTTCCAATCACCAACTAACTCACGATTGTGCGTGGTCACTCTCGATGAAGTAGCGGGTGTCCTTCGATTTGGGATCGATGTAGTGATGAATAAGGAAGTGACAGACTCTCTCTCCGTGGGCGATCGAGAGAGCCATGTGGGAGGAGAATTCACGGACCAGGAAGGAACTGGAAGAGGGAAGGGATCATAGAGAGCCGCTAGGAATTTATTTCGGCAGTTTGTCAATCGTAAACAACAAGTGTTTTATTCCATCAATGAATCATCCTGTGATTCTTTGATTCATAGTTACACCATAACTGAATGTTGAAACTTAAAACGGTCATGACTGTCCTAGCGAAGGACGAATTCATCGTGTTCCCATGATAGCTTTATTATCTCCTCACTCACCCATCGATGAGTCCCAATCGTGCCAGGATGGACTCGGCCTTGTCTCGCCCCATGTCAGGGTAGAACCACGGCTGCGTCAGATGAAGCATCTCCGCAGGAACCTGCCGAGAACGAATTTATTAGTTGATAAAATCAATATTTGTAACGAATCCCCGTCTCTACCTTCCATCTAAAATTGTGTATGTAGTGAAACACGCAGTCACAAGCTCGAAATTGATGTTGTTGAAATTTCTGTTGTTACTCATCTAACAAACATCTCTCGAAGCACATGATCACTAGGGTATAATTTCATCGAGCAAGCTGCAAGACTCTCCCTCCCCCCTTCCCTTCATCCTCCCTCTCCTCACCTCCTCTCCTCTGCTCTTCGTCTGTCTCGCTGCGAAGGAGTGCGGGTTGAGGATGCGCATGCGCATGCCCTCCTTCCCCTCCTGCAATTCAATTATTTTTAGATTTAGTGCAACTCGATTCGATGATCTAAAACGGAATTAAACCTCCCCTCACCTTGGACAGAAACTCGACGGCGACGCGATCCGAATCGTCCGGATGCGCCGGGAGGTCTTCCTGCAATTATTATTATTAAAATAATCAAAATATTGATATTTTGCATCTATTGTCCAGGCATTTAATGTTTATCTATTTTGAATTCCCAACCGCGAGACTATTATCCCCCAACCAAACCCCCGCTCCTCTCTCTTTCACGAAACCTCTATCCTCCACTTTTTCATCTTTCTTCACTTCACCGGCCGCATTCAACCTCTGCTCTTAATGGGATTTGGCTGCAGTGATAAATGATAGGTGACAAGCAGTTAGTCTGCCCACGTCATCCCTGTGACCTACGCTTCCCCTCTCTCTTCATTCAGCATGCTCTTTTGCACTGTCTGACCGGCTAGAGAGCATGCTACATTGAGAGAGTCCTGCCATCGGTCCCTTGATTGACACTCGCAACTCGAGTAATCTCTACCAGTAAGGGAGGACGTCTCGTGATTTCTCCATACCGTAGTCAAAACGGTTTCTGCCCTCTCTCATTCCTGTCAATCATCTCACGTACTAGACCGAACTGCAAGTTCCTTGCTTTTTCTCACACCCAGGAGAAGACCAAGGAGACCAAAGAGGAATGATGAAAGGAGCATGTGACAATTATTCGACGACGACGAAAAAATAAGAGTAAAATGAGCATCGATTATTCGACTTCGTGGGAATCGTATAGTGGTTACAGCAAGTGCGAATTGCCGCATCATCTGCCATTCGTGAAACCGCAATCTACCGTTCGTACAACTAATGACTCAATCATCTAAATATACCACCTCCTCAATACCCTTGGGATCTCCTTCCTCCGCTCGCCCGTACTCTCCATCACCATCCAATCTCATTCGAGTGCAATCGGGCTCAACGGACCATTTATGGCAGCAAAACCCCTCATTTCTCTGGTCGTTTCCCCTTCTCGGCCCATTATCCACCCATTCACCCTCCCAGACACTGCAAAAAATTCCTGGTTTTATAATGGGTCTCTCTGGGGAACGAGGAAACCATGGCGGCCATTGCCAATAGGAATATCTCCGAGATATCGAAGCAAGGGGTATCAAATTTCAAGCACCTTCCATTCGAAAAAAGCTTTCATTTCCGTTTCTCCGAAAACGACAGTAACCAAGGGAACTTTCGAAAACAAATTCCCCAAGGTGTTCAAGATGATCTTTGATCTCTCCCTCTCACTCACCCCCTTCTCGACGATTCCTCCATTCGCAGGTCCTGGCTGGATTAATTCGTACTGTGGACCCTCCAGATCACCTGCAAGACGAATAGACTCATCATTACATCCAATGTCTTCGCAGAGACATGCTGCAATAATGATTCTATTTCAGAAGCGAGAAAAGGTCAAATCTAATAAGTTTCAAGCGCGTCTTCGAGTGTTCACTCTCATCTCGAGAGTTCATTGACTCTAATTACGACTAATTACTAAACGTCCATCTCAATCGATATTCTTCCTCCTTTTGACCTACCACTAATTCCTCCAGTTCTCAGTGGAAAGGCAGCTGTTCGATGTCTCCCCTACCCTTGCCACCCTTTCTTCCCTTCTTTCTTCTCTTTCCTATTCATAAGCAATCTCCCTTTCATTTCATCACCGACAGACCACACAGTCCCTTTTTTACCTTCCTCTCTTCCTCTTCTCTCACTCACTCGGAAGATGAGACAGAGAACCAAAGGGGAAGAGAACAGCCAATATTTACTCTCTCACTTACAGTTTGCGAACGTTCTTTCTATTCATACCCTGCAAAGCTGCACTCAACAACGGCCGTCGGACCCACGTCACGGGTTTTGAGAATGAAGTCAAAAAACGAACACCGAAATAGAAATATCCGATGGAATCCTCGAGGACTAGCGTGATTCCCGTCTCACTTTCGGCCCCAAATCCCCATTGATTCGTGGGAATTTATGGAACGAACGCCAAGGGTGTAAACGAAATTGGCCGCAAACTGCACTTCTTATCTCGCCCTTATCCTACCTGCCAATTCCCAGTACCGTTCCCTATTCTTATCCCACGTACTCCTACCGTACCCTACCGTACCCCATCTACCGTATCCCCTACCGTACCTGCACTTCTGCTCCTCCTAGTCATCTGGGTGGTCATCCTGGAGGGAGGAGGTCTGGCTGCGGGGACGAATCGGATCTTCTCCATTATCGTCTTGAGGGCGTCCCGCGCCATGTCACGCCCGAATTGCATGAGATAGCCCGTCTTGGCGCTGCGATACCGTAGGATTAGGGTACTGTAGGGGTACGGTAGCAGACGATTACGGTAGACCAGACAACAAGAGGCGATGCGAGCCAAGATGTGGTTACGATATACGAAACTAGGAACGAAATGGATTGGAATAGAGAAGGAATTGGAACATTTGACAGGGACGAACGAGCTATCGGGAGGAATCAGCTGACTGCGACAAAAAGAGAGCGGCTAATGCAATCGTTGAGTGATGAAAGAGAGAAGGGAGAGACAAAAAAATGCAGCAGCGTTTTTTATAGACGCGCTTCTCCCTGCGGATGATTTCGAATGCACACGAAATAGCGGATGATTTACATAGAAAGGCGGTGAATGGATTGCGGCATGGGGAATGGGGGGCGGGGCTTAGGATGCAAGGGAGGGAGGGGGGGGGGAGATTGGCAGTCGCGTATGGAACCATCGCCTGTCACGGGTTCCGTGATGGAGTGAAACCGCGAATGGTCGGGTTGATATCTCCCTCCCTTTTAAATGAGACGAAGAGGCGTCATTTCAGATACCAGAGAAGGACTCTCCCCATTCCATGGATAGAGAGGGCATCTCCATTACACTTGCTATCTCACTAGTCAGGCAGAGTGATAGAGTAGGCGAAATGAAGAGAATCCTGCATTTCATCCTCGATTCGACAGATGAGCCGTGTGAGATTGACAGATAGGAGGGAGGATTGTGGGAAGTGAGAGGTCATGAGAGGAAGAGGTGACGAGTTTAATCATGGATCAAACGTCCATCCAACTACCAGTGACCAACGATTACATCATCGCTTGCAATCACGCACGAGTTGTCTAGACTCAAATGAAGAACCCATGCAGCCTTAATTTGGAGCGAGGCGGGTAGTAGGCGGCCTTCTCTACGTGGTCGAATAAGAGGGGACGGAATGGGACGACGCTGCTCATTTCGGACACCAAAGGGAAGGAGAGATCACATGAAATGGAGAGAGCGCAGATGGAGAGAGGGAGGAGATGTGGGGAATCGAGCACAGCGTAAGCCCTTTTGCCTCTCTCGACGAAGAGTCGACGAACTGCCCCCTTCTAGAAGCTCTACTGGAAGGTACAAGGACCTTTCGTCCCGGGGGAGGGGGAGGGGGCGTAACTATCTGGGTTTAAATTCGCACACTACGAAATGGCTGCTCTCTGCCTCTCACACGACTGAATAAGAATGTTCAGTGCATTGCTCACTGCCAGTCAGATAGAGAGAAGGGCGAGGGAGGGGAAAGCGCGCCCCGCGCTTAGCGATTGAGAGAGGGATGGAGAAGGGAGGAGGGTAGAGGGATAGAGAGACCAACCTCCTCCCACGGTCCAATCGCCCTCCCTCTCTCCATTCCACACTGTCTATCAGTAGACAGAGGAAGGAGAGAGCATGGGGAATGGAGAGAGTGTGAGTCCCTCCCCCACTCAGAGAGGGGAGGTGGATCCAGAAGGCAGGCGGGCGAGGATGAAAGGAGGGTGGAAAGGGGAGGAGGGAATGGATGCGAAACGGAAAGAAGACGGGAATAGAATATGAGTGGAGGAGTGAAGGGAGGAGGCTGTGGCGAATGCCTCTCATTTGCATCTATGATGAGTCCTGATATCTGGTAGCCAATGTATTCCGAATATTACGACAGGCAATGAGAATCAGATAGACTATAGTAGGAACTAATGATAGTAAGATTTTCTAGATGAACTAAAAAACGAGTAATCAGATAGCATAATAAATCCTACGGAAATTGTGAAGTTTCACTGCGTGAATGAGAAGGATGTCGATAAGAAAGATCAGACGAGATACATTCCTCTTCAATTTGCATGATCCCTCAATCCATTCTAGTCTATCGACTGCTGCCCATGGCTCGATCTCGTTTGCATCTCCACTTCCTTGTCTACTCCGATCGAGAATGATAACATGCTAAGTGCCCATAAAGCGCGCCCCCAACTTGCACTCAATGATCGCTAGTTAGATCCCATCTCGACTTCGTCCCATCCCTTGAGATAATCTGGGTACCGTAAGCTGATGAGTCAAGTCGGCTTACAGTATCAAGTGAAGGTTGAGTGTGACCATCGTGGCTACATCTTGTAGCCACTCGAGGGAGGCATAGATAAGGGAGATAAGCTGCATGGTAGATCAAGGAGAATGATGGGGATCTATCTTTATCCGTGACTTGTGAGAAAGTGGGAGAGATAGGGTTCATGCGCTCTCTCTATTTCGCCCACTATCGCATGTCAGTGAGAGCGAGAGAGCGTGCGGAATGGAGAGAGTCATGCAATAGATCAGAAAAATGTGAAAGCCAACGTGAAGAATGAGATGGGCGGCGGATGGAGAAAAAGTTAGTGGTTGAGAACTCTGATAAATCACCTGAGACGAAAGTTTAGTGGAAGGGGCGGATGCTTCTATTTCGAGGGGTAGATCAAAATGACAAAAATTTACTTATCTATTACGATTGTACGATAGGAAACGAAAAAAGAAATACGATCCCATCATTCATAGGGGTACGGTGGATTGAATAAGGAAGACCGAATTAGATTCCTACCAATAACACAAGCGCTAAAGTTAGTAAATCGTCAGGTAAAAGACCAACGCGAGAACGCAGAAATCAGCTGAGCATTGAAAGTGGGGAGTGGGGGGGGGGGGGGGGGAGGAGAGAAGGAGGGAAGGATGGAGGGGTACACAGGCACGAGTCACTTGAGGAAAGGGCAGGAAAACAACTTGTTTTCTGGGGTATTCCCGTCTCTATCTCCTCCCTCTCGATGGAAGAAGACCTACTACATCCCAACCAATACTTCCGTAATTCCACTCTGCCCTCTCCCTTCTCTCCCTACTCTCTACTCTTCCCCACCCTCGATAGATCGTGCTGAATCGAGTGAGCGCACGAATCCCAAATGGTATTCAAGGACGAAAAAGAGCGAAGTGAGAGGGAAAAAAGAGTGCGAAACGAGAGACAAAATGGATGTACCCGGGACGATCCATCTCCAATTTACTGGAATGGGGGAGACAAATCGATGTTTCATTCAGATATGATTGATCGAGCAGAATGGATTACCGTATATCCACCACACTTTGCAATTCCATCGATAAACTTGTTTACTTATCCGATTAACTTTTGGAAACATGGAGAAATACAAAACGACAATAAAGCGGCGATTTTGTTATGTGAGACAATCGAAAATGTAAATTAGGAAATAATGAGACAGTTTGTGGGAAGAGTTAACAATTGGACTAACTCACTATCAGAGTAAAGTGTCGACCACCTCTCTGGATAGGGATTCCACCCTCCCTCTGATCATGGAAGGAAGAAGGGAGTGAGGGTGGTGGGGGGAATCCTAGTGAGGAGAAGAGAAGGAGGTCGACAATCGAATGAGTGACAGTCGTGTAACAACGAGGAAGTAATTGAGATGGAGGAGGAAGAAAGGGAAAGGAAGAGCATCGAAGACTAACTATTATTGATCAGTTTGAATATCGTGTGAAAATTGTGATGCTAAATGGAGAAAACAGGTGAAATCACAGAGTGGAATGGGCGCTAGTTGAGTACAAATACGGATGAACGACGGATAGCGGGTTACTGTAAGGGGCGCAGGGTACGGTAGGTCACGTGATTACGGTAGTCTATCTTTGGCCCGTAGCCCTGAGACTGTTCGCTACGTAGGCCAGTTTCCTCTTCGTATCTCCCTCGGGGAAATTGTCGAGATCGAAGTATTGAGGAGCTATCTGCATCAACCTGCAATGGACGGAAGAGATTACATACCGTTTCTAAGATTTCAGCATATCCTTCAAGCTTCCTCCAACTAGTCTACTCTAATTTGACAAATGTTTATATTTCGTTTTACACCTACTCTCCATTACCCACATCCTTTGCACATTTTGAATAGTTTAGATCTAAAAATACATGAGTCCATCGAATGCATCGTCCCATCCCTCCTTCCCTCCCAATCATCCACCCTCGCAACTCGCTTCCCTCCACTCGCCCAATCACTTTCTCCGCTCGTACTTTGATGGGCATTCCTCCCGATCGGTCGCCCAATCGCCAACTTTCGCGATTCGAATCACTTTTCATGATAAGAGGTCATGTGGGAAAGAAGTGATAGAGATAGGGGAGAGATGAGAAGAGGGGTGAGATACCACTTAACCTCGAGAGGGATCAGACGGATAAGATGGGACAGACTACCCATTTATCTTTCCCCTTGAGATAATCTTCGCGCTCTCTCCCGGAATGAAGCGTGTGATGAAATGAAGATGGTTAGAGAGGAAGAGAGACCAGAGAGAGAAAGGGAGAGGGTGGAATGGGAGACCAATTTGGAGCGCGGAACCCTCTGTCGCTTTTAGCATCGAATCGAGAGTAACGAGAGGAGAGGAGAGGAGAAGGAATGGGAAGGAAGCCTATCAATGTAATTCACCCAGCCATAAATCCACTCTATTTTATTGAACGACCCAGCCAACGACGGGCGATTGAGATTGAAGAGAACCGCGCGTTTCGATAGAACCAAGAGCGAGAGGGGGACGGGATCTCGACTACCGTACCCCTCCTACAGTACCCCCATAGACTACCGTACTCACCATTCGGGTCGGACGTCGGTGACGGTGCGAATGAAGTTCTTCGTTGTGAGGACGAATTCATTGTAGAGTGCCCACTCTGGTTTGTGGTCGAGGACCGTCGAGGGATGCAGATTGACGATCTGATTGTCCTTCACTGTCAGATAGTGACCCGATCGCTCCAGATGAGCCACCTGAAGATAGATTGAATTGATTGGTTGTTGAATAGACAAGAGTATCATTGACGAACGCATAGACCAGTCAATGTATTGAATCAATGAAAATCTATTCTTCCTGGTTAGCAAATCCATCGATCGAAATACAGTCAGAAAAAATAACGAACCTGCATGAAGAAACCCGTGACAAGCGCTTTCCTAATATTGATGTAGTAGTCCTTGCTCTTGAAGTCGGTCGAGACCTGTAATGTTCGAGTTGCATTGTTGCCATACATACACATTGTTCAACCCAATATCAATGGTAGAGAGCATACGCGTAAGAAAATAATATATAACCATAATTGAGCTTTAAACGTGTCCCGTGATACCGGCCAAGTTCTAGTTTCAATATTTGTTTAAAGTTATCATGCTAGTACTTTTCTCTAATCGAGCTTCGAGCATGTTCATAAAAAAACTGAACCACAAACAGTACACTATCTCACAGCTACCAAATCCCTCCCTCCCCCATCACATACCCTTCTGAGATTGTACTTGTCCATGATCCTCGCCAATTGCTGTCTCACGTTGTCCGCATTCTTCAGTGTGCGATAATTGACGAAGTTCGTGTAGCACCAATTGGGATCTTCCTGGTCTACAACGAGATACTTTATTGTTTTATACTATCAAAAATTAAAGAGTTATTGGAATCCAGCTGCTACCCATTCTCTAATAATTTTCTCGAAACTTCCAACTACATCGGAGACACAAATTTCGTGAGAACATTGCAAACACTGCAGCAACTACAATAATGACAGTGGCTCATATCTAAAGGTGGAACTATGTGTCACATACTCTGTTTGAATGCGTGGTAGACATTGAGTAGAGTGAGATGGTCTCCATCGATATGGGCGAATCTCGCCTTCGCCTCGTCTGCCTCCTTCTTCGCCTCGTTCGGACGCATGAACACTTGCGGAACTGCAAGAGATCATTCTTGTTATCGATTTGATAAATACTATTAAAATGCAACATATCTCAGCTGACTTATAATTCCCTCGGAACATACAACTGCCTGGGTATGACTGGACTGAAACCGGGATGTTTTTTCGTCGTCATCACAACCTTATTCGTCCCATTCCCTTTCCTTCACTCACCCGACAGCATGGCCGTGATGGACAGCATCTCATTGGAGCAGTTCAACTCCGTCGATGCAATCAGCATCTTCGCCAGTTGAGGATCCAGAGGGAATTCCGCCATCAGAGATCCAAGCTCCGTCAGCTCTCCCTGAAGAAGAATCGATTATTACGGAGAGTATCGTAACCCCCGAACTTCGGGGCCCGAAGCTGATTGACTACCGTACCTCATCATTGATGGCAGCCAGATAGTTGAGTAGTTCGAGTGCCCTCATGAGTGTCTCGGGTGCGGGCGGATCCATGAAATCGAAGTGGACCAGATCGTCGATACCCAACTTCTTCAGTTGCAGCACGACGGTACCCAGATTGGATCTGCAAGGGGTGGATTACGACATGTCAACGAACCGATAGATTGGAGTTACACTAATCCATTGAAAGTTACAGATTACAGGAATATTCGTTCTCAACCTGCATACTGTTTCAAGAACAGCCAACGCACAATTAAGATCCCGGTATTACTGTATACTCAGTCAATGGTACGGTAGGTCAAACTGCTCTCACCTGAGAATCTCGGGGTAGGTGTTGTCCTGCATCTCATTCGAGTAAGCCTTCTCAGTGTACAGACGGAACGTCTTTCCTGCAATGTCCATATTTGATTCACTGCACCAAAGTTAACTCACGTTTCACATAGTACATTAATCGATTAACTAGGTGGGATGTCAATCGACCACACAAATCTCAGCAAAAAAATACAATATGCAAAGAAAATATCATAGGAATGAAGGATCAACTCTGACCTGGTTTGGTTCTTCCAGCTCTTCCTGCTCTCTGCATAGCTGATGCCTTCGAGATGGGACACACGAGCAAAGACTCGACACGAATGCGGGGATTGTACACCTGAAGAGGAGATTAGGTTCTATAGTCATCGCGTAACTTTAACAAAAAGATTGCAGGTCCAGCGCAAAGAAAGTTCAGCACAGCGAATGGGAAAAGTTTAGATGCCACATGTGTCTTCATAGATCATTCCTCGACTGACCTTCTGCTTCGAGAATCCGGGGTCGACGACGAAGACAACTCCGTCGATGGTGAGAGACGTCTCGGCGATGTTAGTCGAGATGACACACTTGCGACCTGAGAGAAGATGATTTTGATTTTCACATTGACATCCGTACGAATGTGATTGAAGGAAATATTTAGCACTTTTAATAACTTGGCCTTGCAATATACAATTTCAAATTCAAACCTACGAATCAAGCGTTTCATCTTACTCATAACATCTAGTGTTTGATACGTCAAATAATTCGAACAGCAATACGTACAGCAATACCTACTCTAACAGCTAAACAACTATCTCTTTTCCACTCACCGATGGCTCCATTGGGCTTATTGGGAGGCGCGGCCTCGAAGATTCTCTGTTGTTGAGCAGGAGGAAGGGTCGAGTAGAGGGGAATGCACTTCAATTCACCCACGTCCGGACCGAGGTCGTCGATCTGAAGAGTGAGAATAAATAATTGGATAAACGAATCAATAAGAATCATAAAGATCGATGTCAGATTGAGAAACTACCAATTATGAAACACAAATCCTATTTCTCCGACCATAAATGAAACTGTGAAACCCCCCTCCAACCTCACCTGTCTCTTGATCTTTTTGCACGCCTCTTCGATCTCCTCCTGACCAGTGAGGAAGAGCAGAATGTCACCCTTAAGAATTATCGATTAGAAAAAATAAATCAGTTCTCTATTCCTTCCCCCCCCCCAACCGTACCTCCGTCTCTTCGCAGCAATGGATCTGGATGACTGTTCTGATGGCGGCCTCGAGGTAGTCCTTCTCGGGTTCGGGCGTGAACTGGAATAGATAAATATTAAACATCAAAATAAATAAAAAGTTAAATGAATAAATAATGTAAAATACTCACGAAGATCTCGACGGGGAAGGTTCTTCCGGGCACAGTCATGAGGGGACAGTGCTCGAAGTAGTTCTGGAACTTGCCAGAGTCCAGGGTGGCACTCATCACCACAATCTTGATGTCCTTGCGCTGACGAACGATCTCCTACAACAGAAATGAGATAAGTATTTGTATAATTTCACGAGGAGAGTTCTTCTTCGCATGCACCCACCTTGATGAGACCCATGAGAATATCAGTGGCGAGAGTTCTCTCGTGAGCCTCGTCCAGAATGATTACTCCGTAGTTGTCGAGTAAAGGGCAGTTCATCGCCTCACGCAGAAGCATACCTGAAAGAGGAAGAGGTTACGGTAACCCACAGGCTACGGTAGTCACTTACCGTCAGTGCAGTACTTGAGCAGCGTGGCCTGACTCACACAGTCCTCGAAACGGATCGAGTATCCCACCTGGAACAGAGATTACTGTGATTAGAATAGTCAGTTCTCGATCGATCCCTCTTTCGCTTCTACCCTACCTCCTGTCCCAACTGGACGTCCATCTCCTCTGCGACACGCGTAGCCACGGACATAGCGGCCACTCGACGAGGCTGCGTGCACGCAACGAGCTTCCTGAAGGGAAAGGATTATGGTAAATAGTCAATAATCAATGGATACCCAGTGAAGGAATGAGTACTCACTTCATGCCAGTCCTCAGACTCTCCCTCCTCACATACTCGACAGCCCATTGGGGGATCTGCGTGGTCTTTCCTGATCCAGTCTCTCCCACGAGAGTCATACACTGGTTCTTGTCCAGAGTCTCCATGAACTTCGCCTTGTACTCGTGCACGGGAAGCTGGAGAAGTATTATTTTATTACTCGTGCTTATGTTAACAGAGGAATACAATTGTTTAAAATTCTCATACATCTCTTGTATGTGAAAATCAAACAAGAAGTACATTAATCGAAACATGTTGCGAATAATTGATGTTCAGCAGCATTAAAGTGAATAAATACCTGAATACGCTTCTCGTAAATGTCCCAGTAGCGCTTCGAGTAGATCTGGCCGTTGAGTGGGTTGCGCTCCATCTTGAAAATACCAATTAAAAATTAGATACCAAAATGTTAAAAATGAAGATGCCTAATTGAAAAAATATCCAACCTGAACTGGTGGTTTCACTTCAGTCTTCATAATGGGCGATCGTGAGCGTGAACGAGAACGGGATCTGAAAGGCAGCATTTATACTTTTGAGCTGGGCAGTGATTGTGAACCTTCATTTCGAAATATTCGTTGAAAGCATTCGAAAATTTAATGACAGTGCATGCGTAAATTGTTTTTTTTAAAGTGAAGTAGCCATCGAAAAACGTAGACTTTCGAATTCTTCGAATAAGTGCTACAGCATGTCGGAAAGGACGCACCGTCTCCTCTTGTCTCGCGAATCGCGGTCTCTGTCCTTTCTCCGTCCATCGTCGAGATCGATTCTGCCTCGTCGAGACGTCATTTTTACTCCAAGTCTCCTGAAATGAAACGGAACAATTTATGTGAACAAGTGAAAATGACGAGAAATTGATCAATACTTCTAGCGGTTACTAGGCAACAATCAAGAGCAAAATGGCGGACTCTTTTCGTCCATTGGAAGAAGTGCACTCGGGGCCTCGCATTAACGCAGCGGAAATTAAGTGAAAACACGCATTAATCGATAAAAACGACGAAAACATTTTTCAACGATTCGAATATTTTCGACGAATTTCCTTACAGTTGACAAGTTCAAGTAAAGTTTGCGTGGGTCAAACATCATACTCAATAAAATTTGAAAACCATTTTTAAAAAGTTTCTTTTCATTCAAGCAGTTGTTTGTTACTTTTTATTATATTATATGGATCTTAATAGAATGATTAAACCATTAAAATATATGAATTTTTATCAAAAATGTTAACAAAGATTGCTACAGTAAGCAAATTTGAATTCCCCATTCGCGCGCTTTTTCAATGCGGCAAAATTTGGCGCCATCTTACCGTGGCACGTTCAAATTTGGGTTTTCCTGTTGTCTACCGTGTTTATCGATTTGTTATTTATCTTTTATCGTTGTCGCCCTTCCTATACGCTCGTTCATTGCAGTCGCTCCACTATCCGCAATGGCAAACTTCGACAATCCCGGCCTTTACTATCAGGTATAACCTTTAATCTCTCCTTTCTCAACGTTGAGCTCTATGATCGGATTCAGGATCGTTTCTACGCTAACGACGGCGTTCCCGATGAGGGTCAGGAACTCGTCCAGGAGTACAAACAGCTGACGACCACTCTTCGCAAGTTCATCCGTGAATTCTCCACCGGAGGATTCGGCATGATCTACCGGTTTGTCTTTTCTTCTCGTCGTTTTCCAGCCTCCAATTATCGACGGCTCTGTATTGATGCAAACTTTGCAGTGAGAAGCTGAAGAATAACTACAATCTGGGCATTTACTCTCTGGAAGTGAATCTCGCCCATCTCAAGCTCTTCAACGAAGATGCGGAGCTCAAACTGAGAAAGTACCCACTGCGATTCGTGCCTGCCGTGAGTTTATTTTTTATTCTTCCCATCTCCTGCTTCTTTGACTCCTCTTTTTTCATCATTTTTCTGAATTTCTCTAGATTCTGTCTAATCAATAATGGTTCTCAGTTGGAAGAGGCAGCAAAGACGGTGGCGGATGAGTTGACTCAGCCTCGTCCCCTGGGAGAAGAGAAGGTGCACGACATTCAAGTGCTGCTCAATCTCGACGACTACCCCGCCAGTGTCAGAACCGTCAAGGTCTGTTGTTTTCGCACGTTGATCTTTTTATTCTCTAACATTTTTTTTGTCCTTCTGTATCTGACCACGTGACAGATAGTAGTATCAATTGCGCAAGCAATCATGATGAATGAATTCCATCTAAGCCTCTCCTTCTCAGTCAGCTCAAGTCTCGCACGTGGTCAAGGTCTCTGGCATCATCGTCGCTGCTTCTCAAGTGCGCGCCAAGGCGACGCAAGTCAGTCTGCAGTGCCGAACCTGTCGGTCAGTGACCTACTTTTGAGATTATCGATCGATGAGTGACTCAATTATCGATCCCTATTTTTAGCCACACCGTCAACGACATGAAGCTGCGACCGGGATTGGACGGATTCCAGCTGCCGAGAGTCTGCGGAGCGTACGTTTCAGTTTTTTCTCCCAATTTCCTTTTTCCCTCTCAAACTGCCTGAAATAGTGTTTTAGTCTCCGTTTGCTATCAGATAGTCCTCTTTTCTTCAGTAGCCAGGCGGGTCAACTGCAGCGATGCCCGATCGACCCGTATCACATCGTGCCCGATAAGTGCATCTGCGTCGACTACCAGACACTCAAGCTGCAGGTTAGTGATCGACAAATGACGGTACCAATCGATATCTACAGGAGAATCCCGAAGACGTCCCGCACGGAGAGATGCCCCGCCATCTCCAGCTGTACTGTGATCGGTGAGTTTTTGATTTTATTTTCCAGTTGGGTTGCGTTTCTACGGTGAATTTTCGATTCGGCTTCACCATGAAGATTTTGGTTGCACTAATTTTATATGACCGAGTAAACCTCTCTCACATTAATGATAACGACATAGAGTATTCTAACTCAATTCATTAATTTATCTAACAAATTACTCCTAATGAATCCTTCTCTTGTAGATACCTGGTTGACCAGGTGGCTCCTGGAAATCGAGTGACGATCGTCGGAGTGTACTCGATCAAGAAGTTGTTCAACCAGAAGTCGAAAGACAAGACTCTCTCGGGCATCCGAACCCCCTATCTCAGGGTCCTGTCCATCCATGTGAGTGAGGGAGTACTATTTGAGTCAATCAAGCTCAATTCTGGGTGTATTTATTGTAGTTATTCTAGTAGAGGCAAGCAAATACATTTCCCGGTAATTCTAGTATTCACATTTCTTACAAATTCCTCTGCAGGTGGAGACATCGGGCGTTGGTCGCAGCGATGCTGCCCATCAGTTGACTCCCGAGATGGAGAGAGCATTCAAGTGAGTTCGGTGGGAAGAATCAGCAATCGATACCCTACTTTTTTTCTTGACATCTGTGCAATTTATGGTTTCAACGATATTTGATGACAATATCTGTGGTTTCTCTTCAGTATTTGCGTTAGTCAGGGACAAATCAAATACTTTTGAAAACCTTCCCTATGATTAGGGAGATCGCAAAGCGACCGGACGCATTCGAACTGATCGCCAAGAGCATCGCCCCCTCCATCTACGGATCTGTCGACATCAAGAAGTCCATCGCCTGTCTGCTATTCGGAGGATCCAGAAAGAGGTACGGTAGGAGGAATACGGTAGCTACAGTACCCTCTCCCCTCTCAGACTGCCCGATGGCATCACTCGTCGTGGAGACATCAACGTCCTGCTGCTGGGAGACCCCGGAACGGCCAAGTCCCAGCTGCTCAAGTTTGTCGAGCAGGTACCGTGTTTTTGGTGTTGTTGTTTTGACTGTTGTTGTTATTGTTTTACCAATAGTTCCTTGTCAGGTGTCTCCGATCGGAGTGTACACCTCTGGCAAGGGCTCATCGGCAGCCGGTCTCACTGCCTCCGTCATCAAGGATCCCCAGTCGAAGTGAGTTGCTCTTTTGGAGATTGAATGGAGAGTGAAACATAAAAGAGTGAGGGGGGAGTAGTAATCGAGAAACAGAAAAGTTGGAAAAATTTAATCTTGCAGATCCTTCATTATGGAGGGAGGCGCGATGGTGTTGGCTGACGGAGGAGTCGTCTGCATCGATGAGTTTGACAAGGTACGGTAAATTACTGTATGATTGATTGGATACTGTAGACTACAGTCTGTAATTAGTCATTTATCGATTGACTGATTGATTGCAGATGCGTGAGGATGACAGAGTGGCCATCCACGAGGCGATGGAGCAGCAGACCATCTCGATCGCCAAGGTGCGGTAGTATCCATTTATTGATTGATGCTGTGGAAAAATTCGGGGGAAATTTCCTCCTAGAGTGGAAAAAAGGCGCCAATTCAAAATTTCGATTTACTCCTTTTAAATTTTTCCTCCCGATTTCTTCCTCATCTCTTTCCTCCCCACAATTTTCCCACAGCATAAATGAGAATTACCCCTCTTATTATCGATTGTCTGCAGGCGGGTATCACTACGACGCTGAACTCTCGTTGCTCGGTGCTGGCTGCGGCCAACTCGGTGTACGGTAGATGGGATGACTCGAAGGGTGAGTATCGATTGATTTTGCGGAAATAAAAAGGGATACGGTAGCTAGATATTACGATATATAAATTAGGTAACGACAATCTGGACTTCATGCCGACGATTCTCTCTCGATTCGACATGATCTACATTGTGAAGGACACTCACGACGTCAAGAGAGATACGGTAAGTGGATCCATCGAGGAGTGATTCTATTCTGATAATTATTAATTCAATAGTTGACTAATCGTAGACGCTTGCTCGTCACGTCATCGAAGTGCACGTGGCGGCGTCGAATGCAGCGAAGGTCGATGCGAATGCTGAGAAGGAGAAGGATGAGGTGGGAAATGAAAGATTACCTAGGATGATTCAAGTTTCGGTAGTTGTATAAACTGGGTGGGTATGAAGTTGTGTTAATTCAGACGACTTATCGGAAGTGAAATAGTTATTTTTAATCTTTGATGCTTGTACGTTTCTACACTAGCACTAATTTTCGTTGATGTTATGAGCACTTTTTGATACTTCACTCTGTAATAGTTTCTACCAATCCCCGTTTCAGACGGCAGTGTTCGACTCGGACGGTCTCCTCACCCTCTCCTTCCTCAAGAAATTCGTCTCGTACGCGCGATCCCATTGTGCTCCTCGTCTGACTGCAGAGGCATGCGAGAAGATGGTCAACAACTATGTGAGGATGAGGAATCCCGACGGAAGGGACGATGCAGGTATGGGGAGGGAGAGGCAGGAGACATGCTTTTCCTCGATTGATTTTGATTTTGTGTAATGGGGGTTTCATGTAACTCTTGAATGTCTAGGTGATAAGGTGGACTAGTGTCAAACAGGCTTCTCTGCTACCATATCCACTATATCTCTTTTTTTCAGTGATGTCGAAGGGAAAGAATGCGAAGTCGGCGATTCCCATCACAATTCGTCAATTAGAAGCCGTCGTGAGAATGAGTGAGAGTCTGGCCAAGATGGAATTGCTCCCCTTCGCTGTCGAGAGACACGTCGAAGAGGCCATCCGATTGTTCAAGTGAGTACGGTAGAGGAGGGTAATCGATAACTGACCACGGTAGAAGGATACGGTAGTGATGAATCGATAACTGATTGTGTGCAGGGTGTCTACTCTGGAGGCGGCGGCAACGGGCAATCTGTCGGGCATCGAGGGATTCACTTCGGCTGAGGATGCAGACAGCATCCAGAGAATCGAGAAGCAACTCAAGAAGAGGTACGGTAGAGGGAGCGAGTACTGTGGGAAGGTGACAGAGTAGGAAAAGGTCGTCGAAATCTACCTAAAATTCGTCAACGTACCCGGTTTTTAAGGGTTTGGTTAACGTGGGGAAGTACCTAGGAATCTAAAACGTACCCGGTTATCGAAAATATTGCCGATTTTTAGAGGTTTTTGCATAACCAGTGTGCTATCGATTTTATCACCTGACTTTGCATCTATGGATAGCGATTGCAAAGTGATGATGTAACCTCATTCCTTGCAGATTCTCAGTGGGTACTCACGTGAGTGAGTCGGTGGTCATCCAGGACTTTGTCTCTCGTCAGCACTACTCGGAGCAACTCGTCAGAAAGGTGATCGATTGATTGGAGATACCGTAGTCCTTGACTGGTTTTGACCGTAGTCATCTCAGGTGATCTCCAATCTGATCCGACGTGGAGATCTGCAGCAGCGTATGCAGAGACGAATGCTCTTCAGAGTGCGATAAGGAGGAGATGAATTAGCCCCTCCTTTTCCCCTTGTTCTATCCCCCAATGATCTCATTATTGTTTCACCACTCGTTAACTATTTCCGTTGATTGTAAACCAATCCGATTTCGCCTTTTATTCTGTACATGCTATAATGCGTCCATATCACTGTTTTAAGCTCGATCAATAATTTTTCCATATCATACGTTTGAAGTTTGATGAAGTTTGCTACACTAATTGCTATAGACCACAAAAATACACGAGACGCGAGTAAGCGTCACACCGCCATATGAGTACTTGGAATATGGGTTTACAAAAGATACTTCCAATGGAATTGATGAAGTTGGGCAATTTCCTCCGATGAATACACTTGACCAGTTCATGATTCCCACCTGAATAATACCCCCTCTGGAAATGCCCCGTTAATCGATGCATCTTTGGTTCACTCATCTATTCATTCTATTGTCCGATCTTGCCAACTATTGACTATCGTCTTCAGGTGTTTTAGTCTTTTCGAAATCGTATCTTATCAGGGTTTCAATGGATCTTTCGTTTCGCGAGGACCCCGACAGTGGCCATCCCACGCCCCGACTCGAGTTCAATGTCAGTGAGATCTAATATTATACTGTCTTGATATTATTTGTTCGATGGCTGCTGGAAGCTTCGTCTAGGCTTTTAGAGTGGTCTAAAACGTTAGCTTTTTAATTGATCCATCAAAATAAGTCTAATTCAGCCGTCCGAGATGGCGACATCCACTCCGATTCCTTCCTCTCGACAATCTCGATTGCGATCTCATTCCTCCTCCTTCCGTCCTACCAGTCCAGGTGGTGTGGACTACCGTGAGTGATCATCTTCCATTCCATCCTGAAAATGACAAGTAGTTGTATTGTTAGGACTCTATGGCTGACAATGATACTGTAAAGCGTATTCTCGATCCCTCTGATCCACTTCCCTCAGGTACCGTCGATGGCGTTATCCAGGTAGTCAAGGAGAACAAGCAGTTGAGAGAGGTAAACATTTCGATAATATATTTTTATTTATTATTTATAAAATACATTATTTAATCAAATAGTCGTTTTCGTTGCAGGAAGTGGACGAGCTGCGGAATCAATCGATGATGAGCGACGCCGAATTGAATGTGAGACTAGCGATTGTGCCTACTATTATAGAATGATTGGAGGACCGATCGACATGAGATCAAGCTCTGATCAACTGAATTCACTGTAGGAAAGTCGAGCGAGAATCTCTCAATTGGAGGAGCAAGTGAGGACGATCACATTCGAACTGCCGACTCTCGATCTACGAACGGGCAAGGTCAGTCAAATTAATAGAATGTGTAAAGATGAAGCTATTTTTTGAGGAGAAAATGTATAATTACAGCAAGAAGAGCCCTCAGATAAATGGACTGAGGAGAGGAAACAACTGGAGGGGCAGAAGGAAGAGATAGGGAAGGAATTGAGAGAGACCAAGGATGAATTGAGTGAGGAGAAGAGGAAGAATATCGAATTGGAAGCCAAGTGTGAGGTGAGGATACAGAGTATTATTTAAATGTTGGCTTCATGGCTTCGGAAGTGCTCCGGTTAGTTATGAATATTGCAGAAAATGAAGTCGGAGAAGGATCAAATACTGGAGAGAACAACGAGTTTGATGAAGAGGAATGATGCATTGTGGGAGGAGAAAGGAGAGGAGATGAAGGAAGAAATGAAGAGGAAGGAAGAGATGATGGAAGAAGAGAAGAGGAAGATGGAGAAGGAAATTGAGGAAATGGTCAGTTTGTGTAATCCTTCACTTTGATGACTCATGAGCTGACTATATGCGCTAAAATCTCGCAGAACGTAATTACTAGCGCTCGCTGTTCGTGCCCAGAACTAGAAACCAATTGCAGACTGTAAAACTATGCAAATGGCGTATTTCCTTATGCATTTGAGCTCCTGCAGTAGCTTACGTAGATATTTCTGAATACCTACTATCGATAACAATGAATCCTTGAGAGAGAGGAGGCGAGATTGAAGGAGGCACAGCTGGAGGAAGGAAGAAGAATGGTGAAGGAGAAGGAGGAGATAGTCAATGGATTGATGGAAGAGAAGAAGAAGATGGAAGAAGTGAAGGAGAAGAATGGAGAGATGGAGAAGGAAATGGAGGCGTTGAGGGAGAAGTTTGTCTATTCCACCTTTCACACTAGCGTCTCTTTACCGTAATTTTGAATTATTTGGGAATGATGTGGATCTGTCTTGAACTGAAGGATCCAAAACTTTTCTGATGTTCAGTAGAAATGGAAATGATCGGATATTAAATGATATTCGATGGAATTAAATCACCTTTGTAGGATTGGCGAGATGGAGAACGAACTGACTGCAATCAGCACAGAAGGAGAGAGGATTCTTGGTCTCGAGAAGAAGATCAAAGAGCTGGAGAGGAAGAATACGGTAGCTGAAGAAGAATTGGCAGATGCGATCAAGCGATATGAGGTATACCGTAATCAATGTTCCATGCCAATCGATACTCTTTTTAGGACTTGAGGGCAGTCAGAGAGGACGAAATGGCAGAGACTCTCGCAGCGAAGACGAAGGTACGGTAGAAGGGAAGGGAGCGAGGGATTATCGATGATTTGAGGTTCACGAGCTGCGAGGAACAATCGATAATCTGAATAGAGTGAATGGAGAATTGGAAGAGAAGAAGAGGGAAAGTGTGAGAATGAAAGATCAATTGAATGAGAAGATTGAGGAAGGGAAGAAGATGAAGAATGAGGTAAACGAAATTAATATTTCGAATTTTAATATAATGAAATGTCTTCAGATGGATCAGTTGAAGGCGGATGCAGAGAGGAGAAAAGAATTACAGAAGAGGCTTGAAGATGAATTGGATATCGCTAGAAAGGTGATCTTTGATC
The DNA here is from genome assembly GCA_900490775.1 of Pristionchus maxplancki. NCBI lineage: Eukaryota > Metazoa > Nematoda > Chromadorea > Rhabditida > Neodiplogasteridae > Pristionchus > Pristionchus maxplancki. The sequence continues at coordinate 156,932 of LS544903.1, forward strand.
TCTCACTTTCACGATCATTTTTAAAAATATTTTTAGATGTCGAAAGATGCAGCTGATGAAATGAATCGAATGAGTGAGGAAAGGGAGAAAGAGAAAGAAGAAGGAAGAATGGAATGGATGAGTAAGGAATTGAGAGACAACGAAGAGCTGAAGATGCGAATGGACAAGGAAAGGGAAGAGTCGGTTAGTCAGAATTGGTCTATTTACTTTATTCATCGAATAGTTACAGGAGAAGCGAATGAATGAAGCAGTGGCTGAAGCGAATCGATTCCAGCATTTATTCGAGGATGGACAACATCAATTCCATATCTTCAGGGTTTGTGGAGTACGGTAGGGTTACGGTATTATTGATTGATTCCAGGAAAGCGCCGAACATCAATATGCAGCTGATATGGCCGCGAAGGACGAAGAATTGCATGCGATGAGAGAAAGATTGGCGGAGTTCGAGAATTATCCAGGTTAGATACGGTAGTGATGAGGATACGGTAACAAGAGGAAGTACTGTAGGAAGGCTGGTATCGGTGGACGGTCGATATTCGGAGGGTAGATCAGTCTACGATCTATTCCCTACTCAGCTGAAGGATTTCGTCGATCATACTACGGTAACTCAAGATTGAATACGGTAGTTATTGATCCAATGCCATTCAGAATGATTCTGTGAGAAGAGCAGTGGAATGCTGCAAGAGTATGGTGATCAGAGGACCAATCGATAATCGAGAGGAGAGAAGAGACGAAGCTCCGCCCACTCTCGAATATCTACCCATTCTCATTGAGAGATTGGAGGGAATCGAGGTTAGAAGATAAAAGATGATTATTAGTAGACTAAATATGATTAATTGAGATGCATTCGCTGAGATCCAAATCCTATCTCGCCTTCATTATCAGAATGTTCAAGAAGATGGAAGGAGAAGAAGGAACCGATGAAATGGTTTGTTGTTTTGTTGTTATTTTATCCGTTTTTGTTGTTGAATGAATTAAATAGTGTTTGAGGATGACAATTGACAGATTTCGTCGTTGTCCTCGAATATCGAGGAAGAAATGATTCATCTGGACAGGGAATGGAGGGAAATGGAGAAGAGAAATAAGATGGATCTAGATAATGCAGAGAGATCGATTAGGAAAGTTGTGGAGGAGAATCGAAGACTCGAAGAAGGAATAAGAAAGACTGAAGAAGAACGAACGAAGATGGAGGAAGAAGCTATTAGAGCTGACGAAGGAAGGAAGAAGGCATTGAATGAATTGATGTGAGTAGATCAATCGGGATAACGGTAGAAGGGGATACGGTAGTCATGGAAGCTATTGATTTATTCCAGGAACACAAGGGCAACTCTTGTCACTGTGAAGGCCAAGAGGGACGAATTTGAAGAGGCCGCTATCGGTTTCAAAGAACAGTTCGAGGTACGGTAGAGGGGACTACGGTTGGATACGATCGATGATGAAATTGAATACGGTATAATACGGCTATTGATAGGTTAAAGTGAGCGAATTGAAAGATGCAGATGAGGGATTGGATGAATGGAAGGAGGAATACCAACGAATGGTGAGGACATCTCAATTACATTTGCATCTAGAATATGAATGATATGCAAGTGATGCACTTTTACAGATCAATGAGAAGGAAAGGAAGATTCGAATGCAGGATCAGACGTACATCGAAATGGAGAAGAAATTAGAGGATCTGTTAGAGAGAAATTCGGATCTGTCAAAAAAATGTGAGTGAATTGAAAGAAATAATTATTGATTTATTGATTCATTTGGTCATAATTGTGCAATCCATTCATCATCCTCAGTGGTGGCAGAAACGAATGAAGTGCAGAAAGAGGAGAAGGAATCAAGAAGAGTGAAGAAGGAATTGGAGAGAGCGAAGAGGTTGGATTGAAGGGATGGAAAGAGGAGAGAGGATGTAAAATAATGCAATTAATTGGAGGGGCAAGGAGCAACTGATCGGTTTGATTCGAGAGTTCACTGCTGGACTGAAGAACCACTACAATGTGTACAAACGAGTGAAGGGGAGGAATGAACAGAGACAGGTACGGTAGGATACGGTAGAAGGGAGGGATGTACGAAGTATTGATCCATTTATCGACCGGCATGGTGCATTGATTGTAGATGCTGCTGGATCGATGTCTGAATGAGATCGATAAGATTAATCGATCGGTAAAAAGTGGACGACTGGAAAAGTTGGAAGAGGTGAGGAATTGAGAGTAAAAAACAAGGAGAATAATGAATAAGATGTTGAGCAGCATGAATAAATCCTTCTGTTGCTTTGATGGGTTTGCGTGTGCCTGTTATTTTACACTGCTTTTGTGACACGGAGTGAAATTGATCTTTGATCTTTAGACTATTCGATCTGAGGTGGCGGAGTTTCAATCAGCGGACGTCGTTGACTACCGAGAGTGCAGAGACATTCAGAAGCACATTGACTCACTCCTTGAAGAGAAAGAGAATATTTAGACCGTACTCTTTGATACTGTAACCTTACCTTATGTCCTTCTAGAATTGAACATTTTTCAATGTAATACTGCTACATGTGAATATCACTTGATTATAACATAATCTACGATTTATCTTTATTTACCATTGATTTCTCTATGCTTACGTGTATTCCTAATGATTGTGCTACTCGATGAAACGTTATTTGTATAAAGATAAATATTCATTTCCGCTATTCCTGCTTCACTTGAGATGGAAGGGTTATGCTGAAAAGAAAGGAAAATAAGTAGGAAGGTAGTCGTGAGCAATAACATCCCCAGCTAGTCCTCTTTATCATCTTTGCACGGGAAAGTCACTGACACCTCTCTATCTATTGCCCCTCAAACCTCCGTCACCTGATAGCCCTTTCCTCTCTCTTGAACCGCTTGTTTCCCTTATCACACGAAGTTGCTTTGATGATAAAGCCGTGCATTGCTCATGAACCATTGCACAAGTCAACGGATTCTACAGAACTCTCCCTTCTCTTCAACTGGCTGTAATCAGGTAACTCTTGTTCTATGGAATTCCAGAGACGACTCTAGTACTGAAACTAAATGTTCTGAGAACTTCATCGTAACAATTTCAGAAAGGATGACTCAGATGTCAACAGTGGAGCGAATCAAAGCACTGGAATCAAATATTTTCGACCATTTCGATCTCAAGCCAATCGAAAGAGCGATAAAGGTATCGTTTGGCGATTTTGTTTGCATTTTCAAAATATTTCAAAAATTCAGGTTCGGCACTGTCATTGCTCCATCCACACTGCGTCCTTCACAGCGAAACACGATAACCATAACATTCCCATCGTTCTCATCCATGGATTCGCCTCGGGCGTTGCTTACTGGGTTCCGAACATTGAAGAACTAACGCGAGACCATGATGTGCATTGCTTCGATATTCCTGGTAGGCCAAAAGACTCGATAGCACAGGACGGAGAGGACTAGGCCTAGAAGGATCTGTTCAGGTTTTGGTCTATCGGATCGGCCAGATTTCTCATCCGATGAGACGATCGCTGAATTGGAAATGGTTTCGTGCTTTGAAGATTGGAGAAGGGTGATGAAACTCGATCGAATGTTCATTATCGCCCATTCTTTCGGTAGGATGCCAATCTTTGAATGTGAATATAGGAAGTATCCCTTATTCATCACCAATTTTGACTCCGAAGCTATCGACTAATATCGAATTCAGGAGCATTCTTCGCATCGTCATACGCTCTCGAACACCCGAACAGAGTCGTTCATCTCATTCTTCTCGAGTCATGGGGTTTCAGTGAGAAAGCTAATCTCACTTCGAAGCAGGTTCGACCATGCTAAACATTTGTCAAATTCGAAAATGATAAATGTTGAGGTTGAACCACAAGGATACATGCAAGCGATCGGTCGAATTACTCCCTACTTCACTCCTTTCTTTCTGCTCAGATGCGCCGGGCCATTCGGTATGCTAAACTTCTAGAACCCTCTTGATCCTCTGCTTAAGCGAGTCGCCTAATGTCGGCAGTTCGTCCCGATATTCGATCGAAGTATCACAAGGAAGGGAAGGAGATGAACGATGATTTCTACGAGTACATTGCATTGTGCAACAGTCGATATCCGAGTGGCGAACATTTGTACATGAATCTGATATGCAGGGGTGGATTCGCAAAGCGACCGATGAGCAAGAGGTTCTTTTTGTATTCACAACTTTAATCAATGTGAAGAGAATCTCCAGATTCTGTGGAATGGACGAAGACATCAGAACGACGTTCATCTATGGGAGTAAATCGTTCATTGATTCGAGGCCGGCACTCGAGATTCAGAATCAGAGGAAGGATGTGGGAGTGCATATTCTGAGTAGAGGAGGACACTCCGTTAATGTCGATGTGAGAGAGGATTTCAACAAATTGGTCATCGATTTGCTGAATGAGAAGGACAACTTATCGATTACCGAAAGCGAATCTTCGATATGAAACGCAAAAAGTTTCGTTCGAAGTGTCTCTAGATACTCCTGGGTGTATTTATTGTGAAAATAGTTTAATGTAAACAGACCACTCTGTGTGAGTCTGCATGTATAAATATTGAAATGTCACCCAAGAAACTTTTCCTAAAAATTGGTATTCCATTTATCACCATCGACTCTACGTCAATGCCTTCTGAATCTGTTCAAGGCCGACGGCGAATCTCGATGCTTCTTCAACGAGAGTGAAGAAGTGAGCGAGGAATACATTCGGCCCTCCAATCTCTTGAGATATTCGAACGAGTGAAGAAATGCAGAAGGTCTTCTCCAGTTCACGAGAACTTTCAGAGGACAGCCAAGTATGGGCGAATACTATCTGCAAATGTACAAAATTACGAAATTGACTGGTAGATAGAAGTAGATTACCCTATTGTAGCTCATTCCCACAATGTATAGAGCATCTTCTCGTTCATCAAGGTCGATTTCCATATCAAACGCTTTGGAAACGGCGAGAAATCCGCTTTCGGAATAATCTTTTACCTGAAGAACAGAAAAATCTCTTCAGAACATGGAATCTCACCAGTTGAAGGAATGATTGGGTTTCAGGTTCGAGCTTTGAGGATATATTTTTCAAATGCAGACTGATTTTCACAAGATATTCGTATGATCGTGGAGTTTGTGTGTTCAGAAGATCGAGGACCTGCAAATACACTAGCTAGATAGAGGATATCATATTATTCATACCTCCTCCGAGCTGTTGAACACTGTTCTCTTCCTAATTGCATCCGTAAAGAAGTAGTAAAGATTTCCGACGACTTCTGGTTCAGTCCAGAACTCATTCAATAGGGCTACAATTTAGATCCAATACTTCCAATCAGACTCATTTTCAAATCGTACCTTCACACCCATCCACGTACTCTTGTGGAGATATCCCAATATTCTGCGCGTCGTCAATCAATCCTTCCTCTGCCACAGTCTCATTGAATCCCGAAGACTGGAAGATGGACTCGAATCGAGGACTGAAGTGGAGGGAGGAAAGGACAGAGAAGAGGAGGGAGAGAAGGACGAGATCTCTCATGACTAGTACGAGAAGGGAAGGAATTGTCTCTCGACGGGGAGATAAATCGATTACGCCATCGTTTACTTCTGCCTCTCCCTCAGTTTAGTCCAGTCTCTGTTTGTATCTGACTGCATTTACCCCCTCCTTGTTGATCGAGAATAGACAAGAAACCATCCCTTCTACTGTACCCATCCTTCTGTCGTTTCTGTCGCACAGATGGTCTCATACTTACATTTATCGAATCGATGGAATAATCAATTGGTTCGGTAATGATACAAACATAGTTATTGTAAGACGGGAAGGATATCTCGATACTCTGATAGCTCTGAATTAGCATCAATTGAAGGAGAATACGGGGATGGAGAAATGAAGACACACTAACTAGGAAAATGACAAACTCAAAGAGTGGTTTAAACGTGTCAAACTGAGTACAATACACAACGTGCAACGGGGAAGAGAAAGGGAGAAGGAGTAAGATTATGGTAAGATCGAGTAGTCGATTATTGATTGGAAGAGGAAAGAGAAGGATCCAGAGTAAAGGGTATGTCAACCGAGTACGAGGGATGGAATTGGAAGGTCTAGTCAGGCAAGAGATACAAAATGTGTGGTGAGAAAGGAAAAAGCTATGGATGGAGTGATGGATATGTCAGAAGGGGAGACTAGATGGGATGAAGGGGGAGGGGGAGGGTACAATCTATACGAGAATCGATAGGGAGAAGAGATCACCAAACAGTGTCAGGGTACGGTAGAGTACGGTAGGGATGAGAGAAGATCGATCCATTACTGGCCACCCGCAGCGCGCTCCTCCTGCAACGAATATAGATTACTGTGTTGCCAGTCTGATATGATTACGGTACTTCAATAAATACATTTTGCTGCACTATGACATCGGAATCAATAATTCTCGATGATACCGGTAGATCAAAAGTGGATCAATGGAAACTGACCATCATACGACGATAGTGGAGTTCAGTCTCCTCGAAGATGAGTTCCTTCAGTTTCTCCTTCGGCAGATCATCCAATTCCATCTCGTAAGTGAAGGGAGTCTCCGCCACGGGCTGCAGGACGAAACCATTAGGAAAGAAACATCGATCGTTGATCTACCGTACCCCTCCTCTCCCTTCTACCGTACCCCTCCCCTTCCATCTACCGTACCTCATCATTGGGATCGTAGTACTGCTCGAGATAAGGATGGGCGAGTGCCTCCTCGATGGTGATTCGTCTGTTCGGATTGAACGTCAGCATCTGCAAAGAGATGGTTTGAGGAAAGTATTCACCAAGGAAAGAAACAAATAATGTAAAATATTTAAAAGTGTCTCGTAAATTTCATGTTTCAGTGTATCTAATAATTATGGTTGATCGTAGCGAGTTGTAGTTCACAGTTGTAGTCAATAGTGTACAAACCCCATATCAAAAACTTTTTTCAAATGCGAGTACCTAGAGAACTATAAGTTTCAAAGGATCTCCTAATTCTGGTTGATCACATTGTCACCAATGCTTGTCTGACTACATCATGCTCACCTTATCCAGTAGATCGAGTGCGCGATTGTCCGCATTGGGATAGAGACGATTCCACGGCTGACGCGGCTTGTGAGGCAGTGAGATCAGGTACTGACGCGCCTGAGGAGCAATGAGATTGATAAAAAAATTTTTTAAACAACCAAAATAATACCGGCTATACTCTACTCGACCATATTGCTATCCTTATTGAATGCAGACTTCCACAATTGACTTTGCAATGCAATACCACTTCAACTATATTTCAAATAATATCAGCTCTAGGCAATATCAAGTTTCACGGAATTGATAAGTTCTGGGTTTTCTCGCTATACCAATATAAGGGCTGTATCAATCAATATAATCATGCCAACCGTACCTTCTCATTGATGATGCACTGTAGATCCTCCTGGGATGGCGATCCGATCACTCCGAGGATCAGATTCAGTTGATCTAGATAGTGTTTGCCGGGGAAGAGTGGCCGGTTCGACAGCATCTACAATTAATCGATTATTTACTGCAGTATACCGTATCCCCGTTTCTTAGATATATTTGTTCCGTTTTAACATCAGAGCAAGCAATATTGGCCACCGACTCCTTGCAAGACTATCGTATTCAGCATGCAACCTCAATCTGCCCAGTTTGTCAACAACTGCATACTCGATCAGTGCCACCCCACTTCCTATCTCTCCGACAGTGTGGCTTCTCCTCAATGCATGAATTGAGGAGATAGATCATAATCCTCTCCCTATTCTTCCCTCTTCTCCTTTCTCTTCCATTCATCGTTCAAATCGTGCGCAAATAAAAGAGTGGAAAATGGGAGGAGAAGAGAAGTGAAGGAGACGAAAGAGGAGAAGGAAGAGAGGAAGAAGAGAAAAGGAGAGGACTCGCCTTTCATATTCGTCTTTGATCTATTCCTACCAAGAAAAGAGATGGTGTTTCATTCATTGCTCCGTGTATGCATCAATTAGCTTCCATACACTTCTATACCAAGAATCCACGAAACTCTTCAAAATGCACGCAGTATATCAACCTATCTCTCAGGCCACTATTCGAAATGCTGAATAAGTCACACGCCCGACAAAATGTGTGATTCCGGAAGACCATAAGCACAAAAACACCGAAACAATTATCAAAGCTCTGCAAGGAACATGGTCCTAATTAATATATCCCGTAAATTAATCAATACCTTTCGGCTACAGTACCCCTCCCCTACCGTACCTCAGCCAGGATGCATCCCACACTCCACACGTCGATGCTCTTCGTGTAGCCCTTCGAGTTCAGCATGATCTCGGGGGCACGGTACCATCTGCAATATCAATTATTAATTTAATATATTTATTTTATTTTATTCGTTGCTAAATCAGTGATCAGGGGTTGCCCTTCTCAGCCCCTCGTATTCAGCTTGAAACCCCAGTCTCCCGTCAATTCTCTCCAATCACCGTATCCTTCCTTCCACCTGTTCTCTTCCTACTCACCAATGCTGATTGAGTTACTCAGTAACACCAAAATACACGGCCATTGCAATCAACAGCTTGATGCAATCTCTCCTTCCTTGATTCGTCCCATTTCCCTCTCCGTCTATGCCCCTCTACCCTCTTTTCTTCCATTCGACTCCAGTAATCCAAAGTGCAAATCCACTCTCTATCTTCACTACTCTCCCTTTAGTTTCTGTCTACTTACCCCAACACTCAAAGGCTAAAAAGGGGGAAGAAATGGGAGATAGATTAGACCCGTAATTTACCCTTTCCCGGCTGCCAATTTTCTCGCAATTTCATACACAGCATGTACTAGAGATCTCCTCGGTGAGTCAGTCATCTCCATTACTCCCCACTGTATCCTCCCCCCTCCCCTCTCATTTCCCTTCCTCCTCGAATGAATCCCCTCTGCTGTCACAATGGATACAGGGGTGTGAATGGGATGGAAGAAACACGAGGGATGAAGGAAGAGAACAGAAGAGAAGAGAAGAAGAAAGGAGAATGAAGGTGTGGATTCATACTCGGATCTCTCTCCCTCTCCCATTCATCTCCTCCATTCTTTGAAAGAACGTGCGAGAGTTGTGTTCATTCATGGGAACAGATCACAAAGATCTGTGAACCGAGAAACGAAACAAGAAGAGTACAGAGAATGAGGGGGGGGGGCTAACAGACTACGTAGACAGAGTGGATTAGCACTACTAGTTAACCTCCCTTCAGTCTGTCAGAAACACACTCATACGCAATAAGGCCGCCGTTATTCATCAGTCGTCGATTCATGGCTACCGTATTCTACCGTACCTGGTGGCGACGTATTCCGTGAGGAAGCCGGTGTGGTCCGTAGTGGGATCAGTGACGCGTGCCAGACCAAAGTCGCAGATCTACAATTATTATTTTTATTATTATTTATTAATTTTCCCCACATTTGCAAAACGCTTGTATCAGCGTCCACAGGACTAAATCAGTTTGAATCTCAACTGATTCCGCTCGCCTTCACTCCATCCCCAATGCACCCTCTCATCAACCATCCCTTCAGTCTTTCTTCCTTCCACCTTCCATTCAAATGCTTCTCCTTCCCTCTTTCCTTCCTTTTTGTTCTACATCCACAATTTCCCCTTGGAGGGAAGCACACAACAACTAACTGCGTGGTAGAGAATGAGCGAGGGGAAGGCCTCCCCGTCTACCTCTTCCTTCCCCTTCTCTCAGTGCACGTCTCCCCATCACAAACCATCGTCCCCTCTAGAGATGAGGACTAATTTGGATGGATTGAGAGAAGGGGGGAAAACAGGCGTCTAGATGCTTCTTCACCACTACAATTTCATCTCCTCCTCCCATAGTCACGAGGAAGGCGGCCAAATTAGAGGGTGAAACATCATCTCCACTCGCACTTCCACTACTATGAATAGATGACAGAGTAGCCTTTCCCTCCTTCTCCCTCCCCCAGCTCCAACCGACATAATTGGCTTAGAAGATGTGCAATGGCGTGGGGGTTAATCATAGGCTACCATCGCCCATTTTTATGAAACATAAATCGATAGTCTACCGTAATCTCTCTCCCTTCCCGTGACCTACCTTGAGGTCGCAGGTCGTATTGAGCAGGAGATTGCTCGGCTTGAGATCTCTGTGCAGCACGTTCGCAGAGTGGATGTATTTCAGACCACGGAGGATCTACAAGATCGATGATACCGTAATCCATTACAGTATCCTACTATCCCTTCTACTGTAGCCTTCCTTGACTACCGTACCTGGTAGAGGAAGTAGCAGATGTGATCGTTGCTGAGTTTCTGCGTCTTGAGCAGCTTGTACAGATCAGTCTCCATCAGACACTGCACGATGTAGCTGCAAGAAATTATTATTAAATCCTCATTAATTAATCTAAAAATCATATGCATAATAAATTCTGAGTAGATGGCATTTGTAAATAGCCGCAATCTTTATTCTGAGTTTTCATGCACCTAGCGAAACCCAAAACGTACTATCCCCTTCGCTCCCATTTGATAAATACCGAGTGTGCTCGCCCTTTCTCTAGGGATGTATTTTTATCGTCCGATTATTCTCATTCCCTTCCCCTTCTTTTCGCCTTCCACTCATTTCGAATTCAGTTGGCCAACCGGCCGTTCTACACACGATAAACAACTGCGATTCGCTTGTATCCACCGACTCCCTCCTATCGCCTCCAGTAAACTACAGCGTGTCACAACTAGAGGAGAATAGATACAAAGATAAACACAATATCAAATCTACTCACATATCTTTCATCATGTCGACACTCGGAGCTCGAATGATCTCCTGGATGTTGATGATCTGAAATTGAATTGAATTATTAATTGCGAAATTCGTGTCCGATTCGTTTCCTTAATCTGGCATTCATATCTACTTTAGTACTCTACCATTCAATCACAAATTCCGCGCTCTTCGGATAATCCGTCATAATTCCTAACTAGAATAGCTCCCTACGCACTTCACAAATAGCATTTTTAAAGGTGAAAATAGCTAGAAAAATATATGATAACAAGTGTGAATAATAATCACTGAATATCGTACATTTTCGTGCTTGAACCGAGTGAGAATCTTGATCTCTCTGAGTGTTCTCTGACAGAATGTCTGATGCTCGAAGGGAGATATCTTCTTGATCGCCACTCGGTCCCCAGTATCCTGCAATGCCATTTCTAATATAATGTAATTACAAATAATTTAATAAATGCATGCATCTCTTCTCATAAATCTCGACATCATGTAAATATGGCTTCTCCTAAGAGCATCGTGAGAGGCCAAACATCCAAATTCAGTTGTAACTTTAATAATAACATTGTCTTCTGACCTTATCTAGTGCCGATACGACCATACCGTAGGCGCCCTCTCCGATATACGAGAGATTGACGTATCGAGGAGCCACCTTAACGAGATTATCGATTGCTTCGTCGTCACTTCTCTACCTGTTCAACCTATTCCTTTCGTTACTCGCTAACACAAAAAGGTCGCCGATCTAATCTGACATTTGTGACAAAAAGTGATCGAGTGATGCAACTCGATTGAATCGATTCGATGGACACCAGAGTTGAACCAGATGTGTACAGGACATTTAAATGGCCAAGGATTGCACTCTTCCACTGATGACTAGGACACTAGCTCTCATTCCGTCCAGCTTTTAGTCACCACTATCACTAGAGAAATCAGTCGAGAGAGCGAGAGATGGCGGTGAGTGTTAGAAAGCGTCAAAAAGGGAGAATAACAAAGATAAGATCGATAATCACCTCGAATAGCTGGCCATGGACTTCCTCTACTGCATTCCTCACGCTACCGCCCGTCATTTCAACGTCTGCCATCTTAATTAATTATAATAATTATACAAAACTATTTATCACGGCCAACGGAGCGCGTGAGTAAGCGGAAGGTTTGTCAATAAGAACGAGAAAAATGGGAGAAATAACGGTGCATAGAGAATGAATCGACAAAGAAAAAAACGGACGACTGACAAGGGAGAAAAGATGAATTAGTGGGGTGAAACAAATGAGCACGAAAGGAGAGGCAGTGAAGAGGAAGAAGAAGGAATGGGCTCGAGAGAAAGGAACGAATGAACGACTGAATAGAAGAATGGGGAGAAAAGCACAGTGATTGATACTGCTCGTCCTTCCCATTCAGAACGAGTGAATGAGAGCACGTGTGATGTCAAGAGAGAGAAGAGAAGAGTGATAACACACAAGCACCTGTCGAAATAGAGAGCGAGAGCGAGAATCGAAGTGGATTCGAGAAAGGAGAAGGAGGCGAGAAGGAGGCTGCCCGAATTAACGTGTGACACTTCCGAGTAGTATATCGCGCTCCCGTTGAAGAGAAAGAGAGGAGGGGAAATGCGGCATGAGAGAAGTGGAGGGAGGAGAGAGAAAGAGATGAGAGAAGAGAGTGGTGAAGGGGGGATCGAGGGAATGAGAGAGAGAAGGGAGGGGAAAGAGACAACGAGGAGCGAGAATGTGGCTAGGCCAAGGCAGAGTCAACACTCGACGAGATAATCAAATTGGACTCTATTCAGGAGGTAATATGCCCAAAAAGAGTTGATGAGGACTGGGGAGGAAAGCGGATCCTCTTCCCATTCACGTATCCTCTTGCAGTCTCGCGATCCGGGCAAACGAGGAGAGGGAATCGAAGCGAAGGGAAGAGGAAGCACGGGAAAAACGAATAAAAAACGTGCGCCGGTCGATAAAAAACTCACTTATCGTAATCGAATACTTCGCTACTACCGTAAACTCGAGGGTACTCACTCCGTGATCGTTAACTGACTTTATTCATGACTTCGTTTAATTTAATTTTCAAAAATAATTAATAAACGGTGCATCAATGAACCAACTTTCTTGATTGTGTTTGAGACCAAGAAGAAGTGATTGAGGTGGCTGAGAATAGCAGAGAAGAAAGAGATCTCCAGAGAGTGCGACGCGCCGTGTTTTCGAGAGATCAAGCTGAGGGAATCGGGGTAGATAGACAGGTGTAGAGAGAAGGGAGAAGAGAAGGGAGGAGAGAAGGGAGGGGGAGAAGGAGGAGGGAGGGTGTTTACTACCCGGGAGAATCCCCATTCCACACGCTCAGTTACAGTCCATGAGATACGACGATCAGTCATATTACGGAGTCCTAATAGGAAATACTCATCTAAGGGCGACTCTATCAAGAAGGAGAGAAGGATCCTTCCTTCTCTTTCCATTCCACCTGCTATCTTGGATTAGAAAGAGAGTGAGAAATGAATCTAGAAAAGGAGAGAAGAGATTCGTTTCCATGGTGAAAATGGGAAGGAAGAGCCCTCTCATCCGAAGAGGTTCTTCGATTTTTATTTCATTTGAAGTGCGATAGACCGCGTGCGGTTCAACCTACGAACTATCTGAGCAGTGAGTGAGCACGGCGAGCACGGCATCTGAGCCATTTATACACTATTTATTTATCCTTTAACCGGATTTGTGCTACACTGCGCACAAAAATCAGTATGGGAATGAGTCTAAAGTCTACAGTTGTAATACTATGAAATTTGGGACTTCGGAGATGTTTCTGACGCACTTGCAAAGTTGGAGGCTCATCTGAGGAGAAACCGAATCCGATTTAGGGTGTGGCCGAGGGGATTCAATGCATCTCACACGTGAGCCCTCCTAATGAGAAGTCGAACAATGTCCTCTACCTGCTCTTTCGTTAGGCAGACAACGCAAGAGATAGCGCAAATATGCGAGACAACTCGAGTTGACCGTTGGAACCTTGAGTTGAATGGGATTGGTGCATTGGAAGGTCGAGAGAGGGGAAGGAAACGACTCTACTCGCTCTGATCTCCCACCTCCTAGAATAATCTGTGATTTCCAGCGGGAATCTAGGAGGAAGGAAGGGAAGAAGGGAAGGGATTTGGAGTGGACTGAGAGATCGGAATAGGAAAGGATGGAGAAAGTTCCCGAAGGGAATTTGTGAGTGAGAGGAGAAATGAGAAAGCTGTCGTCCCGAAGATTTCATCTGCTTTTTACCCACGAATTTGCACGTTTCAATGATGTTGAAACGACGAATCTGAGGGAGAGAAAGTACATAACCAATGGAGCAGAAAGGAGAAGGAACCCATTCGTTCAGTAGGGATCTGGGTCGGAATAGAACAACTTTCAAATACAATCCATCCTTCAAATTATTCGTTTCTTTGAGCATTAATGAATTCACTTGCACCCCCTTTTTCAAGACTCGTAGGGGTTCTGAAGTCCATTCCATTATGGCGGATGTTGAGATACCCGACTGAAATGCATTCGAAACGAATCGTCGTCTCTCCCCCTTCGAACAGATCGCACTCCCCAGGGGAGAAAACAAAGAGGAGATCTTGACACCATCTTATCAGTCTCTTTCCTCCCCTTTCTCGTCCTCCATTCTATACGACTGGTCGACTATCCATCTGGTCCTCCTCCTCCTCCTCCCTCTATTTGGTCTAAGGACAATCTTAGTCATTTCTGCCCTCGAGTGATGGCCGTGGCTACACCTCCTCTGCTCGATTTCAATACGGTCAGACACGTTTATCTTGCTTTTACCGGAAATGCAGCTTTGATTCCCATTCATAAATATTCTACACGATGATTGCTGTTTATCTAAGAAAATGGCATGAGTACATCCATAATTTGTATTTTGCCATAATTTGTATTGGTTCAACGAAGGGCCCATGCACTTCCGATGTGCTTTGATGATTGAACTGCAAGCTAATCTCTAGGCACTAGACTGGACTCCCATATTGGATTATCCGCGCCCTTTTGTCATGCATAAACGAGACGAATCCTCATCATTTTCAGCTCCAGTTCAGAGGGTTCGACGAAACTTCATATTTTCAAATGAATTTTACAGGCGATGTCCGATTTCGCAGTGATGTTTCCCACTCGAAGTCGAGAGGAAATCGAGGAAGTTTTGTGGAAGAACAAGGGAGCAATCCAAGGGTCGATCGATGATCTACTGGCAAGGGAAGAACGAGAGAAGGAGGTAAGGCATCTCATTTCACGCCTCCTTCTCTAGTCCGATCCCAATCTGTCCCCATTCATCCCCACGTGTTCTTGATTGTCTCATTTCTCTTCGTTTCAAGGGGGGAAGTGATTACTCGTCTGTGTGTGAGTGGGCTGTGAGGGGGCAGAGGCTGAGTCAGAGTGAGGGAGGGGGAAGAGGGGATTGGAACACTCACGCCTTGAAAAAAGAGCATCGGTTATAGCCTATAACGTGTGGGTTTCATTGAGGACGAGGAAACTTCGTCCATTTCGATAAGTTAAAATTCCAGGTCGCAGCTCCGACCCGAGTCGATTTGCAGCCAATCCAGCACAGAAGACAGAGTGGACAGGTAGTATTTTCTCTCTCGATATCACGAGTATCATCCAATCGACCGTCCACTCTTATCTTTCATCATTTCAGTCGCGATCTTCTACTGATGAAGGCAAACAATCGACTCTTCCAGTGAGTTTCCCGCCTGATTGGAAGAAAGAGAGTAGTGGAAGGAAGGTCGTTGATCAGGATAGAGAGATTGAAGATTGGCAGTAGACAAATAGAGAAACTCAGGAAGTTCCACGGTTTCTGACTGAAGTTCCCACATTAGTAGGATACGTGAGAAAGGAAACAATTTTTTCAACTCGGGAACGACACAATTGCAGAATGTGGAGGAAATCAAGAAGGAATCGTGGAGAGTAAAGAAGAAAATAATGGAGAACGAATGCAAACTCACCTTTGAGTTCAATGTACAAAGAAGAAAGTTAGTTATTTTCTCCTTTGAAGTGATTTATCGACGCCTTCTGCGATTCAATTTCGAAAATGTATCGATGATGATCGATGACTTGGATGTTTCAGTGCCCTTCTCTCCGAACAGAAGGCATTGCTAGCACAAGAACGAGAGTATTCTCGATTTATCCATCGTGAAGAGCGACGGAAAAAGGAGAAACGATCGAAATCCGCTCCGAGGAAAAGAGAGGAGAAGAAGGATATCGTGGATACCGTACTCCATTTAAGCGCAGGTGGGCATTCTTTGATCTACCCTCTAAAAGAGAGACGAGTCGGAACGAATTGATACTATCGCAGATTGAGTTGAGCAAACAGAATGATGACGTATTCCATTGAGATCGTCTCTGTTACGATAGAAGATTCTGCATAGTTTACTCAACAAAATTTATCGTTTCTTTTTTGCCTTTGCCTTTTCCAAAACAATAACAAAAAACAACACAAACATTTTATAAAAATGCATTTTAGTGTCTCGCAAGCGATGGGATTCGTTCGTGCGTGGATTCAGCGTCGAATCGAGTGGAGGAGAAAGGAAGAGAACAACGAATTCTGTCGATTGAATGAGAACTAGGAACGAATCGAGAGAGATTTGACAATGAATCGAGTAGCCACTAACATTATTTATCATGTCTAATAAACCATGTACATTCTCTCTTCATGGAAGTTGCAGACATGGGAGCAGTAACAATATAAGATTATAAATTAGTTCATAAAGGAGGACGAAACTCAAACATTGGAAGAGCCAATTCCCTGTGCGATCAGGGCGAGATACTGTGGGGAGGGAGGGGAGAAGGGAAGCGGGTGAGAGCGGCAGAGTACACTAGAGTCATCTCTGGTTTCTCCCAACCACTGGTTGACCACTAAAAAGGGGCGGAGCTTGAGCCAACCACTGGTTGACCACTGCCTCAACCACTGGTTGACCACTAGATTTCTGACCACTGGTTGACCACTACTCTAACCACTGGTTGACCAGTTGAAATCTGACCACTGGTTGACCACTAAGCAGGTACCTTACCCGTCGTGACTAGC
>LS544903.1:189061-214591 GCA_900490775.1 Pristionchus maxplancki
ACACCCGCTTCGGGGTCCCTTCCCATCCCCCTCCCCTCCTCCCTCATCCTCCTCACAGACACTCTCTCGGGGTCACACACTCTCTCACATTCACATGATCTACCTCCTCTCTGAGAAGGGCGATAAAGAATCAATTCCGATATCGATTGTCTGACATGGGAAGGGCCAAAGGGTGAAATTTGGAGCTTGGTACGGGTACTGTTGTTAAATTCTTCTTCATATTTGTTTCATTTCCATTTGCAAATAATTGTGACATTCTTGACAGTTAACAAAGCACAAAATATTTTTTTCATCCCCAGACCTGGTTGAGAAGAATTGGCTCATTTATTGTTTGTTTATGCACTGCAACGGCATTGTCCCCCTCATTGTTAGTCAACGATAATCATTTTGTGTTTTTTTCAGATGAACATCCTCACTCTTCCCGAAGATCTTTTACTGTTGTTCTTCGATTGTCTTTCCATTCAAGAACGAACCAATCTACGGACCACTTGCAAGAAATTCAGAGAACTCGATTTAGAGTACGGCAAGAAACGATTTTGCAGCATAAAGTGCGATTGGGTTCGTCACCTCGATTCTATTTTCTGATCAAACTATCTGAAATGGTGATGATGTTCCCATTTTAGAGCGGTCACAAGCAGACAATTCGCGGGAAAGGAAGGAATGCAGATTATTCGATCGAAGGAGACAAATGCGATCCAATCGAAGAGAATCTTCACAATCTTCGACTATTCAGAATGGCAACGACTAAGACACTCACCATACAGGTTTACTCTTATCTTTTTGCAGTTGAATTCATCTTCTTTCAGTACGATAAACTGAACTGCGATCGAGCAGATTTCCAATTGATTTCGAGCATTTTCAAGACTGTCACGTACAATAAACTTCATGTTGACTTCGGATTTTCTATGAAGGATTGTTCAGATGCCATCGAGTGAGTACAAGTCTTGCTGTAGCTATCAGCAACATCTTTACTTTCAGCCTCGTATCCTCTCTACTCAAAGATCGCAAGCTTGACCACGCTGAAGTGTACATTTCACTGGGAAGTTGTCGGGGGTTCTACGATCTTTCTCGAACGCGAGAGATGTTGATGCAACTTCCGAAGATGGACAAATTCCGATTGGATCGACTCGATCGAAGGAGCACTGTGAGTTGAGAGATAAGACTGGATGATCAAGGTGATTCTCAGGTAGACAGAGTGCATCCGAATGAATGGATTATCGATGATGAGACCCTTCTGCATATCGTACAGAATACGAATCAAGCTGAATTGATGAATGGAGATTGCACTGCAGAGGGAATTCGAACGGCTGTCGAGGTATTGAAGAGAAACTCCGACAATGATCCATTATGATCTTCAGGAGTTTCGCTCATCGTCGCTCAAATCGAAGTATCTCTCTATTTATGTGCCGAGATCAGCAATTGATAATCTCGACGTTGCTACTCGAAATTTTCTGAAAATCGTTGAATGTCAATTATACTGCAAAGTTGAGATGAAGAAACGTTCGATGTATGAAGAGTCTGATAGTGACTGATATGTACGAATAAAGACTATTTGTTTTACACTATTTGTATGAAGTTTTCTTTAGCAGATTCTGCGGAATCGTTAGGTTTAATTTTTATCCAGAAAATATAGTACAGTCGATAGAAGATATATGTAGTACAGTACAGTCGATAGAAATAAAAAGAATAGATAATACAATAATCAGAAAATAAAACAATAGAGATGGCACAAAGAAACATTTGAGAGGCTAGTGAAAACCTAGTTAGCTGATCAAACAGTGAGTGATAGACTTATTAGAATTCCAATTTTCTTCTCTTGACGGCTCTTCTCTTATTAGTACCAGTCTCCTCCTCCTCCTCCATCTTTCTCAATCCGATCACTCTCAATCCTCTTCTCTCAGGGGCAGCCCAAGGAGTGGCTCCGTCGATCTGAAATCACTATCAATTATCATCCTGTCTTCAGTTACTTCATTGCATTGATACTAATTTTTCACCTGAGCTGCAGCTTCTTTCTTTTCGCTCCTTCTCCGGAAATCTTGAACTACTTCGGGAGTGGTTGAAGAATATTCGAATACGGCTTCGGGTGAAACGTCCGAAGGAGCGGGACGGAGCTTACGAACGATTTTGAGCTGGAAGGGCAAAGTTAGATTCATGGATTCTTCCTTCTCTAACTACAATAATTCCAATAATTCATAATTCGTACCGTTTTCTCCATATCCACAATTTTCTTTCCCCTCTTGTATCCAGGGACGTGAGCGCCCAGATAGGCAAGCGTATCGAGTACTGAGCGAGAATAATCTTCTCCTTCGAATTCGTGTTTGGAGAGATAATCTGGAAGGAATACTGTAGTGGTGTGTTACTGTATCAAGAAGAAGTGGACTACTGTATACAATGCTTATCGAATGAATCTCATTAGTAACTTACACTCGAATTTCTCCTCATCCTTCAGGACATTCGCGAACTTCGGATTGTCGAAGGCTCGCTCGATATAGCACAGCTGCAATATTTTTAATTAGAAAGTATCAAAGCATGTTTATTATTATCTTGTCTTCTCTCGTGTGTTCAAGATCTCATGTGTAAAATTATAAAGCCTTCTTCAATGCATACCTGCTCTTCAGTGGGAGGGAAGCTCAGTTCCATATGGACCGGCTTTTTGAAGGGTTTCTTGGCGAAGGGAGCAACCAGAACGAAGGAATTGTGACCTCTTCGAATGGTGAAGAAAAGGTGCTGCAATATGCAATTTTTCAGAAATAACTCGCTTGATTGACATCTATTCTTTGTCTATATCAAGGCTAGTTTTATACATTCGACCAACCTTTGGCTCCCACTCAATCTTCGTATTCGTCCTCAACATCTCAAGCGACTCCCATTGATGGGCCACCTGCAAGAAATAGTGATTAATTGACCGGAAGATGCATGATAAAGGGAAGTGAAACAATTCTGTTTGTTGGAAACCGACTACGAACCAAAAACACATAACTATGCTGATGCTAACCTGTTGAGTGAAGGACTTCTTGAATATGATATCGTACGTGTCTCGGACATTCGGAGGAGTGCAAGGTACGGAGAGACTGAAACAAGATTGTTGGAGGAAGGGATTACTTCATCTTAGCTATGCGAAACTGAAGACTGTAAGAACTCACTCTTCAATGCAATTTTCGTGGTCTTCAGTCGATGGACTGGGAGAGCAGACATTCGAAGGGGTCTTGGCCCAGAGCGAGGGCATTCGGCGGGTAGTGACAGGCATGGTAGATTAACTGACTTGGAGACAGACTGAATGAATGAGAGGAGACGGATCTTATATACTCTCGTGAGGAGGATCGGATGTACATACGTCTAGACGACTGTCTAGACTAGAGTGTCGAAAATAGACAGCTAGTCACTTCATTTCTAACCAGCTAGTCATTTAGAATCAGTGAAATGCTAAACGACTAGCTGGAATGATTCGTAAATGACTAGCTGTTTATTTGACGAATAGCTGGCTCATTTTCACTCTTCTCACTCCTCGCGAGCGGGCTCACAAATGTCAGTGAAAATGGGTAAATTCAATTGTGTTTCAAAGGAATGATCACCCCTAATTCCCACTCATTCTTGGCAATTCAGCTAGTCGGACCGCTTAGCGACTAGCTGCGAAGTCGAAATGAGTGAGAGAGAAAATCGTTTCTTAAATGACTAGCTGTTTAAGAATTGAACCAGCTAGTCATTAGCTGGAAAATAGCTGATTTCGACACTCTAGTCTAGACGGAGGTCGGAATGCTAATAAATGGGATTACGAAGTTCATCGTAGCCAGAGGGAAGCCAGAGGGTACGAATCTACGATGGAAGTGTGTCAGAGGCCAGGAGATTCATTGAACTTATGATTGAATCGTTTATTCACTTTCCCAGAAACTTTCCATTTCCCTTATTCTCCCCTCCAATCAATAGAAAAAGAAGGAACTTTGCTTCGAACATATTGAATTCATTCAAGTTTCTATTTTCAGAGTGTCGATGTCTATAGCTTCATGAATGCAACACGATAAATATAAACTTTCTCGAAAAATGTTTTCGTTGTCTAGTTGATACAATCAAAATTTCACGAGTAAAACGTTAGCACGTCCGTTTGATTTCCTCTGATGAGAAGTGTAGGAGGGAGCTCTCTCGTTAGCATTTCCAACCATGAGAGATAGAGAGTTGAACAGACGAGACCGTTGCGGGGAACGGGAAGAGTTCTGCAATTTATTTTCGAAATAAAGATTTATGATTGAACTGACAATACGATTAGATCGCAATCGCACGATTTCTCCCGCAGAAGCTCAGTGATTCGAAGATTTCTGAAGCAATTTTCGATGATGAATTAAAAAAGGGGGCTTTAGTGTGAACCTCTTTGTCTTCGCAGCAGAAGCATGGGCCATTCCATCAGTGATCCATCCTCCTTCTTGATTTCTTCGGAAAGGAGCGATCAACTTATCGAATTCCTTCATCGTCTCAGCTTGAGGTTCAATAGTAATGTCCGAGATGATGTGAAGGTCGTGGAAATCGATTCTGAAATTCTTTGTCTGTGAATTACCAACCACACTGCAGATGAATCAGACCTGAACTTGGCTAGCAAAGCGGCCATTTCGACTTCCTTGTCCCTTCCCGTCGATTCAGTGGAAGTTACAGTGAAGATACGGAGATGCGCACCCTGAGTATCCATTATTTTCGGATTTTTGTGAATTGTTTCTTGTCAAACGAAATAGCCCTGACTCACGTAGAGATAACTCTTGGGCAGAGTGAGTAGATGGGGAATGAGAAGGGTGAGACCGCCATCGTCAGCCAACCACCACACGTCGATTGTTCCTCCTGCATCAAAAGACCTTTTCATCGACTACAGTCCTGAACCGTACCCTTTACTCGTGGGAAGTAGGTAGGCAGATTCGCAAATGCTTCCACTCCCAATTCTCGTGGCTCGACGTGGATTTGTGCACGAGAGAACCGCTTCTTCATAGCTGAAAGGACGAATTTTTAGCTTTCTTCAACCACTGAATTCTCACCATTCTTGAATTCTTCAGCATCGGGAAGAGCGAGTTTCTTCTTCTTCTTGTCCTCGATTAGCTTCGTTCTGCAAAAAACTTCCTTTTTCTTTTTCGATAAATCTCTCACGTTTTCCGGTCCTCGTAACTCCTCAAAATGGCCACACCGTAGAGTTTGTCGAAGGCGCATCTGAAATTGGAATTAGGGTTGGTGAAATCGAGCTTGCTCGATAGTCGGGAACCCGACTTGAAAATAACCCTACGTGGCCCGATCGAGCTCGAAAAGTCGGGCAAGCAACTCGACTTTGAGAGTGAAAAAGTCGGGACTGTTGTCGGGTTTCGGGCGGCCCGAGACCCGACAACAGTCCCGACTTTTTCACTCTCAAAGTCGGGTTGCTTGCCCGACTTTCCGGCTTTTTCGAGCTACCCGACTATTCTTGCCCGAGTCGAGATTCAGAGTCGGGAACCCGACTGACCCGACCCGATTTCACCAACCCTAATTGGAATGTTATCGAAGATTTCTGAAAGATATTTCTGGAGACCCACTGAATAGTCGCGAAATAGTCATTGATTGCTGCCATCATTTTCCCTTCTCCTTCTCCATTGTTCCACTCAGTCATGTATCCAAGAAGGACGATATTAGGAGTCACTTTCCCGATTCCGACACTCTGCAATGAATCATCTTTCAGAATATTTCGTAATCCCTAACCTGGAACAATCCCAGCGCAGTCTTCGCCATTCCTTCTTTGCTCGCGATCGTGAGAGGGAATCCTTTGATTCCTTCGTATCTCATCCAATTCGACTCGATCTCAGTCGCCTCGCGAGAAGAAGCATACGATTTGGATGAGGGGTCTTCCTGACAATTGCTTTATTTATGGGAATTTAGTTTCTAAGCAACCATACGTGTTGAATGGTAGCATGCATTAGCAGTGAGGATCCCCTAGTGATTGAATGTGCGAAAACTGAGAGATCGCGACGACGAGAGGAGGAGAGGACGAGAATCTGAGTTCTTTCGTCGACTCTACGACTTGCGAATGAGATCTCCCACTTGTGGTCGATAGTTCTTCACATGGTCATCCTCTCGATGCAGTTTGTGCATCAATCTCAGCGTCCGCTTGTACTGATTCGCGTGCATCGACGATCCCCAATTCACATCTGACGGATGTGGTATTTCCCGGTTCCCGAATAGAACGTACCTGGTTTCCTGTACTTGAGAAAGCCGAAGATCAGCAGGAAGACGACGAAAGTTATCTGGAAGTCGTTGCCAATTTAAACAATAAATCTTTCAATTAATTAAACTAACCAACGCCGTGATCCAACTCATCGTGAACATGATAACGACGCAGATAATGGCACCGAAGAGGGAGAGATACATGGAGTAGTACTTGAAGGCCGGACGGAAACCTGGAATCAATCATGAACACAGTTATAAGCCAGTGATGAACGCAACAGTTCTGACATACCCGCATTTCCTGCAAATGAAGCATCAAAGCAGGAGTAATTGACAAGAGCGTACGCAGCAAGGAAGAAATTGGAGATGATGGGAGCGATCATATTAAGGTCGCCTGAATATAAATTTTAAAAAAATGTAGGCAAACAGTTGGCAATTCATACCAATGACGACTCCCAATAGCGTAATTCCGAATGTGATCACATACGCTCTCCTCGGCGCCTTCTCCTTTCCGTATCCCTTCCCCAGCTTGTCGAGGTATGGGAATAGCTTGTCATTGCACACTGCCTGCAACGGGAAATCTTTGATTTCGAAATTCATGCTCAAATCTAAGGAATTCTCGTAGCAATTGAGAAGATTTCCTTCACAGTACCTGCAGAACCTTGGGTGCGGACACCATGGCTGCCAGTGCAGAGGAAGACGTGGCTGCGATAATGCCAATGATGATGAGAGGAGACCACACGGAGATCGTCGCCATGACCTACCGGAGAGGGGTACGGTAAGACTGGATCGATCGATCTACCTGATAGAAGTTGTACGATCCATACGGACAAGAGGAGTCGGCAGCGCATGCCAGAGTGGAAACGGCGTGGGATGGGTCTGTGCCTGAGATATTCCACAGGGTGGTTCATCTGACTGAGCGGTAGAAAACGAAAGAAGGTTACCATTGGCATTCCTCACGAAGGTTGATCCCATCACCACCAGTGTGATCAGATAGACAACAGTCGACGCGAGAATAGCCAGCACCGTTCCCTTCGGAATCGCCGACTGAACTGATTTGATAACGTAATCTTTCCTTTTAACGTACCTGTGGATTCTTGAGATCTCCCGAAATATTGGCTCCAGCCATAATTCCTGTCGCTGCGGGGAAATAGACGGCGAATACAGTGAAGAACGTTTCGCCCTTGACAAAACGAGGCCAGAGGTTCTCAGAGATTGTTGGCACTGAAAGGGGATACGGTAGGAGGTTACGGTAAGTATCGACTCACTACTCCATCCGGTCATTCCCAATCCCCGTTGATGGGCTGAAGTAGGCAGAAAAGATCCGATGAAGAAACCGAGAAACGAGATTGCGAGAGGGATCAACATCAACTGAAATATGGACGATACCTTTGAAATCTCTAAAATCGAACCTTCTGGAATAGCGACTCGAAGGAGATTCCAACAAGAACGATGCCCATGACAATAAGACTGAGGCCTGAAAAGTAAGATGGTCTTTGATTTTCGCTCTCACTCACCCAATCCGATGATCCTCATGTCATTCACTCCTCCATCAACAATTTGCACATCGAAACTCTTGAGAACCTCGACGATCGTTTCGGCCATACCCACCTGTACGAGAATGAATACACTAAGACTCCTTTTTATTACTTTTTCTTTTTCAATAAGAAAAAATGAGCATCTTATCATACCAGATAGAGAGCAGCAGCGCATGCATTCCCGAATGCGAACATGATCCCGATTGAACCACCGAATTCCGGGCCGAGTGTGCGAGAGATCTGAGGGGAACCCATCGCTACTTCAAGTTTGGAAGACCAACTCACTAGATAGTAGAGTCCTCCTCCCTTCACTTCTCCATTGGTGCAGATGGCAGAGAGAGACATGGCAGTGATGAGAGTGACGAAGGAAGCCACACAGATCAGGAGAGAACCGAGTACTGGAAAGCAGCGAAAATAAATTTTTGAAATAAGAATTAAAATTCGAAGCTGAGCTCACATATTCCGCAGTGCGCGGCGACCCACGATATTCGAATGAAGAGAATGACTCCGATGATATTCTGGATACAACGAATGAAGACGCCCTCGATCCAACCAAATTTCACGCCAACTTCCTGATATAGGATTTCTCTTCTCATTGTCAGTAATCCACATTAAAGGCCGTTTGAAACGCATTTTCACCTTTTTCGCAGCTTGATTCTTCTCGAATTCCATCTTCAATGTCTTCGTGTAGATACTATCCGATCGTTTCCTCTGAATTGCCAGTTATAGATCGAAAGATCAAAGATCGCTCACCTCAATCGCTCCTCCTTCCATCAAATCATAGATGGAAGGACGAGCCTGCATCATCCTTCCTCCTCCCTTCGTATCCTTACGGTAGTTATCGATATCAGGAGGGATATCGATCGATATCTTCGGCTGCATCCTAAAAGGAAAGGAGATTACGGTATCCCTTATCATTATCGATAACCTCTCTGTGGGCGACGGTGGCAGGATGATGGGGTGGTCTTTCCTCGGATTTCCATCGTTGATGATGACTCGTTTGAAGACTTTCTTCACTACAGGAAGGTCCAATGTGTCGTGAGATTTGTTGAACTCGTTGGATTCCGATGAATCGGATGATGATTTCGCGGTTGGAGGTCGATCCATTGAAGATGATGACGTTCTGGGAATCATGCAACATAGACGAGGAAGAAATCTGGGTGCATCACGAGGGGAAATGAGGAAAATGAAGGAGTGAATCCAGATGAGAGAGAGGAGAGAAATGATGAGGAGGGGGTGCAACAACAATTGGTGGGAGGATATGGAGGATGGAACATCAGAGATTAATGAGATGCTCCATTTCCTTCCTAATTTTGGAAACGCACGAGATCTCAAGGAAGGGAAATGTCATCTTATACGTGTAAAAGCATAATAAAGTGTCGAACACAACACCTCCAATGCACGGAATCGATAAGAAACGCGAATGATTAGAACACGAAAATGCGTGTTCATTACTGAGAAAGAGGGAGGATGAGTACACTGCCTCTCTGCCCTTTGCACTCTCCATCAAAACAATCGTCTAGGGGCGACATATTATCGTCGTGGAGTGACCACCGAATGGACGTTTCTCACGTTCGGAAGTCGTCTCTTTCGTCATGAATTCACTGTGTGTAATCAATCTCCTTTGATGGATCAGAGACGTGACAGAAGGGAAAGAGAAGAGAAGGAGATTGAAAGTGAGAACTGTCGATGGAATAACAACTGAGTAAGAACACACAGAGATGGACAATAATATCTGAGAAGGGGAGTAAATGGATTCCCTTCAGTGGACACTTGCAGAGAAGTCACATTGATTCCTTCCCTTGAGTAAATACTCCATTTAATTAAGCGAGTCGTCGAGAATTCGAAAAAGATTTATTGCCCAATCTTTCGAGAATGCAAGAAAAGCTCGTGAACCTGTGAGGGAATATTGTGCTGCTTTGATATATTATGGTCTGAGGCAGAATGAGAAAATGGGAAAATGTCCCTAACTGACTAACAACATCAATTACTACCTAATCAATCTTGAACACGATATAACTCGCATGGTTGTAGGCGAATTTGAACGGAGCGACCTTCTTGTTTGCTTCTTTCGGAGTCAATTTGTAGGCGGTCTGCCAGATATCACAGAGGGAGATCCTTTTCTCGTTCCCAGGATCATGGAGGTCCCACATCGATCGGTAACTGCACTCTTTCCTGCTGTAAGCAAGGATTACTGTAGTCGAAGCGAAATTAATCACGAGACAAAGATTGATCTTTGATCTTTTTGCGTACCTCGGATGATGATCACAGTTGAACGGCTGGATGACCACGTAATTCACTCCCATCTTCTTCAGACCATCGTACACTTCCTGAATGTGTGCCTGATTATCGATCGTCGGATAAGTACCTTACCGTAATCGGCTTCTTGCTGAACATTGAGTACACCTTGAGTGTGCGCTCTCTGCAATCGATCGATCTCTTCCTGATTACGGTACTCTGCTTACCGTATTCCTTTGTCTTCATAGTGGGGATGATTAACGATTGATCTCTCAGTGGACAATTTCACATTGGCCATTACTGGCATTGTGCCAGCGAATACTGCGTCTGAATAAATAATTTTGATTGTTTTCTTATCACTTTTATCGAACCTCTGGGTGTTTTATCGTTGATCCATTCAAAGAGAAGCTCCTGCTCGACATTGGAGTATTCGCCGGAGATCGAGAGCTGGAAGAGAGAGATCAAAGATCATCTTCGAAAGATCAAAGACCAACCTGGTGCTGGATGTTGCCAATTCCCTGATAGGCCATTCCAGCCAATACTAATCCCGATAGACCGACACGAACGATCCAAGCCAGACGGACGTTGAGGGAGGATGAGATCAACTGAAGAGTGGCTAATTGGAATTTTCAGAATTCAAAGTTACTCACATTAGCCGACATGATCAGGGCGACGGAAGCGCAGAGATGGGGAGTCATGAACAATTTGAGTCGCATGATAATGAAAGCTAGGAAGACAAAAGCGGCAGTTTGAGCGAAGTGGAAGGGAAGATGGGAGAGGGGACGGAGACGGGTCGACGCGTCTCTGAACGTCCAATTTATGATTAGGAGCCACAAACTCCGCCCACTTTCCCTAGACCCGATTTCACCCAAAAGCGAGATGATAAGTTATGATGGAGTAGCTTATTGGCTTCTCTCACCTCCACAACAATTCCCTCGATCTAACGATGAATATCGCAATCAACAAGAAGGATGTGAGGGCAGTGGGCAGGAGACCCGTGTTGGTCAGCTTCTCCAGGGTCTGTAAAGATAACGGTATCACAGGTGATCAACCAAAGCCTCACTGCTTGCTGGATGAATCCGAACTCTGCTGAGCATGTGTACAATCGAGTGTGGAACGAAGCAAAGTCAGTGAATTTTGAGCGGAGAATTTCGCCGATGTGAGCCTAAAGTGATTTTTCAGTTTATTCTCCTCACTGCTGCGATTTATCCTTGGAGGACCTTCGTAAGTGAATTACACTCACATCATCCTCCACTTCAAAGACCATGGCCAATCCCATCTTCGCCCCCACTGTCACAGCTACGTAGATGGAGAGAAGAAGAAGGACGAAGAGAGGACGGAATGTCATCTTGTTGAGACATCGATCGATCAGGAGGATCGACTGCAAGCAATGAATGGATTTTAGTGAAAAATTCCATCAATTCGTACCAACGCCGCGAGAATTGATGGGAAATAGAAGGAGGTGAGAAGCATCTCATTTCCGAAAAGAAGAATGAATGAGACGAGAAGGGAGAACTGGAATATCATATTCTCTCTATGTTTTTTTGCGTTCAAAAGCTAAAATGAAATGGATAAACCCGCACAATATGCGTGAAGATCAACGTAGAGAAAGTAAATCTCGGCAGGTAGTCCAGAGCGAATGTAATGGACTGAAAATGATATGTTAGATGAGTGGAAAGATCAAAGATCAATCCTCCAGGTTGATCATCCTCACCAATGCCGCTAGCTGCGTGGAATACACAAACTGAGCGAATTGCCACGAGAGCATCGATAGAACGATCGGGATCGAGATGCCCACCAACCAGCGAGAACCGGACGAGTGGTTCCTGAAGGGTAATGTAGAGGTACTGTAGGATACTGTATCGTACCTCAAGGCGATGGTGACAAGTGTGATCTGGGCGAGGATTAGGGGGTAGGAGAAGGATTCTCGGAGGGGAGGCGTCCATTGAACTCGAGTCGCCTCGCCGTGGTTGAAAGCGAAGGCTGCGACTGAGAGGAGACCGCCGAGGATGGAGTCACTGGAGGATAGGGGATGAGTTCGAAATATGAGAAACCGTCTCTTCATTTCGCATACTCTCTCTGCGGTCAGACCGGCGAGAGATTGCGCGAAATTAGGACACCTCAGGACGACTCCCAGCAGGAAGAGGAATCCAGCCACAGTGCCAGCCACGAGGAATGCTCCTTCGACATAGAAGTAGTGGGGATTGCCCGCGCCCTCGCACGATTCGACTGGAGGAAGATCGCCCCCGCGATTCACCTGAATGAAATTAGTTGTCTGTCGTTGATCAATCCGTGCTGATAATTTCGAAAAAATAATTAGTTCGTAGACATATGCAGATGACATAGTACTATTAATTCTCCAGTGAGCTAGCGACTAAAATCAAACCAGTGAAACACAACCCATTTTTTTTCTTCTCTGACGCAATTTTCATTTCAGAGATAGAACATTCTAGAAGAATTAGTTCCCCTCACCTGCCAGCACATCTGCACCCTCCATCCCATTTTGTCCGTGATCGCCTTGAAATTGCGGTAGAAGTACGCGAGAACCACCTGGATTTAGACACTACATTCTACAGAAATTACTTTCCGAAGAGTGCATTCACATTGGTGTGAAATAGTGATTGCGTCGTTGAACGTATGTGATTGAGTTCACGTGCCTACGTAGATTGCACCGAACGTTTCTCACCTCAGGGTACAGATTGAATCTCTTCAACGTGTTGATTGTGTGTCCGTACTCGGTCACATTGTCCTTCGTTATCTTCTGGAGTCCATCGAGGAAGGAAGGAGCTGTGATGAGTGTCTTGTAGTAGGAATAGTAGAGACCCTGCGATGGATAATGGATTAGAGACTGCAAGTGTATTCATTCCATTCGATCTTTGTTTGTTCTTCATTGATGTTTTGCATCATCCTGGCGTTTAGGTTCTCCGTGTAAAAAAAGGTGCCAAATATCCTTTCCTCCCTGTCTCCTCACCATCTCCGTTCTGTAAGTCATCTCCCTCTCGAAATCGGCCAAATGCGAGAAGTGTCGATCATTCTCGAAGAGTCTGTTCAGATGACTCGTATTCACAGCAGAGAAGATGATAACTGAAAGGGAATGGTGATAGATCTTCCTTTCCTCCTTCCCATTCTTCCTCCCTTCCCTTTCCCTGTTCCCTTTCATTGTTGCTTTCGATCGCAAATCGAATGCGCGCACGTGAGAGACTGCCGTAGCCAAGGGCCTAATATTTATCAAAAACGTAACCGTTTGGTTTCATCGTTTGAAACTCGTACTCGTACACTGAAACCTATCCAATTTTAGCCATTTCTTATGTCAACATCTTCTGAGTGTTTCAATGCTCTCACAATCTTATCCCATGCGGCTACATTAGAGTCAACGCAACAGTTGTCTCCTAGGAAACGACTTCTCCATTTCCTTCCGACCCTAAGTGCGTCTTTGCTCGAATCTCTGCCATTCTGAGTGTTCGGTCCTTCTTCCTTTCCTTCTCCGAGACCGGTTGTTACCTCTCCCTCTCCCTTTCCATCTCCGTCCCCACAAATGCAATCATCCTCCCCTCTCTCTGTCTCTCTTGTGTCTTTTGACCCCATCATGTAATTCAGCCCCATCCCCTGTCCTCTCTCTGTCTCCCTTTCAACCCTCGTGGATAATAGTGAGCGAAATCTCGGCCGAGGCTATTGTAAAGGAGGACTTAGGAGGCGTGAAGGGCTCTCTCCAATCTACCTTATCTCTCGTCAGTCAGAGATGGATCATGAACTGAACTCTACCTTACTCTTTGGATTGGACGAAAAGGGCTCTATTCACAGAGAGGGGGTGGTCCAGGACGGGTAGTACACACATCTCAATCCTCACCTCTAATGCAAACTAACCTTCCTTCCTTGTCCCCTACTCACTGCCACACAATCATCTGCCCTCTTTTTGCTCCCTCAGTCAAACTCTTTCTGAGTTCAACCTGTTCGATTCCGTCTCGCGTTCTCACACTTCTACTCTTTTCTCACTCGAATACACAAAATATTGTCGTTCTCACCCAGAATCGTGGGATTTACTGCAGCGCGTGAGCATGAGTCACATTCTATTCACATCTGCCTTTCTCAGTCCTACCGTAATTTCACACCCCGTATCGCGCGTGGCTGCGTTATTTATATCAGTCGTATTTCTCCAAAGATTTCTCCAGAATTGTGCCTCGCAATGTCGCTTTCTAGATAGCTTGCGTCGAATGATGCTCTGGTTTCTCCTGACCGCTAGTTGGGGAGAAGCCAAACCAGTGGAATCTGAATAATCAGCGAGGTATTTCAGTCATGCCCAAAAGCGTCCGTCGTCAGCTCTTCCTTTTCTTCTTCCTTCTCCTCTTCAACGTAACTCTTCCTTCCTCGTCTGATTCCATCACAATATTCAACGCCACCTCTTCTATGCTCGCGAATTCGCAGTACAATTCAACGTCCGTTGATGCGATCATTGAGAATATCTTTGAGGTTCGATTTTTTCAAAAAAAATTTCTCAAGATCAAAGCAGGATTGATCTTTGATCTTTGTAGACGTATCTCCCTCTAGTTACTGTTCTCTCCACGCTGACTGCCAATGAGACTGCAGAACTTGCACACCAGTCGCTGAGACATCTCAAGGTACGTAGGAAATTCGCAGAATCTAGGAAATTCTCACTAGAATATGAAACTAGGGCTGGAAGGATGACTGAACTTCAGGAAGACATCGATTCTCTTCGTCTCTCCTCAGTCAACGACTCTCTTCTCCTTCAAATCGAAGAAGGACAAATGACTGAGATCGTCGCGATATTGAAGGACTACCATGTATGTTTCAATGCTGTCACGATAGGCTCAATTCTAAAAAAAATGTCGAACATCAAAATCGCCTAGCTTCTGACCAACGCTCCTTGCAGAAATCCCGAGTCTACTCCGTGATCTCAGCCCTTTGGGAAGGTTCTCTCGATTCCCAAATTCCTCGACTCGATCAATTCGCGATTCTCGAATACTATGAAGATAAGAGGAGAAGACAGCAACGAGAAGCGAGCATATTCAGCAGGATTTGGAGTGCTATTAAGAAGTTGTTCAATCAGGGTGAGGAATCAGAAATATATGCAGCGTTAGAAAATTTTGTATACCCAATGAAAAAAGACTCCTGTTGATAGTAGCATGCCCGGTAAGCGGACGCCCCGGGTTTGACTCCCAGTCTGTGCATTAACCTTTGCTTTCTCTAATGAAAATGAAACATTTCGACCTAATAGAAGAGTAATCGAGATATGCCAGCTTCAGATTCCTCCAATCGCGACGCGTGCCCAGCCGACGACCCTCCAGCCGTTCGATTCATTGTCGATACCTTCCCGATTGAGAGGAGAACCGAACTGGATAGCGCTGCCAAATCGAATGACTCTTCCTTGCTATTGGGATTGATTGAGGTGAGATTGATGCGAGGATTGAGGGAGACGTTCAGAGATCAAAGATCAATCGCAGGAAACGGTTCCTGATGCGGGAGTGTTGGAGGAGTTGCGACAGTGGAGGGAGAATATCACCATTCCCGAACCGTTGAGGACGATTATCGATAGCGCGACTGAACCACAGAGAGTGTAAGTGGAAAATCAAAGAGAATCAGAATAAAGTTGGCCGAAGATCAAAGATCAATCTCAGAGCGCTAACTCGAATTCGTGAATTGAAGCTGATCAATTCACTACGAGATTACTACGGGACTCTGATTGAACGACGATCGATTGAAGAGCAAGAGGTAGGTCACGAGAGAAGGAAAAGATCAAAGATCAAGGTTCAGGAGATTCGGGATTTCTTCTCTCGAATGAGCGATGCATTTCTCGGGTGTTTCTCGGATAGCGAAGACCATAACGAGTATTGGAAGTGAGTGAGGACTTTCGAATTTGGATTTTGAACAGCGATTCTTCAATTTGCTTGATTTTTTTATATAATATTCTATGCTTCATGTCCGCTCTAGTGACACCATTGGACAACTCTTACGAGTTGTAAGCTTCCCATTGTAAATAATGCATAATAAGAGGGTCGCTATCCGAAATTTAAATTTAATAAGCTTGACATTGTTCAATTGCAGGTACGAGTACTGATTGGCGACTGTTTTCTGTTGTACATTTTCTCCTAGGCGCCGAATAAAGAATAATTATTGTAATAACTCACAAAGAAGTGCAACAGCAGCGAACCAGAGTGTTGAATGGGCAGTTTCCTGGGTGGTTCCGGGCTGGAACGAGGGTTGAACCTTTTCGCTCTTCGGTTTTGTCTTCTTCGGAGGCGATTTGGGCATTTCTGAGAAGAAATTCCACGTGAAATACCACGAAAAAAGGCGAGAATGGGGCGAAAACGTGGTCGAATTTGGCACAGAATGGGAGGCGAACAACTGTCTAAACAGAGTGCAACGGAGAGGCAGAGAGGGGTTGTTCCATCTCCATCCGTTCCCTTCCTACCTCCCCACTAACCGCCGTAAGCCCAAGGTCGGAGGAGGGGAGGGGATAGGGATATTCCCTGCTGAGAGGGAGGAACACCAATGGACAGATCGGTTGGCAGGGGGGATCCCTCCAGAGAAGAGACAGATGGGCGAAGACTCTTTTGTCTCGTCACACATTCTGTCTTGCAGAGAGAAAAGAAGGGGGGGGTAAATCTCTCACTCTTCCCTTGGCGTGAGATCTGTCAAGAAAGGCGTTTCAGAGATGGTAGCAGTGAAGAAATAATGTGAAGAAAACAATGGGTTGAAAATAAACTGTACCGGATATTATGTGGGATATTACGAGGTTGTAAACATAACCGGCATTCCTTCTTCGCTGGAAGAACTCCCATGTCGACTGTATTCTTCACTCATCACAACCGTCGATTCTATTCATGAACAGATCGATTCCAAAGAGTAATCGTGGCTAAATCGTACGAGGGGTCTATGAATGGCAATAATTCTTCCAGCACGAGCAAACAAATGCCAGATCTGACCACTACGCCAGCTACAAAAAAAATTAAAGAATCATCACCGTTGAATTTCTTTCAGCTCTTTCTCAATCTACATTGGATTCCCCCGGATAATTGCGGCCACGATTCTCATTTACAATTTTTTTTTTCGATAACATAGATCGATAGCCTCTAGTACATGCAGAAAGACAGCTGCCTTGTGATTAAAAAACAACTTGGCAACACCCCACCCCCCCCCCCCCCGCATTCATCGGTTTGAATTTGTAGTGATCGAGTGGCTGTTGAAACATCTGCTTTATTGAAACTTTGAAATGATAAATTAACAGTGTGATAATGAACAAAGATTAGCATTAGAAACATAGTGAGTGAAAAGAAGTACTGTAACAAATACTGAGAGAGGGATCCACTCATCATTTAGTCCTCGCACCATGCATTCTCCCTCTTGATCTGTTCCTCTTCCTCGGGAGTGAAATCACTCTTGATGTTGAACATGTGACGGATCTCCTCGGACGATTTGCCCTGGAAAAAAATTATTACTTTCAATTAAAATTACATGACTTAAATTAAGTAATCTGAGCAATGTAACAATTGTAAGCCAAGAACGTGCCTTCATCGTGGCAGCGACCGTCTTGCAGGTGATATCGAGAAGTCCCTCGATATTGAGGTAGTTCGCAGCCATGATCAACTCGTACAGAGTTCCATTCTCCACCTGCAATGTCTAATTAATAAAGATAGCCTGTCTACCAAGAATCTGACAAGTGGCTACATGCCCTTGATCGAAATCGACGGTTACTGTTTTTTTTTATTCATTCCAGTGAACAAATAGTTTGAACCTCGTTGTGCTTTTTATAGAAAATAAACTGTTTATGTACTTGGTTGGCACCAAACCTGCGCACAAATTTTAAAATAAATTAACAAATTGTAAAAGCATCGTTGAAAATGCTGGAAAAGCGTCAAATTGCAAAACGCTAACACGCTCATCTAGGGGATAATACATAACTAGGCAATAATCTTACCTTGAGGAAGTTCTTGTCCCAATCGGAGATGTCATCTGTCCTCTTCTCTTTCTGCTCCTCATCTTTAGGAGGCTCAGGATCGGCCTTGTGGTGATTACAATATTCAATCACCTGCAGTTATTGTCTAGTATATTGATATCACAATTAAATATTCCTATAAAACGTGCAGGTGCTCCGTTTCATTTATTCACTTCCAAACTGAGCGATTGACAAAGAAGGGTCAACAAAAATTTCAGCATTGTAACTACTAGATCACCTTCGTCAGAATGGCAGCATTCACGTTGTGCAGAGGAATCGGCGTTTTATCGGCGTCCTCGGCGTCGATACCGAGATCCTTAAATCATCTTTTTGTCTCTAGATATTAAAGGCCGCTATGGACAAAAAAAAAGAATCCGAAATAATCCAAA
Organism: Pristionchus maxplancki; assembly: GCA_900490775.1. Taxonomy (NCBI): domain Eukaryota; kingdom Metazoa; phylum Nematoda; class Chromadorea; order Rhabditida; family Neodiplogasteridae; genus Pristionchus; species Pristionchus maxplancki. The sequence goes on from LS544903.1 coordinate 207,340, forward strand.
TAAATCCAGACACAGAGCAGGGTGTTGATCGTCTTGGAGAGCTTGATGGCTTCCTGAGAAACCTCGAAGTTTGCTTCATCGTTGGAGACGAGCTTGATTGTTTGGGCCGACATCTGAAAAAAATTACAATAAACCGTTCCAGTTACGTAAACAAGTTACGAAATCGGCATCGAGCGCTTCGCGGTTCCATTACAAAATGTTTCGAGATCGTGCAATCCGACTAATCACGCTACAATAAAGAAGGAGGGCATTAATAGGAATATTAAAATTAGCCACGAATAATAGAAACGAAACTTTCTCTACGAGATGTTTAAAAAGGAGAAAATAACGAGAAAAATTTCGCGAAAATTCGAACGCGAGAATAATAGTATTGGATCGATGTGCCTGACCACCCTGATGGTACCCGCACGGAAGCGCGATTTTGAACACCACAGTAGCTAATAAAGCTATTAAAAAATTAATTTGAGTTTATCTGAAAAATAGTCGGGATCAAACAGTGGTGATTCAGGGTGAAATAATTAATGTATTCTTTGGATATAATGATTTCACAGCGACCCCAATTCTCTTTTTTAAAAGAACAATATCTCTTTATTGAATTATATCTCGATGGAACAAGTGCGAAATACAAACGTTGATTAAAATTCAAACAATGATGGACAAACAAAACAACAATGTAACAGAGGCAGTGGACGTATTCAAGCGGAGAATACTTGGACCGAGTGGATTGAAACATCTCCTTCAATTGAGAGATTGACTGCACTCGTGTAGCCCGGCACACGTTCAACGAAGCTGGGGAAGTCCTGTCCATCCACCAGAACCTGCCCAATTTGTAAATCAGTGAAATCACTCAATTTCCCCAGAAAATGATAGACATACGTTATATATGAGCTCACCTTGATTACTCCGTAGCTACTGACGAGCTCGACAGTGAAGAACTCGTTCAAGTGGAATGGGAATCCACCCGTTCTGAATGGACACAAATTATATTAGACAATTTACGGGGAATGCTTTCAACGAGGTGTGTTAATGACAAAATAAAAATGTTCAGCTCCTGACTTCCGATACTAATCAGAATAACCGCATTCACCTGTCCTCTTGCTGCCACATTCCTCCCCTAGTGTTGTTACGAACCACGCAGCGCTCCTTGAATGGATGGAAGGATTCACGATTTTTAAAAACAATTACATAAAAAAATGTCCAACTCACATTGAACCTAGGGTTGAAATGGAACGCGACATCAGAGTGCGTATTCAGATTGATATTGAATCTTGAGGCATTGGTGTTGGGCATTCCCACGATTCGAATTCGATGACCGAGAGGGAATCCATAAATGTTGAAATTTGCGGGACCAACCTGCAAAGCACTTCCTTTATTTAGTACTATCACTCCGAAAATAAAGAAATTAGTTAATTATTAACTATCGTATGATGTAAACTGACGGGATTGAACTGCTCGAGAACGAGATTGGGAGGTTTGATCATCGAACGCAAACTCGCGAGCTCAGCACGCAACGAGTTGTTCTCCTCACGAAGCTCCGTCTCGGACCTACAATCCACTACATTGTCACAACAATATCATACTGATTGTAACAGTTTATCCAACACGGGTGTTCACGACCAGTGACTAATAATGACGGACAATTTTACCAAATTCAAATCTCCCTCCGTTTTGAAATTAAAAACCCACAGTAGATTTCGCATTCTGTACGAGAAATCGGTAGGGGGAGCTCTCTCCCCACCTGCTCATCCAAAGAGAGAGAGGGCGAGGTATGGGTCTCTCTCTCTAGTCGCGCCGGGTAAGAGACCCGCGGGAGAGGCGAGAGAACGCCCCGCCCCCTTCGCGTTCTCTGCTTCCGCCACTTTCTCTGCATTTTCTTTGTAGGCGCGCGCCGCTTTTGAACCTCCGTGCCAAATATTGAAACTTTTTGTCGCTTTTTAAATACTTTAAATATTCCTGAATTAGAAAAATAATGCATCCCGAATCAGCATTTCTGATCACCAAAACAATCGTTATCATCAGATGGCTTAAAGATCTTTCTACAGTCGGGACAGCAGAATATTCATATTTGGATAATAAGAAGGAGACTTACTGATAGCCCGTCCTCTCTTCATACCGCTGCATCTTTATCGCTGTCTCTCTAATAGAGTACTGCAAAAACGAAATTTATGTTGTACAAAAGCTGAAAAAAATGAAAACAGAAAAGAGAATAGGAAAAAAATCAATATGAAAAAAGAAAATTTAATTAATTAGTTCTACCGTAGTCGATTGACAATCGCTGTGGGAGTATCTACCACATTCGAATTTTGTTTTTTTATTTACTGTAAAACATTGTTTTGATAATCCTTTTTATCATGCATGATACTTTTTTAAAAAATTATTAAAGCGATTTATTACAGTTTACAATGTATTAATACAGAGTTTAGTTGGAGGAGACATGGATGGAATGGACGTGGACATCTCCATCGACCTGGACGGTTCTGATGTGATGAGGATCGTCTCTCTCCTGGAAACGAGTGAACAGACGACCGTTGTAGAACACCTGAAACATGCTCATTCATTTCTGATTACGGTAGAAGTGCGGTGGAGCTAAATCAATAATCCGGTAGGTCACTCACATCCACATGTCCTCCGACAGCGATGAACTCGATGGTGAAGATGTGGCCGTGGTTGAAGGGGAAGTGATCAGCGAATCTGCCAATTCAATCGATAATCTCAATCAATAACTTGATCTACCGTACCTCTCCTCGTGCTGCCACGCCTTGTGGCGGGTGTTGTTGCGGACGACGCAACGCTCCTGAGATGATTACGTTAACTATCGATCGAAGTACCGTAGCGTTGACTACGGTAGGGTTACAGTACTCACATCGAAACGGGGGTTGAAGTGGAAGGCTGTGTCAGTGGGAGTGTTGAGGTTGACCCAGAAGCGACGAGCTCCAGGAGCAGGCACTCCAACGATGCGGATACGATGGCCGTGACCGAATCCATTGATGGGAATGTTCACGGGGGTAGGCTGAAGATTACGGTAGGGATTAGAGGGTTACTGTAGGTTTACTGCAGTCGAGATATTGTAGAATTCGGAACTTACGGGATGGAAGTGCTCAGTGGCAAAGTTGATGGCGACTCCAGTTCCGATCATTGTTGAGTGAGGAGAGAAGGTGGTTGGCCTTATCTGTCTCCCCTCCACTTGAGACCTTTATAGTGCTTGAGAGGGAGGAGTGAGTGACTGAGACGGGACTCTCTCCTTTCGTCCAGTCTCTCGTCGCTCTGATTGCTGATTGATCAAAGTGAAGTCGGAGAGTGGGAAATGGTTCTCCAGTTACGAGAGTGATAGTGGATGAGTCAATTGTGGAGGGAGAATAGGGGAAGAAGAGGAGTGGGTTGGGCATTGAGTCATGGAACCGACGACCCGTAAAGAGAAGAGATCTGCATCCAACGGAAATTGCGACCAGTCGGGTGTGAGTCACACATCCCGATCAGATTTCAGGCATCTCTGAGAGTACTGTACAGCCTCAAAAGAACAACAACATGATATCGCATCAAAACAATAACAATAACAGGTCTGGTGCCCTGGGGGTGTTCTTCCCACGGGCAATCAATCGTCGATCACACTTCTTCCCTCCTCATCTACCACCGTACACCACATGGGCCTTTTCCCTTCCTCCTCCTTCACACATGTTTGCAATATCCTCGAGATCCGTGGCGCCGAAATCTCATCATCCATCCATTCGCTCCCTCTCATTTCCCCCTTCCCCCATCCTCCCTCCGGATTACGGTACCTCCAGACTACGGTAGATGCCTGCCGACTTCAGCATTGATTTCCTCCTGCGGGATGAGCCGAGTGAGTTACCGTATACCTACCGTATACCTCGCTCAGAATACGGTATCTGCGCTTCAGAATCCAACGACACGTCGAAGCCTCAAGCGATTCTAGAGGGACGCAGTTTATGGAAGAGATTCCATCAGTTAGGGACAGAGATGATTGTGACCAAATCTGGCAGGTGAGCGATCTGGAGGCATTTTCCGCTTCAGAATAAAGGAAAAAAGAATAACCATGATATTGATCTTTGATCTCTGCAGAAGGATGTTTCCCACCCTGCAAGTCTCCTTTGCACATCTGAATCCCTCCCTCTCCTATTCCGTTCTCGTCGATTTGGAGAGTGTTGATGACAAGCGATATCGATATTCATTCCACCAGAGCAAATGGACGGCTACTGGACAAGGTAATGTTCCCTTCATTCATCGTGATCCATTGAGCTGTATGATCGTTTGTTGAATGGGGCAAACCTCCAATAGCGCGTATCTTCCTTGCAAAACCTGCATGGTCGTATCTTGTGTTGCGATGTTATTCGCTTGTTATTGCTTTGAAAATCAGGCGAAACGACTTCCTCGTATGCATTCTTATCGCTTGACTAGAAAGTGATGCAAGCCTCCCTGGAATTGATCAGTGTCTTCCAATTTCTCACGCTCTATCTGCCCTTCGACTCAATTGGGGATTAAGACTCCTCTCCCTGATAGCGGTTATCTTGACTAAAATGTTTCTCCCAGCATAACAACGACTTTCCAAGTCTACAACGTACTTCTGATTTTCATCTGTCTCTCTGATCATTCGATGTCAATCGATCTGAAGTCTGTCGCTCATCTTTGCAACTCTACGCCCACTTTCACGACTCTTTCCGGTCATTTAACAAGCTCACGATGACAATTCGTGAGAGAAGCGTGGGCCCTCTTCCCTCCTCCTTATCATTCCTTATCTGGTTGAAGAGTGTCGAAAAGTTCTTATCGTCGTCTCGGCAACAATAAATGTGTTGTTTGCATCGAAGGAAAGGGAGGAAAGCTTTGTGAGTGCAGAAGAGGAAGAAATGGCGTCATATCGCGCACTAAAAGCACCGTCGAGGAGATCGGTAGATCAGGAGAGACAATGGAGGGAATGAGTACATTCTGACTGATAGTCATGAGACATCAAGTCAATCAGGAAATTCTTCTCCATAGGTTAGAAGCTCAAATCGTTCTTCATAGGTTCTGTTTGTCAACGGACTGGAAAATTTTATGAAACGTATTTACTCTAGACTTTCGTAGTATTCTTGGCGTTTGCGCTAGTGCTTAGCACGGTGTTGGGGTCATTTCAAACTTTTCGCTCTACAAAGAGCAGAGTAGAGAGAGGCTTTTCTTCGAAACTTCGTCTTATCTCCCAATGGATTTCCTCTGAACGCATTCAAATCTCCCAGCTAAACTCTTCGTAGAGAATAGTTCATTGTAAAAGAAACGAACAAAAAGTTTATGAAGCAGACAATATGAGTAGAAATGAAGGTATCAAATCTTCAATTCAGGCGAGGCTCAACTCCCCGGTCGTTCTTTCGTCCATCCCGATTCTCCTTCTCTCGGAGTCCATTGGATGAGAGGAGGAATCTCATTTGATAAACTCAAGTTGACTAATAATCAACTCGACGACAATGGACATGTGAGTTATCTAGATATTTCACATCTTTCTGGACTCCTTTTCTTGATTACTGATCAATTCGGAATGGCAAGAATGAGTTGGCTAGGATACTTTTGATATTTTGTGTAAAGCTTTCTCAAAATTCAAAGAACTGCTATAAAATAATCACTTGGAGCCGTTTTTCTGCAGTCTTTAATCTACTCTGATTCATCATTCTGCTCCAGGCTGTTAGTCGTTGCGCGGTTTGCAACGTCGATCTCTGTCGGTGCGATACCTTTAGTCAGTGCACAAGGAAGGCTTACTATCAATGGCAACGCGTAACGCAAACATCCCTTTGAGCCATTGAAACTTTACGAGGGACGAGTGTGCGGAATCTCTGCCGCAAAAAGTGAGGACTGTGAATAAGACGGAGGAATAGGGCAGAAATGTGACGATGGATTGAAATGATGACTGGGATCTCAATAGTCTACAGCCCATCAGTACAACGGAACAAAACAACTTAGAACGATAGAGTTTTTGAACGGAAAGACAGAATCGATGGAAGTTTCAGTGATGGTGATACCCCAATCGGTAGATCGACATCAAGAAAGTATTATGGGTTACAATCGAAAATGGGCAGAAAAAAGATGAAAGATAGAAAGAAAGATTGGTTTTGAAATTTTCCAGGTAATCGTTAATTCGATGCATCGCTACCGTCCTCGTATCCATCTCGTCTGCCATTCTCTCAACAATTCCATCCACTCATTCTCATTCCCCGAGACGGCCTTCATCGCAGTGACCGCCTATCAGAACCATCGAGTGAGCTATTACCAGCCACTTCAAACTCCTTTTCATTATTACGGCACAAGTCCGAGAGCTTGCGTCTAAAATGCAGGAGTTGAGCATAAACATTGCAGATAACGTCACTGAAGATCGAGTCGAATCCCTTCGCGAAAGGCTTTCGTGAATCAGATCTCGATGAGTCGACTCGAGCTGCCTTCCCTATGCTATTCCCATTGTTCTCGTTAATGCCGAGATCGAGCTAGTGATCTTCCCCTTTTCTTCTAATGCTGCTGAATATACTGCTGTTTGTAGATACTCGATAGTTCACTTCTCGATAGCCCCTTGCCATTGTACAGTATCCTTGCCCTCCCCCCTCCTCCGATCATTACCCGGTAGTTCCCCCACTCAACGTGTCGACCCATCTCATTGTCGTTTATTCCTCTAACTCTCTCCATTTCACCCAGTCTCTCGCTCTGTCTATTCATCGAGAGATCATTTCGAAATAAGAGTCAGTTGATCACTCCCTCCCTCCTTCCCTCATCCATCCTTCTCCCATCCCTCCACCAATTCATCTTTGCTCGTCAAAATAAAGCTGAGCGTGCAAAAAGACGGCGTTTCTCCACACTCATCTGGAGATGAAATCGATCAATCTGCGAAGTGGGAGAAGGGAAGGGAAGGGGAAGGAAGGGAGGGCGACAATCAATCATAGTTCGTTGCCAGCCACCCCCAACACAAGGAATGAATGATCGATTGGAGGAGGAATTCAACAAGTGCGAGACCAATACACTTTAGTGTCGCAAGCTGGAAGCAAGGGCTACGCCGAATGATGTGGCGTTAAAAATCCCGAAAAAGATCCGATCTTTGACATCGAGCCTGTTAAAAAATCATGCAAAGATCCGATCTTTTCCTGGGCAAAGATCCGACCTTGCAAAGATCGGATCTTTTATTTGAATTCCCGCATTTTTCGTTTTTGCCGATTATCTCGATTCCCAGACCAGATAGAGACTTGAAATTTGAAATATATCTTCATTTTACCGTTTCAGACATAACCTC
>LS544903.1:229126-293229 GCA_900490775.1 Pristionchus maxplancki
ATTTTTTAATTATATTTTTATGCTCAAATCGATAGAAGGATGTTACCCAAAGAAAATAAACACAAATAGACCACGTTTCATAGCTTCTTTTAATGAGAAATTGGCGAGTGGACAAAAAGTGGACAAAAAGTGGACAAAAGTGTTCCACTGTGGAACACTGTGGAACACCTTTCTTCAAAGTGGACTCGGATCACTGTATGATAGGCTCGCCTTCTCTTGATGGATTGTATCTTTCCCTTCGCGCGGCTTTCCCCTTTACGAATGATTTACTGCCTTCATTTCAACGTCTCTCTCCCTTCCCCCTGCTCTCTCTCTCCTTCTACTGGAGTCTCTCCCCTCACAGCTGCTGATTCCCTATCACTATCGATCTCTCCTCCTCTCTCCTTGTTATTAAACACATCGTCCTACTGTTGTCTCTCTCTTCAGTGTAACTCCCCCCTCTTCCTTCCCTTCAGTCCTACGGTACTTCATTCCCTCCTTCTCCTTCTCACTCTTGTCAATCACTCACAACATAATCCCAACAATCTAGTCAGATCACGAGCGTTTCGACTCGAATTGCCTCTCTTTGAACCAGGGGACGAAACTAAATACATGCATGTTTTGCTCAAAAAGACGCGCCCTGCTTAGGTATCCGTCATTAATGAACTGCTTAGATGCCTATCTGTATGTGCTTTTAATGATTTTGTGTCATTGCTTTTATCGTTTTTTTCAGCGATTAATTAGTAGCGTTACGAGTGCGCTTGAACGATGCATGAACTGGATCCGTAGGAGCGCTGAAAAGTCGGCAAAAACATTCTCTGGTCAACGCCAGATGTCCTAGGTTTCCCAGCTTTCTAGTTTGTTCTTTAAAATGTGTATCAGTTATTGAAGTCGCTGTCCGCCGTATGCCCATTTGTGCGATCTCTGAAACCGATTCATCATTTATCCAATGTCCAACCATGAACCGAAAGTCCATCTGCCCTTCCCTCCTCCTCCTTCTCCTCTCCGTTCCCTTCCCCACTCCTCCTTCCTTCTCTCACCTCCTCTTCCTTCTCACTGAAGATAACGATCGTCCTTCACAAAGCGGCAAAGTTTCTCACAAGTTAGTCGGCGGGTATCTCTCTGTTTCGAATTCGTCTCTCCTCCCGCCATCTCTCTCTCTCTCCCTTGTTTGCATCGGTACTCCCCTCCTTACCGAGAGGGGCGGAGTCTCCCCCTCTCCTCTCTCCCTTCTACCCCCATTCCTCAGTCCACCCTCAGTCCCTCTCCCTCTCTCTTCCACGCTGCTCCAGGTACAACTTGCTTTGATTAGAATGATCTTTGATCTCTCCGTCTCTCCCTCTCCTTCCCTCGCTTCGCTTCCCCTTCTAAGACCGACCATTCTGCCCTGTACAGGCGTGCTTATCTCTGGTACTCGAATAACACGAGAAGCTCGACTCTACAGGTCAGAAGCGGCCTGAGGGGCGAACAATGTCTTTGACCCACCACCCTTCCCCTCCCCCCTAGTATCGCTTCTTCCCTCTTTGCATGTGAATAGATGCCCTCCTTCGGGAGTGGTGGAGGGTCTTAGGAGAGGGGCGATGCCCATTCATCTCACCCATCCCCAAGAGAACGACAAAGAGTGATAACAACCGAGGAATTCAGTTTCATTTCGTCCCTTTATTCACGCTTGATTCACTATGATGGGCAGGCTCCTTCCACTCTTAGTAAAGGAAGCAGTGCATTTTTACATCATTTATTTCCCTGGCATGTAGCAGCTTTAAAATAGACGCAATACATTTTTGGTTCTTCATTTTGAATGTTATGGTCGAAATTCAGCTCCATTTCGTATTTTCAAAGATGCACCCTGCCGATGGTTGTGATCAGTCATGAATAGGATTAGTGTCACATGTGACCTCTTCCCTTCTCTCCACTCTAATCGATAGTGATAACAGTCCACTCTTATCAATAACTGTTTACGTCTCTTGATCAGAAGAGAGAGGGGTCGGTCATGTGGAGAGAGGACTACTACTAATCATTGATTAGATGATAGTATCGTGACTGCACATGGTAGGTCACTGCAGCGATATTCCTTCATCGATCGGAAGCAAGCTCGCAATATAGCATGCACTTATTCGACGCATGTGTCATTTCAAATCACTCATTTCAGGTCATGCAATTTCGCGTATCCAAGGTGATTGTACACATCGAATAAGAAGGAAGTCGAGATGGAAATTGAACTCTTCCACTCAATTCGATGGCCTCTCAAGCAATGTTTTCACACGCAGCTCCGTCCTCTGTCCAAATGGCGGAAAAAAGTGTCGAAATGTGGTGGATACTCCTCGAGTCTCCCTTCCTCCCCTTCCTCCCTCCCTCTCCTCCCCTTATACCCTTCTCTCTACTCTTTCGACTGTTGCGATGCCTTGCCCCCTCCTCTCCTCCCTCCCGTCTCTGATTTATGTGCAGTTCACCATTATGTTGGCCGTCCCTCGGGTCGTAAAATGGGTGGAGAGGAGAGAGGGAGGAGAGAGAGAGAAGAGGGGGAGGAGGAGGGTATCGATTGTGATCATCGAGAGAGAGAAAGAGGGGAGGAGAGAGAGAGGGGGAAGGAAGGTGGGAATCGGAGGAAGGTGAAAGGACAGAGGAATGGACAAGGGGGAAGGACTGAACCGTGTTGACACTTGTGGGGTTCGACAGAAGAATGCCCATCCCGATCAAAAAACTCCCAATAAGTCGCTAATTGTAAGAATTATTGAGCCTCAACCATTCTTCCTCCTCCTGAAATGGCGGATCTCCACTGCAACAGACATCAGATGACGACTCGACCATCGTCTCTGTTGATGCTGCTTCAGATGCTCCACGACTGTTTACGCATAATTATTTTCATGGTTGATTCCTTCCTATCTCGTACTATATTTTGCTTCGTCGTCATTGGAAATATGAATTTTTAGCACTGCGGTACTCATGTTCCTACGTATTTATCTCGAAGTGGAACAACTAGCAAATATTCTCGGGTGCATTCTTAATAGTTCTCCAGCAGTAAAGCAGCAGAGACAACGTACAACTTCCTTCAACTGCAGTAATAATAAAAACAGCATTCTCCGCAACTTTTCTTCAAATTCGAGAAAGAAAAGAAAAGAAAATCCGAGAATGCTGTCGTGAAGTAATTTATCGACTGTGAAACGAGCCAACTTGAAAGAATTCGTGATCGAAAACGAAAGGCACATCAATTCATGGCTTTCTTGCGCAAGAGTGTCGCGTGAGAAAAAAACCACATCAATGAATACGTCATAACTGCACATGTTTATCGGAATTGTTTCTCAGTGTAAATTTATTTTGGGCTGTAAGAAAGGCCAGAGAGCCGGCAAAGTGAAGAGAATCGGGAAAAATTGAATTTTGGAAATTCATACTTCTAACACTGATATCCGAATGCTGAAGTTTCAGGAGTGTCTGTGAAATTTACAGATCTGTATCAAGAACAAAATAATATTCATATTATGAATACGATATTGTCACGTTACAGTTCTTTAGATACACATAATTTATTATTGCATTTTTTACTTCACAAGTTTGCTTTATTCTAAAATATTGACTAAGAATCGTTATTTCTTTGAATTCCATTTCACATGAGTGTCTATTACGAACTCCTATTTCACAGAAATGCAAAAAATCGAGGAAGACTAGGACGTTTATATCTCCGTCGATAAAGTGAGCGACACTTGAAAAGGCGAGAGAGGGAGTCGCAAGTCTTCGGGTCGTATTGTTCTCATGCAAATCAAGGAGAGGGAGAGAACATCCCTACTCCATTACTCAATCGTACTCCAATTCTTCGTTTCTTCTCTCTATTGTATTTAGTACGATCTCAAATTTTAAAATGTTGTCATTGGATGCGTGATAAGTTCGCAGACTAGAAATGGGCAAGTTTGGGAGTCAATTCATCTTCTTCTCTCATCTATGACAACTCCTTCAGTGATATGGATGTCTTCTCACCCACAACGCCCGCTTACGCATGTCTTTTAGGTTCTGAGATATTATAAACCTACAGAGATCCAACGGTAAAGAAGACCTTTCAAAATAATAATCAGCCCATTCAATTGCCTGAATGTCCCATTTGGAATTTTAAGTTCATTTTACATTACATCTACTGTCATTTCTTGAGTGCGATTGTTTATTCTTCTTCTCATTATTTATTCCTCTTCTTTCCTCATCACCATGCGAAACCTTCTAAACTATTTCTTGCTTCGCCAGCATCCAATGTCACTGTTCTCCGCTTTACCGATTTTTTAGATGGTCTTCTATAAAATGATGTTTTTGAAAAAAAGCTATTTATTCTGAAACTAAAACGATTATTCTGAACGAAAATGAAAAAAGTGCGTGAAGCGAAAGAAAACTTATTTTCAGTAATAGTAATAGACATACTTTCTTCAATTAATCTGCTTAACTATTCTCTAAATTAAGTAGTTGGACGAGCAAGCTGTTCCGCAGATATTTTAATTGCAGCTGTGATCAATGAAACTTATAGCATTGAAGAAAAGTTTGTGCCAACCATTGTTTTTTCTTTATGTTAACTACTGTTACAAGTTGACCTAGATAGCGTACGAAGATTCATTTCATTCTGCACGCTTATTGGTAGGACCCTCAGAACTCTGGCATGACCGCTACAACACCGCGCTGTCATAATAGTAATTCAAACATTCATAATCCCTTCTTTAATTGTTTAAAGGAGTAGAGGCACGACCGCCCTCAATTGTAATAAGCGAGCGGCGCGCCCCAATTTGCATGCGTGTTCTCTTCATTTTCTCCTCTCCCTCTCTCATTTCGGATTAGTGCCTGAGCGCAAGGCCTTGGCAGGCAGAAAAACGCTTATAGCTCAGTTCAAACTTAAAATGGTCACAATGGAGTTTCGAAAGTGTGATCGGTTAACTGCTCCACACCATCTCCCATCGAAAACACAGTTAGCCAGATAGTCGTGCCACTCCTTTTTTAACGAGCAATCAAAAATTCATTCACGACCCTTCCCGAGTTCATAATTCCTTCTGATTTGCATTGAATTGTTTTTAATTGCAACTAGATGTTACTAAACGCAGCACCAAAAATGCAACAAGTTTTATCTGCGTCAGAGCTTTTGTATTTCGTCCTCAATCTACAAACAATTTCCTAGATAATTTCACAATTATGTTGAATTATGCTTACAAAAACGAACCGTACTTCGTCTCGACGGTTTTCATGTGAATTGATCATTGCAATTAGGTGTTACTAAAATGAGAATTTTTTATTCTATTTTTTTATTCACAATTAATTTGCTTACTGCTTTATCTCATTGTTAAAAATTTTGGGCTACTGAATTTTACTCCAATCACCACTGTTACAAATTCCGCAAACGTATATGTGACACTATTCTCAGAGGAGTTTCGGTCGAGTTTATCCCTGTTACCATTTCTCCTCCTGCCTTTGCATCGCCACTTTTCCTTGACTGTCCTGTTCAAGTGAAAAAGCAGGCAGAAATGTTCAACTTTGTACATACATTATCTCTTATTTATACATTCTCCGAGGGAAATTTACGAAAGCTTCCAATATTTTTTCGCAATCTTCCGTCAAAAAGCAAATCAGTGCTACCACCCGTTCCCCTCTTCTTGTCACCTGTTCTCCTCAGTGTTTCTCTCCCCTATCACTCGATCATCACCCATCGGTCTCTCTTTCATCTCTACAGTCTTTTTATCCCCTCTTGTCCAACTGTTCGCTTCTTGTCACAACACTCCCACCGCTCTCTTTGTTCCCTTCTGTAAAAATTACATTTCGATACTAATGGCGAAGAAAATTATCGGGCTTTTGTGTCCGTTAAGGAAATGGATAGATCGCTGAGCATTAAACTATAGATTGTTTCTTCCGATAAACTCCGATTCAATGGCAATTCCATTCTGAAAAAACTGTTGCTTTTGAAACCTATCCATCATTGATGTAAGAGGTGCAGAACAGTATTAGAAACGTTGAAAGTTCTGAAGGTTCGCTTCTATATCTGCTTAAAAGATGAGTGACTTAAAAGTAGTCATCGATTTTCTCACTTCCTTATGCTGCTTCACAGCTTCTTCCTTTCTCTTCTCCAGAAGTGCCTCTTCTCCTATCACTCGTATCTATCAAATATCTCATTGTCAGTCCCCTCTCTCCAATCCCTTCTCCGATTCTATTCTCTTGTCACCTTGCAGCTCCCCTATTCTCATATGGACTCGTGCCAACATTTGACTAATGATCTCCCCTTCTTCTTTCTCCTCCTCCCTCTCCCCTCCCCTTCCTTCGTTTCTTCTCCTCCCCTTCTCTTTATTCATCTACCGTATCCGCTCGTGCTCCCTCTCCTCATCGATTCGCAGCACTTCGCAACCTCCTTTCCATCGTTTTTTTGTCCCCAAAAAGGGAGGGGAAGTACCTTTGAAGTGGCAGAAAGAGACTAACGGAACTCCGCCCCATGCAACATTCACTTACCTGAGATACTTCCTCACCTCACTTCGAACACATTCGTCCATCCCTCGGTAGATCACTCCCGACTCTATGCTATCTTAGTGTTAGTGCTAGCATAGAGATAGGAGCATCTCTTTCCGTTTGTTTCCTAACACATAAATCTACCGTAGTCCTTTCTCCTCCCCTTTCGCTTCAGTCCTCCAGTCTAGAGCCTCTTTTTAGGCCCTGCTTAATCGCGGCGACTTAATCAAAGCCGTGACTGAAAAAGCGACTGCGGAAGGACGCATAATCTAATTAGTCTGGTCTCTCAATGAAACTCCTCCTATCCTCCTCTTACCTGTCTCTATTTCACTGTCTCATAACTCAACTCAGTCCTCTCCTCTAATTGCTCTAGATCGTGTCCGATAGTAGTTAGGGGCGGAGGAGGGAGAACACTCTCAATTAACACTCACTACCTGTCTCTTCCCGTCAGTATCGGATGGAGCCTTATGATCTCGAAATGTTACTGTAGTCGAATACCTCAGTAGCACATTCCCTGGCCTTTACTTCGAATTAGTTTCTCATTCGTGCGAGTACCTGTTCCGTTCGACTCGCAACATCTGGTATCGGATTGAGACAAAGTTGGCATCTGGGTCGATTTGTCCTCATTTGTCTTAGTCCGAACGACCAATAAACAAGCGATTGAAGGGAGAAAAAGGAGGAGCACGTGCCACTTTTTGATCGAATCCTTGCTCTGTCGAAGAGTTCTAAACTAGGAAAGTTTGGAACTTGACTGGCTCTGGTTTGGTCTTACTTGCTATTAATTACTTCAATTTCCCTACTTCGTGTTCATTGAATTGCAGAAACATCATAAGAAAAATTAGTTCCGGGAAGTTCTCTTCATCCTCTCTCTTAGAAAAAGGCTCACGTGTTCTGATGGACTTCTTTTAACTTGGATGTGGTTGTTTAGGTTGTCCGTTTCGGGTCTGTTTAGGATTCGGTTACCTTTTCGGCCTCTGTTCCTCATCTGAACAATAACTGTCACACGTGTGGTTGTACATATTGAAAAGGAACTCTCATCATTGGCTTTGACCCATGTTTTATCAGAATCACTTAAATTTTAAAAAAAGAATTAGGCGAGCTCCCTTTGAATCTTACGGTTCCTTAAGAACTTTTTTTGCACTATTACTCAATCTACCGTAGTTATTAGTCCTCTGCCGTAATCTACTTCGCATTAGCCTCTCCTACCATAATTCCCTCCTCTTACCGTAGTCCTCTTCCTCACTCATACCCTCCCCCCGAATCGATATTCTTCCATCGTTGCTTTAGTCATGTCTCTCTACTCGACATCCTCTACCTTCTTCCTCTCAACCTTTCTTCATCTATCTCTCCTCTCCTCCATCCCTCTTCCTTCCATCTCAATTGCTGTCATCCCTCATATTCTCGACATCATTTTATTTTTTAGCCAGTTACCGTACCCGCATATTTTTTTCCATACCATTTTTTTGCGTGCGCCTTAAACTTTCTAGCTCGATGACAGTTCATTAGGAATCGGCCAGTTATTTGTCATTTCTGGAAAATTATTGATTTTAAAAAATTTAGATGTGCTGGCTACATTCAAGAATCAAGGTTGTGTTCCGATGTGTAGACTGACTTATGTGAGCTTCGTTTCACGAAACTTTATTTTCGAATTGGCTTTGTGGTTCCCTCATAATCAGAATTATGACAACATTTCAATTAGCAACATTCCAACTTGAAATATTGTTGAACGCAAAATTAGAAAATATTGCCAGTCCGCGATTTCGGCGCGCTCGGCACGTTCCATTCTCAGTGATCGTTCTCGAACATTTATCATCCCATTATCAGAGACTCCCTTCTCTTTTAATGATCCCCGTTCTATCTTGTGAACTCAAATTGTATTTGCAGAAAGCAAAAACTATTCCGAATGGAGTTCTCTTCTCAGTTATCCTTTCATTTCTCAAAACCTTGTCGAGAAAGAGAAAGTCGAAGTAGATTGATCGGACTGAGATCAAAGGAACTCGGGTCGATTTTATCGTCTCTTTCCTATCTCGAGAATTAGTCATGTACATGTGGCGTTTCGTTGTGGTAAGAACAACTTCTCGGAACGTAGTGCCAAGATCCATGTGTTTCAAAGTTTTTGTTAATACTTCTATTTTTTCTATGACAACTTTTAGAGTCGCTACGCTCACATTCTATGAATCCTGAAATTTTCTGGATATTTTAGGATGGGAAAATATAGAATCCCACATCGTGCTCCTCCCTTGATGCGCTACATTCAACTGCATCTTCCGTTCCGCTCTTTTATCCTGTGCCCTCTGCAATCTATCACTTCGATTACCATAATCCCCTTCTTGAGCTCTCGATTCGTCGTGTTTCGCAGTCACTTCTATCCTCATTCTCGACCGAGACTCGTGAATTGATAGGCCTTTCTCTCCCCTCTCCCTCCTCAAGCAATCCTTTGATCTCGCCGACACCAGAGATTCAGTAGCCGCTGACTTACTACTAGATTCCTTCTTCGTTCATTCATGGTCAGTAGATGATCAATCCTTTAGTCTCACACCTCACGCACCCCATCTCTCTTCATGTCTCATGCACTTTATTTCACTCATTTCGCATTTCTCCCTCTGCCTTGACTCCGCCCCTTTCTTCTCTCAACCAATAGCCATCTCCCCCTCTCCTCCTCTTCCCCTCTAGACTCCATCTCAATTGTCCCCTCCAGTCCCCTCCTCTCCCTCTAATGAGCCCTCCAGACGACTCCCTTCCATCCTCATCTTCATCAGAATCCTCGATGACGTCATCTTCGTCCTCCGACCCATTCCCTCCCTCTTCCTCCTCGTCAGCCTTCTTCTACGACCCTGCAGCAGCTGCAGCTGCAGCCTCGTTCTATCCAGCGGCAGGAGGAGGAGCTCCTCCCTTCAATGGAGGAAATCAGGCAGATCAGGCAAGTCTTCAGGGGAGGGAATCACACTTTCTTATCAGTCTCGAGAGGCAATTAATCAGTGGTGGGAGAGGGAGAGAAGGGAAGGAAGAGAGTGGAGACCTGAGGGATTGGAGCACTCGAGAGAAGAGATGAGACTCATTTATAAAGTGGAAGAAGAAGAATGATAGGTAGTCAGAACGGTGGCCATTGTAGAAGAGAAGAGTGACCATCAGATAGTTGACAGTCGATAGACCCGATGTAGAAAGGAACAGATCAATCACAACTTAGTGACAGGTGAGGATCGAGAACATTCCTTTATGAGTGCCGATGAATGGTGGTAGGTCATTGTTATCTGTTAGTTTGGTTCCTGGGGACTTGCGAGTGTTAGATGGATGAGAGTGGAAGAAGCGTAGGGAGAGGCGAAAACCGCAAGACGAAAAATCGATGGGAGCAGTCTCTGGTTTTCTTTTTTTCTTTCGAAATGTCCTCTCTGCAGGTGCTACAATACCAGAATGGAGGAGGTGAATGGAAAGACGAAAAGGATGATAAGAGGTTCGTTGTCATATCAAACTTTTTTTTATTGAGTCGCATCTTTGTAAGAAAACAGTCCATTATCTTGGTAACTGCTACACCAACACAGTTATCTTTTTAGTTCTACTAACAAGTTCGATTGTTTTGTTTGGCTTTGATAGCTCAATGTTGTGATAAGAAAAGAATAGTAGTAGCCTATTTACTCATCATTCCATCTCTCACTTTTGACTGATGGAAGCCTCGGGGCTCCCAAAAGTCGGAGGGGACCACGATCGATTCATGTTTGCCTCAACACTTATATAAGTGAAAATGACGTTGGGAAGGCCTAGAAGTATACTTTTAATGGTTTATGATTTCTAAAATGACCGCATTTCAGTCTTGATTCTGGGGAGGAGAAGACTCCGTCGGGCACGCCCGTCTACCCGTGGATGACCAGAGTGCACAACAATGGAGGTGAGCAAAGATTATTGATTGTTATTGATATAGAAATGACTGCGGAAACAGTTAGCTCTTGATAAAAAAAACCCATTGACCGTGGAGTGGCATGTTTAGAAACAAATTATCTTTCGGTTGGTACGGATAGTCGGATGTAGATGATTCAATTAGGCGATTCTTCTACTGAGTAACTAAGCTTGCATTTTTCTGAAGTTTATAGACACTAATTGGACATGATTCGAACTATCCAAAATAATGTCTACTATTTTGATAAAAAAAGGTAAATGCGGCCACATCAGTGGTGTGAGGCGCTGCTCGCTATCGAAGGGTCACGAGTTCGATCCCCGCCCAGGCCAACCAAGCCTTCTATCCCTCCGGGGTCGGTAAATTGGTAGTAACAAACTAACACAGCCAACTAACATCCTATGAATTCCGCCAATATAAGACCACTGCTTGGATTATTATTTTAGTCGTATTCGCCGGTGTTCCATTGTCTACAAAAAAATCCTCTGATTAGGAATGCGTGGTTTGCATCGATCGATAGTAAACGAAACATTTCTTCCGTCTGTCTCCTCCTCTTCTCTTCTCTTCGGGCCACGATAACCATCTACCAACTTGCACCTCCCTCCTCTCAAGGGAAGAGTTATTGCTGAGGGATCGAACAACATTTAGGGATGATTTATTTCTGAAGAGTTTTTGATAAACCTTACTGAAGAAAAGGACTTCAACGAGAATCCGTGTTCATGTTAGGACTAACTAAGAATCTGGGTAGTTCTAGGTCACTTCCGGTTGGGAGAAACATTGGTAATGCTTGACATTCTCCTGCTGTCGATTGTCCAATCTCGCAATCGGTCCATTCCTCATTCTTCGTGTCACTCCAATCCTTCGGCATCTTTTCTCAATTGAAACACGCACATTTCTCATCCACCTGTCACCATATTTCAGCTTAATAGCCCATTACGGCGCGATGGGCTAAGAGGGGTGATCTATCGCTGTGAGGAATGCGATCTCGGCTGCAGGGTTGAGACAGATGTAAGATAGCTGCAGCAGTCTCAGTTCCAGTCGGCACTTCAAAGGGACAGTCACATGCCCTTTTCTGGCCGTGACTGAAAATTTAATGGAGAGCACGCGATGGGGCACTCAATCTCGCCCTTCCTTCCTCTTTCCCCCTCCATTCTTGACACTTCTTTCTCAACTCAATTAGCAACTAGGAAACGGCGAAGAGTCTTCCCCCATTTCGCCCGTCTCAATATTGTGACACCTGTCAGTGAGGGATTCATCCAGTCGAAGCCTTCCCTCTTCTTCCCTCTCCTCTTCTTCTTCCTTCCCTTATCCGCCGAGAGTGCTGTAAAGCCCCCTTCTCCTTTGAAGTAGCGAGAGATGACTGAGTCTGATTGATTCCACCACACACCCAACCACACGATTTAGTCAGATTAGGCTAGAAGGACACACTTGTTAGAATCGAATGAAGGAGAGAGGGAGAGACGGTTCGAAATTGAGACAGGCCGAGGTTCAATGACACAATCTGTTCTTGTTTCACATGGCAGCGGAAATTAGCATACGGTGCGCCCCGGATTTCCGTCCATTTCTCTCCCGTTCCTTCCTATTTCCCTGTCCCACGTTCAGAGAAGAGGGTCGGAGTAGAAAGAAAATCGTAGGAAAGTCCCGTCTGATCTCCTACAGTGCACAATTTGTCCGTTCCATCCTGATCCCTTCCTTGATTCTTATCTGCCGGATAATTGTTATTGGATGGAGGGATGCGATTAGTCATCTTCCTCCTCTTGACGATAAGAGCTCGAGACTAGGGAGATTTACTGCCGCCTTGCTATCACAACTAAGTGAGAGATTGGATGGCACAAGGTCAGAATTATGAGGGGCTATGATTGAGATAGGGCTGCCAATAGAGGGATGGGACACCAGTTGGCACTAAGAGAAGGAGAGAGGAAGAGATTAGGACTGTCAGGACAGATTGGTGGTGACGCAAGACGATTTGTTGTAGAAGAGACCAGAAGATTGACATTGAGACAGACGACTGGAAGGACTATGACCGAGCTGTGAAGCATAGAGTTTTTCTTCTTTTCAGGATCATCGAAGGGCGGTGAGAAGAGGCAACGAACGGCGTACACTCGGAATCAAGTTTTGGAATTGGAGAAGGAATTCCACTTCAATAAATATTTGACGAGGAAGAGAAGAATAGAGATTTCGCATTCGCTTATGCTCAGCGAGAGACAGGTTGGCTCATTTGTTTTTCCTTGTATTTACTATTCCTTCAATTTGAAACTTGCTTAGAGTTGTGATCATTCGAGCGTAGATAATGAGCATTAGTGAATAATAATCCATAAACTGTTCCATTCCAGGTCAAAATTTGGTTCCAAAACCGTCGGATGAAGCACAAAAAGGAGCACAAGGTGAGATAAATCGTATCATTCGACTATTTAACTTTTTTTTGGATTTCTCGGGACCACGCCTTTTCTATTGAGAGTGATTGATCATTGAGAGTGATTGAGATGTAATGGACAAAACGAATGTCTTTATCATAAACTTTGTGTGGTATAATTTCTTCTATGATTTCCTCATCTCAGGACAAGCCGATGGTTCCTCAAATGATGCCTTTCCCCTCGGGTCAACTTCCCTTCCTCAACAATTTCTCCGCTCTCCAAAGGAACTTCCTGCTATCAAATCCATTCTAGTCACTTCTTGTACCCGGTCGGTCCGATTCTATTTCCTCACTAGAACAGCCATAAGAACTTCTCTCATACTTGGTTTTCATTTTATCACATTTTATTCTTTTAAAGATATTGGGCATCCGTAGCATCAATTTTGACTCGGACCGGCTCGATTCTCCTACGTTTCCCTAGATCCCTCGATTCATTCCACACACTTTCTCCGCCTTTCCCCCTGTCTCTTCCACAGCTTTCCTTTCCCTTGGGTAGTCACTTTTCTCTTATTATTTTGCTTTATTTGCTACTTATTTCATCTTTGTCTATTGTACTTTTTCTTCCGAGACATTTCAGAGTGTTCTCACTTCTCTCAATGAACTTTCCCTTCCTTTTTCCACCAAACAGAGTACTTCTTCCACTTGAGAATTCCTTCTCTTCCCCCTCTTACAAGGTTGACTTTCCTCTTGCAAGGTGTTCCCTCTTCCCTCGATCACGGTATTATTATTCGTATTTGTATCATATAAAGATAAAGATTTATGTGCTCTTCCCTCCAGTAAACCTTCTTCGATCTTTCAATCCACACCTGAATAATACCCCTTCATCGTACTAATATCCCATTCAATTCACTCTCCATTCCTGACAAGATTCAATTAGTAACCTACTGTAAAGGCAGAAAAGCGGGATAGAATGCATATTCAAACGGATGGAGTAATATAGGAGAGGAGAGGGAAAGGGGATTGGGGAGGGGAGAGGAGGAAGGGGGGAGGGGAAAGAGGCGGGTTTGATGAATGAGAGCTGTCCATGGAATACGGTAAGTGGAGAGGAGAAGAGGGGGGGGGGATCGATGGGAGATGAGGGATGTCTGAAGATGGAGAGGAAAAGGAAGTTGACAGAATATGAGATGGGATGACTGACGCCATTCCGTTGAATGGATTGAGAATTGAAAAATAGTTTCATCTTTTTTAAGTTCATCAGTCTTCTTTTGATGTTATCGAATGCTTAGTGTCCCTCCTTCCCCCCTTATTTGTTCTTGTAGAACAGTTCAGCAAATCATTCATTCAACAGCTAAAATCAAACATATTTCTCATCAGCGCAACTACAATACGTCCCTGATACAAATTCAACGGAGAGATGAGTCAACGAGTAATGAAATGCCGACCAATGACATTTCAAGGATTATGCATGAACGCAGTTTTTGGAAATCGAGAAATACTGGAGGGATTGAGACAACCCTAAATGTCAGATATTGTCATATAGAATGTGGATATCCGATTCCTTATAGAGATTTATCTAGGTTGTTTAAGGGCCGTTATAAGGGCGAAAATTCTCCAAAACAAGTTCTTGAAAAGAAGATCGTTATAAGACGGAAATAATTTGAGGCATCTGAACAAATCTATATAAAAAAATACAAGCATGATATTTTTGAAGCTTACACGTGAATGTGCAATTGAAAATGAGAAGTTGGCTACAACTTTAAAAAATCTGTTTCGGAAATATTTCAAGGACAAAAACCACTATAGGGAGTGGTCAATGCAGTGACGAGTTCCCTTCCCCAACTATAAGTTTTGCACGGATTCGACTGTTTGCATCCATTCACTTTTGGCGGGTTCGGTTTTGTATAAATGGTTCAAGTTCGCACGGGTACAGCCCAGCATTGGCGAGAAAGCTCATTACTGGGTCAAAGTATGCGATGCTCGACTACATTTGGGAAGTAACAATGAAAGCATTTTCGTGCGCATGGCTGTGAATGTTGCACGGTCTTGTGCGAAGGTGCAATGTTGGAATGGAACATTTTTTTCAAAACTTTCATCTCGGATCTTTTTGAACAAAGGATAATTGAATCCAGAACTCCTTTGTTCAAAAAGTTCCGAGATGAACGTTTTTTTTAGAAAAATGGTCCATTCCAACATTGCACCTGTGCGAACATTACTATGCCGTGACTGATACTGAGACACTCCGACGAATACTTTTATTAATAAATCTGGGAATTGTCTAAATCTCTCGCACGTTAAGGAGGTGTGATTTTACGATTCGGCATTTTAGAAAAAAGAAGCCAACGAAGATATCAAGCGAAAGAAGATATTAAGCTAAAATTGAGCCATCAACTTCATCCTCGTTCTCCACTCGAATGAAGGCGAATCCTCTCTCGATTACGATACCTAATCTCCGAAATGATGAAAGGCGCGCCGACTGAGAGTGATAAATACCTTTGTCAGTCGAGAGAAGGGAAGAAGAAAGAGGAGAGGAGAGGAAAGAAGACTAATGAGGCTACCGTAATCGAGTGAAGGGAGAGAAAAGAGAGTGGAAAGGGGACAGGGGAATCGATAGTATCTTGAGATTGGAGGGAAGAGGAAATGAGCTGATGGTGGAGAACAAAGAAAGGACAGAGTAACCAGTTGAGGAAATTGGAAAAATTGAGGCGAGGGACTTTCATATCGAATGGCTCGTCATTTAACTAAAAATGTAGATAGTTGAAGATTGTCCAAAGATCATTCGGAGAGCCTAAAATAACTTAGGCTAATTGATTCGAAGAAACAAGTCCGAGAGAGATCGTGTCCGCGTGTAATGAATACACCCAGGTGTTTGAGATTAGGTTTTTTTAATGTCAACGTTCTACTGCGTTAGACCACAAATCATCATAAAACCTCAGAGTGAAGCATAGCCGAGCAGCAAAAAAATTGAGCTCATCAGACAGCAATGAATGAATCGGATTAGGAACGAATTAAATATCGAGAGGAATTCGCTCGTGAGCCTTTTCAATATTTCGCTCAAGGTACTTATGGTATTGAAATGAAAAATAAGGTTAGTTAGTGAAAAGCGACGCATGCGTTGTGAGCCTAATACCTCGATTGTTCAACAAAGAACGTAATAGCGAACGGAGGAATTAAACACGAGAATAAGAGTTAGTCGACCACTATTAATGTCACATCGATTTAGTTATGGTTGGACAAACTGTATTAGTTATTGAGAGTTGACAAAAAAGGTCTTGCCTGCCTGATTGTGAGCTATCTAGTTGTCCGGTGAGAGAGACCAAGGCATAAAGAAACTTCTTTTTGAAAGCTATGAGTTGTAGATAGATGGATTAGAAGGGGGTTGAATACTCGCTCAAGAGACACACTTTGTGAGGATTAATTAGAATACTATTGAATTTTAGTGATCGGCCCTCAATAAACTCTCACTCTCCGTCTCTCTTTCTCTGATATCAGAAAAGACAACGAAGACGAAGAAAGGAGCAGATCTGGGAATGGAACAAGTGTTCCTATCAAATGGTCACCACTCCATTGTCACTCTTCTTTATCACTTCTCCTCTTCCTCTACCGTACCCCCTCGGGACCACTCTTCCTCCTCTCTCTCTTCTCCTCTCGAGAGTGCCTTCTGATTTATTCGTGACAAACGGAGCCGCTGAGGACGATTTATGAATGTTAGAGGAGAGGAGAGAAGGGATTGAGGGAGAAGTGAGGGAAGAAGTTAGAAGTGATAAACTGATAGGGACCAATATTCACAGCAATCGATATCAAGCGACTCACCGTATCCGACCTTCTAAGTCTAGGCCCTAAATCATCACAAAGTGCAGCGATTAGTATAACTAATAGCTTCCCCTCGCCAGCAAAAAGGAAGGGTGAAATTCCAACCCTGAGATGTTGAGCAATGTGAAGGAAGCAAGGAGGGAGGGGTTCAAACGGGGAGATGGGGAAGGGAAGATTACGGTAGCTGAGACACATCAGTGTGAATGGAGAGGGGTGAACAAGGAGGGAGAGAGGAGAGGGAAGGGGAGATGGCCCGATAGAGAGAGGAGGAAGAGACTGGAGATATCTATCATATCCAGATGTGATGTCAGTTATGGGGGCAGGATATCAAGACGATGGACCACTGTAAATGTCACTGTGGAGGTGTCAGATCTCGAGAAGGCCGAATCTCCGGCTGATGCAGCTTCTTTAGTGAGGTTTGCTTTTATATTCATCCTTTTTGGGTTGTATGTCGAGTTGCCATTGTATACTTCTCATCTGCCCCTATCACAGAATTAAATATAAACTTTATCACAGGGAATGAGATCGTACACGGTATGAGGTAAACTGGGTACATATATTACAGAGAAATACGCAAATAAAACTGAAAACCTATAAACTTTGAAGTGAGTGTCTCTCAATTAAACCTGCTCTCTAGGTGGGCAGAGACGAGAGAGTGTGTGGAAGTGAGAGAGTCTCTTCTCTCTCTCTACTCAATCTCGAATGTTCCCGGCACAGAATGGATCAGTTCGTCCTCCGTCCTAGAGTATATTTCTATTTTGAACCAGCTGATCACTCGCTCGCTCGCTCACTCGCTGGGGTTCATCCATTGCATATTCCACTTTTGAAACATCGTCTATGACTTCCAAATACAAATCTTTTTTTCTAATTTTCAAAAAATCACATTGGAATCAACTTTTTATCTAGTTGCCATTTCATTACGAAACACTGGCTTAAATCTATGGAATCATTTTTCTGCTATTTTCGATTCCAATCACAATCCCATGTTGAAGCTACATCTAACGTCCAGTTCCCCAGTAACTCGATGATCAAGCAAAAAATAAACAAACTCCCCACTGACCATTTCTCGATTCTTCCCATTTCCTCACATCGCACCAACCACTTTGCATCCACAATCGTCCATTCATTCTTCCCTGTGACCATTCGAGTTCGAGGATGAGCTCGAGTGATCGCCACCACGAGATCAGTGCCCGATACTGCAAAGGGATATTTCAAATTATGTCTTATTTTTCGGAGACCGCTCAACCATCAAATACAAACTTTGAAAATAAGGTGCGAGTCGCACCGCACCGTGCGACTTTTTTTTTATCGGGGGCCTGATTACAATTCCTCAACGCAGTTTTTCAGTCAGGTAAAACATTTGTGAAACGCGACAATGATGCTTTCGAGAAACACTCGAGACTCAATGGTAAAGACCTCATCCCCCCCCCCTTCTCCTCACCTGGATTGGCGACGTTCTTGGCTCCGAATCTATCGAGTATCTTGAAGGCACGCTCGCGCAGTTTGCTGTCCACGCCCTGCAGTGAGAATAGATACACCCTATACTTCTCTATTTCCCATTGTCTCATTATCTCACACTCTTTCAGACCAATAACCATGAAAATAGAGAGAAATGACTTGATAATTGATTGTGTACACCAAAATCTCAACAAGATAATCTCAAATTGCAGTCGCCTAATTGGCATGTGCATTAATACCCATGCTGCATCACTATTCCACCAAGTATCATTTATAGATCAACACTAATTCTCACCTGTAGTACACAGACAGTCCTTCCAGCGAGTGGACTTCCTTCTGTCTCCTCACTCACTTCCTTCTTATCCCTCTTTGATGGAATCACTGCAAGATTACTAGCTGATCACGCGTTTCACAATATTTCCTTAACATGAACGTTGCTCATCGGTTTGATTTGCCGGTTATACATTGCCCAAAAAACTCATCACTTCCCCACAAGTTTCACTGATTGATTTTGTGCTTCACACTATTTCTAAGCTTCGGCACGTCCCGGAATTTTGATTTTCCAGCCAACTGACCTCCCTCTCCTCCCTTCTTCCTCTTCCTCTCCTCCAACTCTTCCATCTTCGCTGCCTCTTCCTTGTCGGGGAGACGACACTGTCGGAGCACCTCAACTACTATCATTTATTTCAAATTCTAAACAGCTATTTCCCCCTCTAATATCAGACATCAATGGAATCCCATTGTATTTCTACAGATTCGAACACAAATCCCTCCATCCTTCCCATACCTCCTCCAGCTCCTCAAATTGTTCGACCGAGTCGATCTCATCTACAGCTTTCTCTCTGATGCATCTCACAACGGGGTCGATCAATTTGCCCTCCCTCACTCCAGTGCACGTCACTTCCACTACCTGAATGGGTATGATTACGATTAGAAGTGAAAACCTAATTGTGAACTAACATTCATATGGTGTGGATGGATGAATCCTCCCTTGCCCTTTATCGCCCATCCCTTGACACTCTCGTGGGGTTCGGCAGTCAGAGGAGCCGCACGAGTTGCGTCCTGAAAAGATTGTTAGAGGATACGCTAGATCAATAAGTATCGATAATACTACATCATACCTCGTATATCCTCCTCCTGTCCAGATCCGTCAATCCCACAGACACACTGCCAACGACCACCATCTTTGATGACTCTGCAACCAAATATTAAGACAAAGATAAATTTCACAGTGAATAACCGACCGCCAACGTATAAATAGACAACTATTTTTGTGAACACCCTTATATACAATTGTTCACTATTGGCGCCACGCTAAATTTATGTTTCAGCACTTGGTTACAATCCGATATTGACTACATGTACAGTTCCATCTACAACTGCTTCCAAAGATAATAAATCTGAACTGACTCTCATCCTTGGCTGCAATGAGATACGCGTCTCTGTTGTTCTGTCCCTGATGCGAGAGAATGGCAACCACTGCTAGATCGATCGACAGAGAAGAGGCCAGATTCGGCTTCAGCTTGAACCTGCAATTTGAGAATTTGTTCATAAGCTAGGTGAAAAACTCATATCCGATAAGTTACGAGTTTTCAATCTCACCATCCATTATTCTTCGCCCTCGATCCAGGTAGATAGAGGGACGTCATCGACTTCACCACTATTCCCTCCTCGTCATTCTTCATCGCTGCAGAGAAGAACTCCTCCACTTCTGATCTACAATCGATAACTGAATAATAC
This sequence comes from Pristionchus maxplancki, assembly GCA_900490775.1. Taxonomy (NCBI): domain Eukaryota; kingdom Metazoa; phylum Nematoda; class Chromadorea; order Rhabditida; family Neodiplogasteridae; genus Pristionchus; species Pristionchus maxplancki. The sequence continues at coordinate 248,809 of LS544903.1, forward strand.
TGCATCCACTTCCCCAAAAGGTTCTTCTATCCCCTCCTCTTTCTAATCAACAACTGATCCCTCACCCACCGTACCTCTCACTCATTATCTGCCTCTTTGCAATGTAGATATTATCTTCTGTCTGCTTCTTCAGCACCCCCTTCTCCAGTACCTGCCATTCATAAATCAATATCTCGTTATTTTAAGTATCACTCCAATTAATTGGCAATCATGAACAATCCGTCTCTTTCTACACATATTTCTAGATCTCGCTCATCTTGCGTTTCAGAGAATTCCATATATTCAGCGTTTCTTCTCCAATGCACTCCTCCTCGATCTCGTAAGATACAATAAAAAACCTACCTTGATCCTCTCCTCCAACGGCACATTCAGCAGTGATCGTCCATTGTAGTGGAGGATATCGAAGAGGACGACAGCGATGGTCACATTCGGATTCATATCGGGATGGACAAAACGGAAGGAATACGTCTGACCATCGGAGGCAGCCGTGTTGTGACGACCTGAGAGATTGGGGATTCAATACTCGATAAACTGGATTAAGAGTTATTTTCAAACAGAATCGAATAGGATTAATCACTCACATATCTTCTTCTTGACCTTATCGTAGAGTACCAACTCGCAGTCCAGTACACAATCCACACAAGAATCGAGGAAAGACGAGTGGATTCGATTCGATATCGACCCTTCTCTCGATGAAGCACCGTAGTGTTCAGAGAAGTCCTTCCCGTTACGAGTGAAGTACCTGGAACAAATTACTGTTTCAAGTTACTCACCACTGTATTTTCGCATGATGTCACATTTGAACAGTCCGCTTGTTAAGACGATGAGATGGACAGTATTGAAAACAAATAAGAAGGAAACAAACTAACTTGTAGCAATCCTTATTAAACCTGTGCAGCAAAACGTGCTCTCCATCGTACTTCATCTCCACGAAGAATTCTTTCCCAGAATGGGCTGCGATCTGAAGATTTCAAGAACTGCATGATGGCAAAATAAGATAGTCGAAAAAAAGATGAACTAGGGAATCCATTGTCAACGATGCAGAGTTGAATAAATTACGGAACAACGCCAAATCAAAAATGTATCAATCTGCATGAACGTGAAACTCACAGGTTGCCACCAGTCGGTCAATCGCGGTAGTCGAGCGAGAAGCATAGGCCTGAAGTTGCGGCCGAGAATGGAATCGGTCGGAGATATATCCTCGACCACCGCTGCAATGAGGGGAACGGTAATCTATGCGAAATCCGATAATTGAATAGGTCGTGATCCAATCTACAGTAATCGCATACCCGATAGACTCCTGCAGAGTGTCCATCTCTGCTTCGCATCGTCATCGAGCATCGAGAGAAGATTAGAGGACGAAGCGCCGATGTAACTCTGAAGTAAATTTGACAAAGCTGACAAATTTCGTGCAAAAATTCCGCATGCAAATAGTAGTATTGAGAATAATTTAACCACCTGTTGACACATATTCAAAAACGACAACTTAATCTACCGTACCTCGACATTTCGTATGATCACATTGAATATCCAGATAAGTTCCTCCTCTCCACAGCGCTGGAAGAGGTACTCGAAGTCAGAATCGTCTGAAAGAAAGGTTAATTGCTTCAAGAATTTGATATTTTCTTCATTTATGGTGTGCAAAACCAAGAAATCCATCTCTTTCATGCGCCCCTCACATTCCATAGTGTACCTGGATCTCTCATCTCCCTATGAGCCATTCGGTCGAGTTTCTCATTCACAGTGGCAACGGTTAGATCGCCCGTCAGCTTCGTCATTCTTCCCACAACTTCTCCTGCCAGTTTCTCAATCGCTTTGTGCGCACCCTGCCAAGTATTTTCATGTTTGGACATGTTGTGAGGGGTGACTCACCATGGTATCGAAGCAGACCAACTTGGATGCGGGCACTCCGAGTAGTTTTCCCACTCGCTGGGACAGCTTCTTCTGGAAATAACAAACATTGCGATATGTTTCGGATTAGACTAGGCTGATCCGACCATGTAATCTGAGGTCCGGCTGATTTAGCCTTTAATGGAGGCTGGTAAACCCCGTATCCTACATAAATGTCGATGACAGGGGCAAAGAAACCATAAGAAACTCACGTGCTTGATGTCGAATCGTCGATCGCTGTCCATGGTCGATAGAATGATGCGGAGAAAGGGAAGCATCTCTTCGTTTTGGAAGGAGACATCGCTTTTGTGCTGCTTGAAGAACTTCTCGAACTCGCGCTTCCGATCAGACGACTGCGAACACTTCTTCAGACGTCGAAGAAGCCCACAGAAGTCGGAAAACTTGATTGATTCCGGTAGCGTAGCCATCGGAAAATTACGGTATACTTTTCCTGTCTCAATGGCAAAACTCCAACAAATGGGCCGAATTTAGTCTTAACTGGAATACACGGAAACGGTTGCGCGGTTGAAACCAACTCCTGACTTGCACGGTCACACTATGCACTATTTGGCACACGCAACACAACATTTAAAAATCATTCAATTATTGATTTATCTTTGCTAAAACTCCTTTATTTTGTTATATATCGTTTAGAGCAATGCGAAATAAGTCAAATAAGCACGAACATAAATTAACGACCGCGTGTAGCCGTTTAGTGTATTACACAAAGGGGTGCGTGCGATGTGAAATTCCTCATTTGCCTCTGACGTGCAATCCGGGAAGTTCTCCATTTGAGCTTCGTTTGCTTCATTTATCGATTTTTCTCTTTTACTGACTGGTTGCCTACATTCCAACGTATGCATTATCGAATTTTTCGTATTGTTTCGTTATTTTGTATGCATGTTCGCTTATAACAATGAGTTTCAGATGCCGGCGAACATCGAGGTCCCCGCCACGACTCACGAGCGTCTCCAGAACCACAAGGAGGCCGGTGGTGAGGCTCTCCGCCACCCCGAGTCCGCCGAGTGGTTCAACAAGGAGCACAACGAGAAGCTCAAGAAGGAGCTCCTCTGGGCTGCCCCTTACGATGCTCGCTTCCCTCAGGTATGATAATTTGTTATTTTTTTAAAACTAGTTCTAGGCAGGTTATAGTTAATAAATGGTACTTCTTATCTTTCGGTTGTAAAATCAAATCGCCAATCATTGTTATACCAAGATGAAGTCTGACATTCATGAGTTATTATTAATAAAAAATTTTTTTCAGGTGCGCAAGCAGCGTCAGTGCTTCGCGTACTACGTTGACTTCCACCGTTGCAAGGAGCTCATGGGAGAGGACTACAAGCCCTGCAAGTTCTTCCAGAACGTGTACCAGGTAACTCACTTCCATAGAAAATTGGCTTATTTAACTTTGGATTTCCCCAATTATTTCCTTATTAAATTTTTCTTTTGCTTCTTCATTATTTTGTACTTCAGGACTTCTGCCCCAAGTTCTGGACCGAGAAGTGGGATGACCTCGTCGGAGAGGGCCGCTTCCCCGCCAAGTTCGACCGTTAATCGACTGATCTACCCAGCTGACCGTACATTGACTCTAGATAGCCACACTGTACACGAGCGAATAAAGTTTGTGTAAATTGACTATTTCAATTGTTGCACTGTAGTTGTTCACGACGTTGCTTTCGTCTGAAGTATCTGAGTAAATACACAGTAGTTTTTATAATATTCGATAAATGCGGTGATGGTCAATCGAAATACATCTAACGCAATACATGTGTTGTAGCCATTATGGCTGAGAATACGCGAGTGACCGATGCGGAGGTCCTTCGGCGAGAGCAGTACATTAGAGCTGGTCAGAGGGAGCGAGAGATCTTGGACCCTTTCACCTGGAGCTATCCCTGGAAGGTATCTACTCTTGCGCTACTAATCCTTATCGGTTCTAAAAGGAACTGTGAATAACTCAACTACCTTGCCCACTATGGATCAATAGCATACGATTGTCCATTAAAGGGAGCCGCAGTGACCACTGGAGTCGGTCTCGTTGCTATGTATCTGACGAACAAGTGGAACAAGAAGCCCTACTACTTCGGTGAGTCATCTTGATTTAAAAAAAATATTATTTGAACACCTTGTTTCTTAAAAATATTAAAAATAAGTGTATCGGTTAATTCTAAGCTGCTTTATTGCTGTTCAATATACGATGTTCGTTTCGTTACCTATTCAAAACGGTGTGATAATATGTCTAGAAATTAATCTCTGTAATTTCAGCCCTCTTCCCTCGTCTGGCGGCCCTTTCTCTCGTCGCAGGCATTGGATTCGGTGTGGGCAAGCTGAGAGAGCACCACTACAAGACCAGGTTATTGGACATTTTAAAATTAGCTTTATATGGCGTGTGAATTTGAACTCTATTATTCGACACTTTGATCATGTGTCAAATTGAAACTGAGCTTGGTGCTGGATGTCAAATTTTCGTCTTAATTTACTAAAAGGATTTACTACTGCTGATGTGTTTAAAAATGAATAGACTTGCATATTGGAATCACTCCATTCTTTTAATAATAATTACTATATCATAGTCTATACGAATTAATAATTCAGTCTGAACAATAATAACAACAAAAATATGTAAATAAAATTTATCGTTTTTCTCTGCAGAGACGCGGTGATTGAGCACTACGTCAGCCTCCACCCCGAGGACTTTGACCATTTCAAAGACAGTGAGTTGATTATCATTAATTAATTTTTATTGTATTCTGTTTCAAAAAAATATTTTTCTTCGGGCGTAGTTGAGGAAGTCAGGCACTCTAGATTCGACGAATATTGATAGAGATCTATGCCCTCTCCAATTCTATCTCGTCAGACTAGTGAATCACCAATGCAATATCAATCCAATCTAGTGATGTTTTTCGCCATCCTCTCCCACTCCCATTCACCCCTCCCCTCTACCCTCTCCTCTCCTCATTCTCATCAATTGCAGGAAGTGGTCGCAGTTTCTCTCAGATCATCCTCCCCTGGTATCCTCGTCGTGCGCAGTACACTAAGTTCGAGTAGAAGAACGACCACCGTTTCATTATTGTAGCGTTTCCAGTCGTGTATAAATAGTTATTCGTTCTCCCATCTTGTCGTTCTTTGCTGCAAGAAAGAAAAGCATACATCGGTTCGTCTCCGGTCCATGATTATCGTCGCTCGAGTGGGATTGATGGGTGCTGTCGCGTGGTTGTATCGTTGTCGTATTGATCTTTGATAGTCAGATGGATGATTCGATGGAGAAGAAGCGAGCAGCGATGGTAGCGAGACTGGAGGGAAGGGGAAAGAAGGCTGCAGAGACTAAACACGCCAACAAGGGTCAGCCAATCGTTTGTTCACTCCTAGGGACTTTTACCTAAATCAGATATTGAGCAATGTAAGTGTGCTATTGCGAATTACAGTGTTTAGATTCATAAAACAACTGATTGTCAGCAAAAAAACGCGGGGCATTAACGATTTAGCAGTTGGGTAAATCACTAATAGTGCGGGTTGGAACTATGCCTAAATTGTGGATGCAGTAGAGTTAGTTAAAGAATTGTATGCAGTATGTCGTAGCGAAATACCGCGAAGTGACTACATCAGGAAGAGTGCTAATTTAAATTATTATGTTTTTACAATTTCAGCATCTCGCGAGCGCGAGGAGCGATCACTGGAGGAGTTGATAGAAGATTCGAGAGTGGAGATCGAGAATGGAATTGTGAATGATATGACGGAGAAGAGACTCGGTGAGTAGAGTGATGTACACTATAATGTAATGTTTTCAATATAGTGCTATGGGGAAACAAACAAAGTACAAGCAGTTCTGTTACGTCTCGAAATTTTGAAGGAACAGCCCAAAATTTTTTTATCACGCTTGAATTATCCTGAACTTCTTCATCATATATTTCACTCAATTGACTTGAAACTGCGAAAGTACTCGTTGTCTAATCCGTCAATCTCTGCAGTGGAGGCGATCTCTCTCGGTCCCTCTGCCTACCTCGAAGTGAAGTTGAGAGAGGTGCTGGCCGATGTGAGGAAGGCCATTCTCGAGAGGGAGACACAGGTATGGAGTGAGAGGGGTCTATCTAAACTGAAAAAATGAATGGGGATCTGAAGCAGAACCTCTTCACTGTTTGCATTGGTGAACTAAGAGATTTCATGTTGCGGAGTATGCTCAAATTGCTTGAATATTTACTTGTTTCAATTCGTTGTCATTCCCGTGGATAAATAATACTCTATCTTGCAGACTATGGCCGCGTTCACATTCTACACCGGCATCAAGAACCCTCCACCGAGAGGACAGGTGAGGAGAGAAGGTGGATCAGAGGGGGGGGGGGGTGGTCTAAGTAAGGCTATTAATCGATAGAAGGCGGAAACGATATAACAAAGAAATCAACGTTTTTATTGTAGGTGGCGCCCCCCCCTCTGTGTGACGATTCGTCGGATGATGTGGATGAGGAGGAGGAAGAGGGAGTAGATCAAGAAATGGAGGAGGGGAGAGAGAAGGGAGAGGAAAGGAAGAAGGAGGCTGACATACAGTGTGTTGCCCATGTGAGTCAAGAGTAATCACATAAATTCGAACGGAATCCAATGGATTTGTAAATGGCGTGAAGCACGAGTGTGTCAAGCTTCATAAAAGTGTGATTGAGAGAGTAGCATGTCCGTAACATCGATGTATGTGTTCGAGAACGGATGTAGTACTGGATATGAAACTTCAATCAAGCCAAACATAATATTTTATATTTAAATTATTAAGTAATACATTCAGCATCGTCACGAGGAGACGATCGAGGGAGAGGATGGATCGAGTGTGCGACTCGCCCATCTTGAGTAAGGCATTTTATTTTATTTTGTTTAAAATTAGGAGTTATTAGCAATTTTTTTACTCTACAAATGTGTTCTTCATAGAGCAATCAAAATTTGAACCAATAAGTATTAATGAAGGTAGTCTTACCATCCTCCATTCCAGCAACTGCATCATCTCGCTCAACTTCTGTCCCTCGACAGTGCACATGGAAGCACTGACGGACACGACGGTCATCATGCTGCCCGTCCAGACGAGTATACTCATCTATGGGAGTAAGAGGTGAGGGGGGATGGGAGTGGAGTACTGTAAAGGGGGGGGGTACGATAGGATATGTAAACGCTATTATATTAGTACTTTCCAATAAAATAGTCGCCGCGTATAGTTATTGTGTTTGGTTACCTAACTAGTAAACTTCGCGTTCCAAGTAGGATACATACTGGAGAGATCACGATGGTTCACGATCGGCTGCAGACTCCGTGTGATAAAAAAATCATTGTTCTTGTCAAGCCTCAGTTCTAGGTGTTAAAAAATATTTTAAAAATAAATTAGTCAAGTTAATAAATTGCAGACTATCCCTCTTCGGGGAGGCGCAGCAGATCCGCGTGCACGATGTGGAGGAGAGCGAATTGAGTGTCGGAGTGAGGGGAGAGGGAGGACTCATCCTAGAGAGCTGCAAAGGAGTCACTGTCGGCAAGTGCATGTGAGTGCACGATTTATCTTCTCATTTAGGAGTGGTAGTGAGGAAACATCTTGAAGAACTATCTGCAAGATACCCCGGATCAAAAACAGAGAAGTTCCGAGTTTCAAGGAGAGTAGGTATGAATGATGAAGAGTTGAACATGATATATAATAGAGAGGAAATGGGCAATAATATTCGAGCTTCATGGGTGGTATGGAATCTATATGTTAGCGCGACATTGATTATGCTCTGGATCGTAATGAAATACCCAATTGCAGACTGACGTCAGGGGGCGATCGAGTGCCCATTCACGAGGGAGAGGAGTGGAGGAGACCGAAGGTGAGGAGGGGGGATGATGATCAGAAGCAGTCTGTATGAAATCCTTGGCTTTAGATGGAAGTCAATAGGTAGATACGGCGAAACGCAAAAGCAGCACGACAAACTTTCTTGTCAGGACTTCGATTGGCTGGCGGAGGGGCAGAGTCCCAATTGGAGAGAAGCGAAGGAGGAAGAATGGGAAGTGGCTGATGTTGTCACAAGTGAGTTGATCTTTGATCTTTGGTCTTTTGGTGGCTTCTGGACGAAAAATAAATGTCGAATAGAATCGTGTAGATACGAGAAAGAAAACAATGGGACGACATAGGATAAGGAACGAAACCGGAATTGAAATAGTCAATGATTAGGGAAATGTGGAATGAAGTTGAAAAATAACTTTCGCAGGGTCGGTCGAGAAGTGGAAGAAGAGCTGAAGAGACGCATTCTTAGATTGATTCCCTCTCCCTTTTACCTCCTTGAGATACACTTCTTATATTTATCACAGGCTGCTGTACATAATCGTGATCTTGGATCTCTCTGACGATAATTCTCTAGGCTTTTATTTCGTTTGTTCGCGGTTGTCCATTGTGTCCTGGTTGTCCTACCATGCCAACGCTTGTGATTGTGATAAATATTAATAATTACGTAATTTATTGATCAGCGAGAATATTGTAGATCCAGATGTGCAATAATGTGAGAGATGTGTGAGAAAGTGTATTTATTCGATCTAAAAAGTCGTGACGTAGACATTGAGAAGTATTTACGAATACATCATGAACAATTCTTCAGTAATTATTGAAGTGTCATGCTGGAATCAAAACTATCAGGATTGTAATTGTGGCTGCAGTGTAATTGCTCAGAATATGGGAAACGTAAGAGAAAAGTCATTTATTCGATCGTAGGCATCAGAAGTGTACAGTCAATTCATCGTTCCTTCCCCATTCACTGGTTTCCAGTCAATCCGGAAGGTCCATTGGGTCCTTGGGGTCCAGCGGGTCCTTCGGGTCCCTTTCCTCCCTTGTTCGATCCCCACCACGAGGCGTATCCAGGGTATCCCCATCCATATCCCGCGTATCCAGCGTATCCGTAGGCAGGGTACCCGTAGTACGGAGAGTAGGCTCCGGCGTACTGTAAGAGATTATCGATTAGGTACGGTAGATCAGAGGGATACTGTAGGAGAAGTAGGTCAAAGAACTCACTCCGACGTATTGGGCGGATGCTTGAGAGCAGAAGAGAGCAGCAACGAGACAGAGGAGGATACTGGAAGAGGAATGAGTGAGGGAGGGAAGAATGGAAAACTTCTGATCCTAAGGACCTTGATCCGTAAGATGAGCTAAATCAGAATGGAAACTTACATCTTGGAGTTCATAGTAGATTGGATGAGCTGAATGTTCATGTCTTCAGCCCTCCTCCCTCCTCTTTTATACTAGTTGAACACGCGTTTTTCACTCACTCTTCGCACTGTTTGAACTATGTGCCGAGAGGGGGAAAGAGTAGGAGGGAGAGGGAATCAGACGGCGCCTAGGGGAGGAGATGGAAGGATAACCTGAAATGGAGACTGGAGATGCCTTAAATGCCTTAGAGATGCCTGCATGGTAAAATGTTGATGAACAAACCTGATTGTGCGGTTTCAATTCGTGCGATTATGCAGAGGCGTAGGAAAGAGCATGCAATGTACTGCAGACTTTTAACATTCTGTGAAACTAAATGAAGCCCACAACTTGGATAAAGATCGGCCTGTCGACGAAGATTCTGATGAAGTCAGTCGATTGAAAATAAAGTAGCATTTCGAACATTCCCTGCTGACAGTAAGAGCATCATCACCACATAACTTCAGAACACAGCAGTCTGAAACCAAGGGTGGTGAGAATATAAGGCCTTTTAGTAAAACTCGCAATTTCATGGTGTGGTCAAAATTTAACGCAATTTTACATTTTTGAAAATATCTTGCTATTCCGACGTAAAGTTATTCTGTTTTTATGTTAATTTCGTCGCCTAGACCCTACCACGTCAAACTGTCGTCGGGATTTGCTTGAATCACTCTCAAACGGGCTCAAAATGACTGCAAACTTGGCGTATCGTTCACTGTGATTTCGCATTTTTAGTCTGTTTCTGACATTATTTCTGTCACAGGATCATTGGTGATGCACTAAAAGTCTTGCAGAATAAGTTAAATAGCAATGTTAATCTAAAAAGCGCGAGAAAGATCATTTAAAATGAAGGCCGTAGTTGTCAAACCGTGAAATGCCCACAAGCGAATTTGTTGCACCACGGTCCACACAAACTGCTAATCGGACTGCTGTGCAGAAGTGAATCAGACTTATTCGTATTCTTCATTTCCATCCGATTTCGGCGTGAATCATTCTTCAAAGAGCTAATTCTGTTCATGAAATTGAATCCTCTCGAGCTCGTTTCAGTTTGCCAAACAGTGTGTTGCTCCAAAAATACTCTCTCGTGTCATTCAAACTGTTTCCCTTCAGAATTCCCTCTAATTCTCGCCCTCGGCACAACGTTGCTATTTTCCGTTCTTCAAACATACACCGAGTGTGTATGCACTAGTTAGTGGGAGCTTACGTGCTCACGCTCTCTCACTTCTACACACTCTCTCGTCCTCTCTGACTGACGAGAGATCATGGGGCGAAGGGAGAGCGAAGATCAGAGGAGGAGTTTGCCAGAAGGGAACGATAACTTGTACTCGAGGAGGTATAAAAGAGGAGGGAGGAGGGCAGAAGACATGAACATTCAGCTCATCCAATCTACTATGAACTCCAAGATGTAAGTTTCCATTCTGATTTAGCTCATCTTACCTTCTGTTATTTTCATCTTTCGAATCAGTTCTGCAAATCAAAAGATCCCTCATTCAATAATCTTCCAGTATCCTCCTCTGCCTCGTTGCTGCTCTCTTCTGCTCTCAAGCATCCGCCCAATACGTCGGAGTGAGTTCTTTGACCTACTTCTCCTACAGTATCCCTCTGATCTACCGTACCTAATCGATAATCTCTTACAGTACGCTGGAGCCTACTCTCCGTACTACGGCTACCCTGCCTACGGATACGCTGGATACGCGGGATATGGATGGGGATACCCTGGATACGCCTCGTGGTGGGGATCGAACAAGGGAGGAAAGGGACCCGAAGGACCCGCTGGACCCAATGGACCTTCGGGATTGACTGGAAACCAGTGAATGGAGAAGGAACGATGAATTGACTGTACACTTCTGATGCCTACGATCGAATAAATTCATTTTCTCTTACGTTTCCCGTGTTCTGTGCAACTACACTGCAGTCACACTTGCAATCCTGATCTTTTTTATTCCAGCATGAAGCTTCAATATTTACTGAAGAATTGTTCATGGTGTATTCGTAAATACTTCTCAATGTCTACGTGACGACTTTTCATCAATATTATTTTGGATCAAACATTCCTAGGTCTGTACAAAGAGGCATGAGTAAGTGTGACTCCTACACTGTTTCCCTTCTCTCGATGGTCCATTTGACATCTCCTCTCTCGTGCGGGGAGGGACGACTCCTCTCTTCCTCCCTTCTGTCGCCCCTCTGATGACATCTTTCATTTGACGTTTTTACGACGAGAACAAAGGTTCGTGCGACTGTGAGGGAGAACGACGCAGATTTACTGCCTAAGGGGAGTCGAGTAGAGGAGAGGAGGAGAGGAGGAGGGGGGGGGGTGCGGGGCCTTTGGTTGTGCAATCCATGAGAGGTTATCGATAGATGATCGGGTGTTAGTCTATTCTGATCGTGATTGGAGATGGCACAGGCAGATCTCTTCCATTTTCTTTGTTCCTTTTTTGATGAATAATGCGATGATTGCTTGATTGTTTTATCAATTCGTAGTATAATTCGTCCCTCATTGGGAATAAGCTGCCGATTGAAGGGAAGGGGATAAGGGCTATCGTAATGGGGGAAAAGCACTGGGGTCGGGACAGAGATCTTGCATGAATACGGTAGATTATCGATTGGACAAATTCGAAAATGGGTACGATAATCGAGGAGAAAAGGGCGAGAAATGGAAAGAGAACACTTGAAGATACCCGAGATACAAATGAATGAAGAATACCAAAATGAAATAGAAGAAATTAGGGAGAGAAAGATCGGCAAGAGCGTAAAAGTGAGTTTCGTCATCACTAGGCAATGGACTAAGAGTGGGGATTGATCCTAGGGGGTAGATCAAAGGGGGCGGGGCCTGAAGGGGACGTGATCTTTGATCTCTACTGTTCGACACTGCTCTCGTCTCCTCCACTCTCCGTTCCATCCGTCTTCGATTCCTTCTTGTGCTTCATTCGACGGTTTTGGAACCAGATCTTCACCTGCAAAGGGAAATTTTTTTTAAAGAAGATTAAAAAGAAACTACTATTGCAGCCAATGGTCTAAGGAACTCGAATAGGTACGTCAATAAATATTCAACAAAGAGACACAAGGGATTAAACCGTATTTAAAATAATGTGGAAGTGTCTTCAAAAACGTTTGATTTCTTGAATGCTCAGATCAAAATATTTTTTTTCGTTGTTAGAAAAATGTATGAAGTCATCATCGTACTGTACAATGAGAGTGAAGGTACTCGCCTGTCTCTCAGTGAGATGGAGACTCTCACTGATCTCCTGTCTTCTCTTCCTCGTCAGATACTTATTGAAATGGAATTCCTTCTCCAATTCGAGTGTTTGTGTCCTCGAGTAAGTCTGTCGCGTCCGCTTGCTCACGCCGCCCTTCGCTGCTGCAAATTCTCCCAATTTATTGCTGAATTAATTGTTATTTTAGTTCATTTTTTTATCTTCAGCGAGAACGTAGAAAGAAGAGCAAAGAGCTTATGAGCGCCGAATGAAAACTATTCGGAATTTATTCATAATTTGATTTTGACGTTTCCTTTCACGTTTTCAGAATCCTTGTAAAAATTTGCAATAACAAATGATCGATTAAAAATATCCGAATTGTGATGAAAATAGTTTAAGAAAGCTAAGCCAATTGCAAGTCAATAATGAATCTGATACGATTTCATAATTGCTCATCAGTTTCTCTCTCATAGGTGTTGCTCTCCCCTCCTCACGCTTCCCCCTCCTCCTTCTTCCTTTCATCTTCTCTCCCCATCGCCTTCTCCTCTCCTTCTCCGAGACAACAATCTCTGCTCTTGTCTCTCCCTCCAGCCCCTTCCCCTCTCTTCCCTTTGATCTACCCGACAAGACGCGTTTTGGACTAAAAAAGGAGTCGAAACGAAGTGAAAAGAAAGTCCGTAGACCTACACGTGCCGAATTGTCGATTTGGAGATCGAAATCAAACTTGGGAATGATGAATAATTTGTTGTTCCGGTTTGGTGAAGAACAGGAAAGGGAAGAATAGAAGAAGGAAGTGCTATTCGGTTTCGTTAGTCATCATGAAGGCATAACAGAAAGTAGATACTATCATATCAGTCTTAGTTAAATAATCAGCAAAAAAGGTCTAAATAAAAAAATAGTCGACCTCAGAATTTAGAAGGTTAGCTGATAAAACTTTTCTTAGTTTTTCCGGTTCCTCATCTGTTCCCTATTGCTTCGGTCTGGTTCAGAATAAGAGGATGAGCTCAGTCGGATATGACAAGATTACGATTGGCCGCTCACTCGCAGTGTAAATAAGCCTCGCACAGAAGTGAGAACTCACAACAGATGACTTCAGAACTCTCATTAAACCCATACTGATGTTGTGTCAATTTATTCTCACTAATCGAGTGCCGAAGACTCATGTATCTAATTATTCTGCCAAGAAAAAAGATTGTGATGCAAGGATTCTGAAGTGACCTATCTTGTAACCAGTCAGATTCGAACCGTCGACCACCCTTCCTTCCCATCCTACTTCATACAGGCAAAGACAAGGGGGGAGGGTGGTTGACACCTGCGAAAGGAGAGGGAGAGTGCACAATAAATCCACACCACCACACGAGAGAAGGGAGAGATGTCACCTCCCCTCCCTCCTCCCCCTCTAGCTACCGTAATCCCCCTCTTCCCCCTTCTCTCGTCTTCTCTCTCTGAGGGGGGGGCGAATAAATTTTGAGTCTCTTCTGCTGCTTAGTCTCTTCGTTCCTTCGTTCGTCTCGATAGATTTATGTGTGGTAGTTGTGACTAAGAGAAGAAGAAGGAGAAGAGGACGAGTACCCATCCAATTTGAATGCAATGAACACACGAGATATGTGAAATATGGACTGCAGGGGAGAGAAATGAGAGGAGTGGAAGATGACTGGGCAAGTATGTTTCACAAAGTCATCAACCAGTGTGCAAATCTTCAATATACAAGCGATACTCGTGAATGCAGAGAAGAAAGTGAAATATTGGTAGGTATGCCTGGCGTGGATATATCGACTACGTTTCAATTGCTAGCATTGCTTTCTTGCGATAAGAAAGACCTAGTCAGAGGAATAACTTTGGGAAAAGAAAGACGATTGTAAGCTCACAATGCGAGGTCTACAAGAATCCAACAATTCAACCCGAGAGAATCTCGATAGAATAGAATGGAGACTCGTAAGGGATCCCCTCTATCAGTCGTCGAGATCATCGCATGGCTCTTATGCAAGAGAGTCGAGTGCATTATGGAGAGTGATTTATGGAGGTCCAAGCAAGGTGAAGAGATGAAGAGGAGAGGATGGATGGAAGGTGAGAGGAGGAGGAACAAAGTGTCACCTGGTAATCGCCACCTTCAAGGTGTCTACCAATATGTGACAATGTTCTGATCGGGTGTAGAGGCCTAATCATTGTTCATAAATATTCTTCCTATTGAAAAGGTTTGTCAATATCAGTCGTGATTAAATTATCTTTCGGTTCTAATGGAAACGGTAATGATCACATGATTTTGCATCAGGCGATCTATCTCTTGAACAATCAATCACCCCTCATTACTTTACTCCATTATCTTTCGATGTGCAGAAAAAAGTAATGTGAACTGAGTCAATCATCGAGTTTCTCAATGGTATGACTTGATCAACAAAGACAACGCCCCTTTCTTAAGATTTCCTTCCTCCAACTCCCAATTCCCTTCAGTTTACTCAATGGACTTGATAATCAAAATCCGGCTGTTGGGATACGATTTATGCCTGACTCCCTGGGGTCGAATATTTCCCATTAGAAGTGGAGAGGAGAAGGGGAGAAGGGAAGGAGGATGGCAAAGGGGTGCAACAATGCTCTCCCTTCTCTCCTGACTGACTACATTGAACATGAAAGAGGACGTTCATTTGACAGCCTCAATTGGTCGGGTTTAATGGAGGGAAGAAGAGAGGAAGGGGAGAATATCTGTCGGAAATGGAAATGGCGTCGAGATGAGAAAAGAGGTGCGAGTGCAGAGAGGAAATTGTCAGATTTGAGGAGATTGAGAGGATATGAGCATTATTCGTCTGGCTTTAGAACGATGCAATGAACACTACAGTGACTGAACGAAGCATCTACTGATCTGATGACGCAGATGGATGTTGTGATACCATAAACACTAAATGATAGTTTTTGCTGCAGTATCGATCGAAGGAAAGTGACGAAAAGAGTCAAAGTTGGTAGTGATGAAGAGATCATTGAGACGATGAGAGGGAAGAGACGGTTAAGGGGAGTGAAAATAGAGCAAGAGAGAGTTAGTCACACAGCGGGAAGACGCGCATTACCGTATACTAGAGAAGAGGAGAAGGAAGGGATGAGATAAGGGGTTACTTCATTGAACTCTACGGAAGTTACTATTAAAAGTAGATAAGTATTAAATGGATGTTTGATCCCCTTTCAAAATTCCGTGCGGTTAAATGGATTTGAATCGGATTCCTCGAATTGGATATCTGTTGTCTATCGGTATCCTTTCGGTGTCTTCAGTCCAAAAGAGGGCATCGTCTGTTGTGACAACCCCTCTGTCCTCCTCCTCTCTCGAGGTGTGAACGGTATAACAGCCCCCTCTCCTATTGTGCCACCTGTCTGTCTCTTCTGTCTCTGCCCTTCTAAGGGATGCATATGACTGCAGAGAATTTCAGACCGAGATCAAAGGGCCGCGATGCCTCGATTTTAAACAAGACAACTGTTGCTTGCCCCTTCCCCCTCCCTTGATTCCTCCTCCTTCCCTCAACATGAGAAATGGATGGAGGATTTGAACGATGAGTGGAGAAAGAGATTGCACTTTGTGGTGAAATGTTGACGATTGCCGTCCAGTCTATTGAACCCCAGTTATGTTGCTCATAAAATGATCACAGAATAGGTTTTCGCTATCGCTCGAGTAATAAATTATTCGAGTGAAACCTATTTGAACCGGAAACGAAATCTCATCAGTCCCTTATCTCAATTGATCTACTCATCCCTTTCTTTCTTCTCCTTCTCGAGTGTTCAATCGAGTGAAACGAAGAGCGAATTCTCACCAAAAACGAGCGCGTTGTGATAATTTTCTCTCATAAATCACGAGGAAAAGTTGGAAGAAGTTCGACCTTGGTTTCTCTTCTTCTTCTCTTCTCTTCATCTTTATACTGCTTATCGAATCAATTGAGACAGTCCAGGTGTGGGATTATAATCAGAAGGAAGAAGCAAGTGGAGATAAATCAATGGAGGATGGATGGAAGGAAGAGAGAGAGAAGAGAGAGAAGAGCGTGTGATAAGACAGAGAAAGAGAGGGATTCTGTTGCGAACGAACACGCATAAAGCCCATCCCATCAATGGAGAATGGAATGGAATGGAATGAGGATGCGAAGAGGCTATTAGGAACCTAATAACGACGCCCGTCTAACGGAGAGAAGAGCAAAAGCGAAGAGCATATCGAAATAGCGATTGGTGATAATAGCGAAATAGCGTGAGCTTACGCTAATTCTAAAGTATTTGAAATTGATTGAACTGCGTTTTTGGGTATCACTTTGGCCCGAATTAGGAGACTGAACTTATTTTGCTATATTGCGCAAAAGAGCAATAAAAAGAGCAATTCGACGAGTTAAAAGCTCCTGTCCTATCATATTCAGCAAAGAAACGTTAGCTCACAGTCAGAGATTGCTAACTCATGCTACTTCATTTAATAAACTGTTTCGAAGCGCATGAAGCTGCGATCACGGCGCAGCAAGAAATTCGAAATTAGGACACTGATTAAACGTGATGACTCACCACTCATTTTCATCCATGGGAAGACTGGTTGGTTGGCGAGTGGATTGGAAGGAGGAGTGAGGGCAGATGAAGAAGTGGAGGTAGGCAGACCATACGGAGAGAAACTGAAGGAATGAATGAAGAATCGATAGATTACCATCTCCCCTCTCCCCTCTCTTAGTTGACACGAAAACGTGTGAAATATGGACACACCACCCGGGGAGCGAAGAACAGAAGAAAGGAAGGGGGAAATCGATGGTAGGTCAAAGGGAAGACTTACGCTTGCTGATTCTCCGCCCATTGATGGAGCATCTTCATGTTGTTAACGTAGGCGGGATAGAGGAGGGGATTATCATAAGGGCCGAGACCCGTCGGCCCCTTTCCGTCGCCTCCTGAGGGCTGCAGACTTGCAGCTGCAGCAACTGAAGGATGCATTGAGTGATCTGGACCTCCTCCCTTTCCCCTCCCCCCCTCCCCCTCCCCTCCCTCCCCTCCTCCCCCCATCCATCCCCTACCCCCTTAAACACTCAATAAAACGTGGAAGAATGGGGTCGTAATTCACCCCTATCTATGCACACTCTGTAACAACCACCCTGTCGCATCCTAGTGTCACTCCTGCCCTTCCTTGTCCTTATGCCACTAATTCCCTTCTACTCTCCTAGTCTCTCACCTTGTGCTGGCCAATAACTGGCTGCAGCTGCAGAAGCAGTCGATGCAGTGGAGGAGATGTCGTCCGACGAGGTGGAGACATTCCAAGCAGTAGAGTACATAACAACACTGAAGATGATTACAGTTCAGTATAATCTCCCTCTTCCCTTTCAGCTCCCCCTCCCCTCTCTCTTCCCCTCGACTCCGCCCCCTCGAGGGCCGGCCAATGGGAGCAGAGAGGCGGCGGCCCTTTGATCTTCCCCTCGACCACTCCACTGAATAATCGTAAAAGAGGGGGCAAAGAGTGTCGTAAATCGAGAGCCCCCGAGGGCACCGAATTATTAGGAATGAAGATTAGATAATGAGGAAGAGATTGGGGAAGAATGGGAGGAGGACGAGGAAGGAGTGATAGGAGGAGACAATAGAGGTGCTAGTTTATGGGGGCTACGGGAGGTGAGAGGAGGAGGAGGAGGGGAGACTAACGATCGACGATAATGGGTCGTTCCGATGAATTTATGCTGAGTGTTGCGAGGAAGAATGATGGCCGGATGGAAACTGATGTAGGGAGAGAGAAGAAGAGGAATGGGGAGGAGTTCGGAGCTTCTCCTAGACTAAGCCAAAGAAATGTTTGATGATCAATGATATCATACACGAAAGGACTACGTGAAATGAGGAAGTGTTGAAGACATAAAAATATCGCGATACCATCATGTCTTTTTGCAGAAAAGAATCGGATAAAATTCGATGTAGGTGCTAATAGCCACTTTGTTCAGTTGATGGTCTTGCAATCTAGATACTGCGAAAGGGTGAAAAATAATATGTTCAAAATATTGGCAATTATGTGCCTACGAAAGTATTGCCAGCGAAACTATTGCTAGATTATCGAAAATATAATTTCTCGAGTGAGCTGCTTCTCGATGCTCCAGGGAAAAATCTGCGCCTTACAGTTCACAATGACCAAGAGAGCAAACAATTCGATTTTTGTTTGCGAGGTGATTTTCCGATTCGTAATGAGAACTTGATACCACTTGCTGAATAAAATCGCAAAGCGGCCAAGAAATACGAGCATAGAAAATGAATGGACAAACGAAAGATTTTACAACGAATAAAACACCATTCTAAAAATAATATTTTATGGTTTATTGAATAACCAATGAACTTAAAAATTAAGCGCATTCTTTTATAAACGGTTTAGTTCCTCAATTCATAGATAAATAGGTTTTCCAAAAATTAAATGGAAAAATATTCTCAGTGTTCATGGGAAAAAGGATACCGATTCTGTAAAAACGATTCAACTTTAGAAGATAAAGTGTTTAATTTTTCCTTCTGTCAAATGGCTCCTCACTATCCGATGGTAAATGTCATCATAATTAATCGTAATTTGAATTCTACGCGTGCCTATCAGTAAGCGGCATGCGCAGACTCATTCTGATAAAGAGACCGATTGCTTATCATTGCGAGGAAGGAATTAAGCATCGAAAACGACTTTCGGAGAAGACGAGAGATAATTCAACAATTATAAATTCAACTGTTGCAGAAAATGCAGAATTTATCCGCTTCCGAAATTCAATAATCCACTCATAAATATAATCTACTTGCTACCCCTCATTCTACTCGGTATTATGAGTGATATGACAAACATCTTATAACCACGAAAAAATGTTGAGCAAATGAAAAATTGGTTCACATGTTTTCACGTTGTGAGATCCTCAGAAGGAAATTATAGCGACTGCTTTGTCCATTTTTATATAGCGACTACTTCTGTCTGTGTATTTCGTTTCAGCACAGCTTCAAAAATATTGAAGTCGAAAAACCCGAGTATCAAAAGAAGGTCAAGGAGAGCCAATCAAGGGTGGATTCTGTTTCATTGTCCTAGATTCTGTATATAGAAAACTGTTGCGAATTTCAGAAAAGATAAAATTAGCATACCAAAATATTTTTTCATCGAATTGGAACATCATCTGCGCCATTCTGTCGCACCAAATTCAAAAGCTATCTTCTGCGCAAATATTTTAATGTATGACTCGCGCTTCCATCAAATACAGATATCTACATAGAAGCAATGATGATTTGTTTTCAATTTCAATTTTTCGATTTGTTTCTTCTAAAGATTTTGGGCACACTCAAATTCTTAAAGAAAGCAGGTGATCCAAATCAGCTATCAATCACAAGCCACTTCTCAAACAGCAAACCCGATTTTTGAAATATTGGAAAACAAGTGTAAATCAGTTGGGTTGATCTCTCTCTCACACTCAGAATTCGTCTTCTATCTTCTTCTCTCATCGATTCCTCGCTCACTTCTTTCTCTCTCTCGGACTGATTTATGCTTTTTGTGTGTGAGAAGGGAAAGGAGAAAGGAAAGGAAGAGGAGGCGGAGGGGTACGGTAGTCGAAATACGAAGACAAGAGAGACCACCCCGACGGTATGCTGTGAAGGACACTGATCGAAGGTGAATGAGGAGGGAGAGGAGTACGGTAGGTCGGAGGGGGATGTTGTGTTTGAACAAATGGGATTACAGTAGGATGATGGAAGGTGTCCAATTATTGAGGGACTGATTGATGACGGATAAACAATGAGAGGAAGTTGTGATAGAATGAAGGAATGAAGGAGAAGAGAGAAGGAATCAACTCGTAGATCAGACGAATGAGGAACAAATGATCGAATGATGAAATATTGGAAAACGAGAAATCAATTATTGAGATCTTGGAATTTAAATTGAGACCATGCCCTACGTGAAAAGTATCTGCGAATTGATCCGGGTAGGAATGAGTAAGGTTAAAAAGTCGATTCTCGCAAAAAGATGCCGAGAGTCCGCGGGAACTCTCCGATAGTAAGTCTCCACTCTACTCGCCTCTCTTCGACCTCATTAGACTCTATCACAAATCAATGGAGGGAAAGAGGGCGAACTGATAATGGGAAGTCGTTAAATGAGACGAAGAGGGAGGTGACAAGGGAGAGGAGGAGAGGAGGAGGGAGGGAGGAGGTATCACTATCAGAAGAAGAAGAGAAGGGAGGGCAGACTAGTATCAAGAGACTAATGGCTATGACCTACCATGCTGCCAAGTCTTTCGAGTAAGTGAATACACGACATGGGGGCTAAGCGCGAGTCTCGGGAGTCAAAGGGGGTATGGTAGTGTGGGAAAGGGGGAGGAGACAATGAACCCTTCCTCCCTATTGACTTTTTCTATCTCTCGAATGATTCTCGGATGGGAGGTTGATGACCCCATGAACAGTGATGAATTGAGTGAGGGAAGGTGCGAATTGGAGGGATGATGGAGGGAGGACAGAAGAATGATCTACCTCATTTTGAGGGGCGGAGACAAATTAGATACTCAATGTCCTTGTTGGTTCATGAACATGAGTAGAACATAGATCAGTACATAATAATGGGGCAGATAGACTGAATCAGAGATTGAAATACATAATTCTTATCGGAAGAAGAGAAGTTACAACGTAAAGAATTGGTTGTTCGAGTGACGTTAAAAGCGTCCATTACTCGTGGACGAATCAACATTAATTCCCGATGAGTTCGCTTCTCTTTTCTTTCTCGAGTTGAGTGACTACAGTAGTCTTGAGAGGAAGAAAAGGAAAGGCTGAGTGGATTGAAGAGAGAGAGGAAGTATTGTCAATGATTGAGATTAATGTTGTATCGAGGGGAAATTAGAGGGAGTCGAGTCGAAATAAGGAAGAATGATTTAGAAGAAGTCTTGAGGGGATGAATCGAGATTACGGTACCAAAGATGAAAGGAATGTTCCGATAGGAGAAAGGAAGAAAGAGACTTCCATAGGGAATCAGACTGATTTAGACTGATTCCGAGGAGGAGAAACGAGCGAAGGAAGAAAGGGAGATAGGAAGCTAACTGGAGTTATTTTTTCAATCGGGATCGAATAACAAAATTGGGTGACTTCAGGAATAAACCCTAATAAAGACAAACCCAGTACCGATATCAAGGACGCCTTAGTCGCAATACTACTGCAGATTCCAACCTACTCTCAGGATCGAAGTAATGTGTTGCCAAGCAGTGAAATGAGACACTACAGTGCTCGGATCTCTACCATCCCCTCCTCCTCCCTTCTCTCTTCATCCGTCCTTCGGATTCTGTTTCGTGACAGACGGGGGTCATAATCATAATACAAAGCCGAAACTCTGGGACAATGGCCAGAGAGGAGAAGGGAAGAGTTATGAGAGAAGAGATGGGAGACGGTCTGGAGATCAGTGCTTTGAAATTGATTTCTTCAGTTCTACTGAACTGATAGCTGATTAATATTTAGACATCCTCTGATTATACAGTACTTTCAATGAAGGGGATTGACATCATACGAATCTCCGGTTATGAACGAGAAGAAAGGGGAACATGGAGGAACGATTGAGTGAGACGAAAGAAGGGAATATACTGTAGATGGTTATCGAGACTGGTGAGAAGAAGTGAGAAGGAATCAATTAGAACAAGTTGGAATGAGGGTCGGATGGGAGGGAAGGAGGGGGAGGAGGGAAGGGAGAGGGAGAGGGACGAGTCTCCCCTTCGTGGGGATAGACAAGTGAAATATAGATAGATGACATCTGGAGTTTCGAGGACTGACAACATGAAATAGTGGAGGATTCAAGGAGGAAGGAGAGAGGGAGAGATGGGTACTGTGGATCAGAGGGGGGTTGATTCACGAATGAGGTAGGTTAGAGCATTGAATGGACAAAAAGATAATTCATTGCAATCAGACTCATCCAATCACTGATGGAGAAGTCTTGAAACACAATTGATTCCACTTGTGATAAAAAATCTATCGGAAAGTTGGAACTTGGATACCGACCAGCCGATCAGAAAGGATAAACCTAGAATGAGTACCCTCTAAGGGCGTTGAATCTGGTACTCTCGAAAGTTGTGAGGGGCGGAGAAGATGAAAGAGAGAAAGAAGAAGAGGAAGATCATGATTGTGTCTCTCTTCTCCCTTTAACGAACATATTTATGATGTTGTGACCTTTGCTCCGAAAGGCGAGTCTTTTGTGGGCGTAAGATCGATAATTAGAGGGTAGATCATGAGTGGAGATGGCTTTATTGACACGTCCATGTTGAATTGAGAGTGCGAGGGGAGAGAAGGAGGACTCCTCTCTGGTCATTCGAGACTGATTTATGCTCACGCTATAGAGAAGTCGAAGGGGGAAGAAAAGGATGGTCGAGAAAGGAGGAGGGGGAGAGACCTGCAAGGAATTATTATTGAATTATTCTTGCATAATGAAATCTGAAAAAAACGGACTTGAGAAAGAGGGCAATGAAGCAGTTGGTGAAGTGTAAACCATTGACCAGAAGAATCTGCAATGTGACCTGTTTTGAACCGATAGGAAATGAATGTAAACGCGAAGAATTCAGTTATACTCAAACGAACAATGTGAATAAATTCATCGATTTAAAAATTTTGATGTCTTTCATTATCTCCTCGCAGAATTTTTTTCTATTGCAAACCATCAAATGAGTCGGGATTGAAATAAATCTGAATAATGACGGCGATAAAAATACACTATCGAGAACTTTCAAGAATTTCTGGAAAGGCTCATTCTTTTATTTCTCTTAAGGTCCTCGCTTTTTGTCAAAGATGAGCGAGCGGAAAGATCGTGCGAGATAAGACCATCTCCATCCATTGTGATGTGCTCATTCATTCGTCAATTTAGAGATGCAAACAGAGCTTGCTCATTCGCATTTAAGACGTCAAAAAATAGCGCAATGCCGGGAAAAGGCCTGCTATTGAATGCGCCGAAAGAATTATGAGCCCGTTCGCGTAAGAATCGGACAACGGTTGGCACAGCCCAAAAAGGTCGATTCTCTGAAACTCCGGGTTTTGGGGTTCTCGAGGGCACTGATGACGATAGGCATATTCATTTTGCATGTTGCGCCTCCGTTGGCTTCAGCCGGCGTCACGTCGAAAACCGTTTTTATTTTATTTCGACTTACCCGATTGCACAAAAATTTCAAGGAAATGGTCCTAGGGTCAGAATTTGACGGCGGTCACGCCAGTATTTTTCATTTTTTATTAATTTCAAAAATAAATTAATTAGAAAATGTATCTTTTTTAAAACTCATCTGCAAAAGCAGAGACCCTCATAGAACGAACCGGCGTGAAAAACGGATAAACATATAATTTTTTAAAAAAAATTTAGGACCCAGTTTTTGAATCGGACGCAAAATAGTGATCTGAAAATGTCTATCGATCTTTGTTTTCTCCACCCTGTGACGCCGCCGGCACTCCCTTCCCAATGATCTACTCCTGTCTAGGAAGAGAGAGTGTGTGCGATCGAGAGAGCGCAGACAGTCAGAGGAGAGAGGAAGGCCGAGGAAGTGGTAGATCAAAGGCCGGCGGCGTCACAGAGTGGAGAAAACAAAGATCGATAGCCATTTTCAGATCATTATTTTGCGTCCGATTCAAAAACTGGGTCCTAAAATTTTTAAAAAAAATTATATGTTTATCCGTTTTTCACGCCGGTTCGTTCTATGAGGGTCTCTGCTTTTGCAGATGAGTTTAAAAAAAGATACATTTTCTAATTAATTTATTTTTGAAATTAATAAAAAATGAAAAATACTGGCGTGACCGCCGTCAAATTCTGACCCTAGGGTCATTTCCTTGAAATTTTTGTGCAATCGGGAAAGTCGAAATAAAATAAAAACGGTTTTCGACGTGACGTCGTCTGAAGCCAACGGAGGCTTATTGTGCAAGATGAGTATGTCTATCGCCATCAGCGCCCTCGAGAACCCCAAAACACGGAGTTTCAGAGAATCGACCTTTTTGGCTGTGCCAGATGACTCGGGATTTGTCCGATTCTTACACGAACGGGCTCTTATACTGAGATTAGGCCAGATGGTATGTGTTTCTCATTCGAGAAGCATCGCCATTTGGAATACTGAGATTGAAGCATTGAAAAATCATGGCACGGCGAGAACCAATTGGGGATGTCCAAATTTATCGAAAATTTTGAAATAAGTTGCATAATACGTGTCCAACACAGTCTTGATTTTTATTTTGAAGATTATGAAGAAGCCTAAAATCTAGACGATGCGCTCATGGTCTCTCTGATGGAGAGCGGTTTTCCCATAATTCCCCTCGTCTCGAATAACGACTCTACAAGATCGGAATCCCAATCCATGCTGGACTGGTCGTCGTGTGATGGGTACGACCAACTACGATGTTCGGTTTCTCAGAATCTAGGCTCGAATCTCTTGCTCAAAGATAGATCATTCGAGGAGAACTCGCGTTCACTGAAGATTCCAGAACACACAAAGCTTTGTTTTTCGACTATCAGTGTACAATGCCATCAAACGTCCTATCGGGAACCAGAAAAACGGAACTCTCTCCAGTCATTACGAATGTGACAAGGAAAGAACACCAATCCCATGGCCCGAGATCCCTCAAAATGACTATTTCGAAATGTGAAGAACAGCCCTCTGGCAACCCATCTTGATCAGCGCCCAGGAAGCGACACTGATAAATATTTTGCTGTTGTATTGTTAACTGCAGAACCATTTCAGGTGATTGTTGTTGTTCTATTGAAACTTATCTCTGTTTCAGTCATTTTAAACAAACGGCCTCGCATCCGTCTTTTAATCAATTTTTTTAAAAAATAGTCTCGAAAGATTTTTAAAATCTTACTGAATGAGATTCTGCACATTTTTAAATCACAAAATTTCAAACACCCATATCGTTCAAAAAGTTTTAGAGAAATTATCTAGTAGGGTGTTCTAAAGATTTTTTTTCAGAGAAACACATTTCCTAATATTAGATACGAAATTGCATAGTACCAGAAGGTATGGCAATGCGGCTATATTTTTCTGTGCTTTGATTTTTTTGATTCTCTCAGTTTTTCTACCGACTGCGTTCAATTAATCTCTTATAACGGCTTAAGCTTGAGCTATGATAACCATATTTTCTTCCGCACACACAGATAATAACTTGTTCAATATTTAAAAATATTCTGGCTGTCATAGAATACATTTTTTAAAACTATCTACTCGTTTGCGTTTACATTCAGCCCTAGAAATTGAATTCACAAACTATTTATCTAATTGTATTTTTTCAGCATTCGTAATCGCAAATCACCGATTTGTAACTGCAGTAAGTTGATCTATGTAAACAAATTATTGAATTTTACCTTCGCTGTGTTTAGCCTATGGCCTGCAGAAGCTTTCTATGAGCGTATCTTACTTTGTAATTTCCATCAGTTCTAAGGCTGTCGCTGACGAATTCACATGCAACCCAAATGATCGTGTTTGCTACTCCTTTCTTAAATTTGCAAGCTGGTGCTCATTTTCTGTCCACCTTTTTGGATATTCTTTATCTTCAATTAGTGAATTTATCACTAGCACTGGAGAACAATCATCAGAAATCGTTCTCAGTCGCTGTACATTATCATTTTAAACACCCTGATACGACTTTTGCAACCATTCTTTCCCATGGATTCTCCCGCTCTCTCACAAGGGAACGAGGGGCACTTGGAAAAGCCATTCCATAAATGTAATAGCCATTCCCTTCTCCAGTAATATTTACCTCCCTCACGATTCTTCTCAACCTTTAGCCCCTTTCCTTCTTCCCGATTCCCAAGCCCATTCCGAATTATTGGCTCTGTCCTTATCTCGACGGGCCAAGTCAACAGGAGAGCAAAAAGAAGTCTCTCTTCATTATGAATGTCATTTCACTGATCAGACAGAGCGAGAGAGTGTGTGAAATGAAGAGAGATTCGGATACTCGAAGAGTAACCATCTGGGGAGGGCGAATGATGACCAATGATGGGGAGTTGCGCAAGAATTTGTGAAAACATCGAGAAGTGTTCTGACTCTCTCAATTTCGCACGATCTTGTGCGGGTCGTAGAAATTCAGAACGCAGCAAAAATTATGCACCTGGGCGGTTATGCAATACGATTGAGTCGCGTTTCGAGCAATAAAATACTATGAGTCTTGCTGCAACGGACAACACACAACCATTGATAAGTTGTCTAAATGAAGGTCTAGTACAGAATGGCGGTGGCTATTGCCAGATCTGTTCGCGCCAGTCGTCATATCGGATTATCACGGTTCTCTCTCGAGACAAAGGAACGCGGAGAAGCACTCGGAAGTACTCGATCAGAGGAGAGACAAGACAAGGCATCTGGATCGGCCATAAACAATGAGAGGACAACTTCCGAATCGGATTAATAATCACAATATGCAAAGCATGTAGCGCTCACAAATTTAGCAATGTTGAAAGAATGCAACTTTAGAGAAGATGCAAACTAAAATGTTCTGAAAATTCCAATGATAAAAATATGCGCAATTCAAGGGAAGAACGGATAAATGAATTAAGCTCTGGCCGTGATACGGTGGTTGAAGGGGGAGGAGAGAGGAAGGGAGATTGGAGGTGAGAAGAGGAGGAGAAGTGAGAGATCTCACACGGATAACATTGACGGGCTGCCTTTGAGTGAGAGGGTCGTTAGCTGAGGGGAGGAATACGATAGACATCCTTCCTTATCTCCTTCCATCTCCATCTAGTAGTTAGCAATCGAAGTTCCTCCCTCTCACCTGGTCCTTCCTCTCCCTCAGGGTGTACTCCATTAATCTCCCTAAACTTGAGATGAATCCTTTAGGGAGAGCCGCCCCTCCCTCACCTTTACTCTACTGCGTAATCAAGAGAGAGAATCCACTCCATTGTGCCATTTCTTCCCTTCGTTCATCATTCATTTCTCTAAGAATCCCATTCCATTCCCACCTAATTTCACGTCCTTCTCTTCCTCCTATCAGTCGAGATCTCAATGGCTTTTCACATCGATTACTTCCACTGTTTTCCGTTGAAATGTTAATCACTTGACGAGTCTCATTTCGAAAACAAACAAAAACAACCGTCATTGATCATTTCACCCACGTGCGCATTGTTTTCCGTTCTAACCCGGACATTCTTAGAGTTCTCTGACGTCATAAGATGTACAGTACCCCTATCTCTCAGTCTCGAATTCAATCAATTTCTTGTCTCGTCACTCAATTCTCGCCCATTCATCCCTACCGTAATCCCCCTTGCTTCTCTCCTCATTTTTTGCCCCTGAGGTAGCGGGAGGGATGAAAGGGTCCCGCTCTGTCTCTTCCCTCCCTCCATCGTACCCCCTCCCTCTTCTTATAACATCCCCCCATTCTCGATACTCATTCCATTACTCTTTTTCACTCCTTCTCCTCTTTTGTACCACTCAATCTCCCCTACCCTTGGTATCTCGTCTCGGGAGGTCCATCATTCATAATCAGTAGCTATTCTCTTTCACTTTTGTTGACCGGGAAAGGGCTAATCTTTCGCTGCAAGAGAACACCCAGAGAAAGAAAGGTTGGCTTATTCATTTCAAGCTGATCTCATTCCCATCGATGTTCTTCTCTCCTTCTCCTTCTCCTTCTCTCCCGTCAATTCCTATCACAATTAACACTAATCATCTAAATGAGACTGTGGGAAAGGAAGGGGAGAGATAGTGTAGAACAGAGTGTTCGAATGATTCGTCGCTATCTCTGTCTAACACCTCTTCTCTAAGCGCGCTTCGCAGCGATTTTCAGTTAGATTTTACTGCGACGAGTTTCGATTTTCCCTCACTTTTCCCTTCTTCGATCTATCACTCAGTAATCGTTTCTCCAAGTCGCAAGTTAATTGAAATCCGTTGATTTCTATTTCTGGATTGGACTCGGACTTCTGAGTCATTGAGAAGTGAGTAGGTTCCCTCTATTCAGCAGTCTATTCAGGTTCCTTCTCCAGATTCAAAAACCGTCTCTTCTCGCCTCTCTTTTCCCTAATTCGGTAGTCTCTTTTTCGCATGCCGCTAAAGGAAATCCCCCTTTCATTCAGGAGGAGACTCTTCCCTCCGATTTGAACATGAACCCTTGGGGAGAGAAGACTGTGGCACCAGGTGTCCCCTCTTCCCTTTCATCTCTCATACTTTTATTACTTCTTTATTGGCGTAACCTAATCAGAAGAATGATGCTCGTCTCATTATCATTATCCTCCCTCTCTCAAGAGAGAGAACAGGTGCTCCCTTTATGGTGCCTTTGAGTCTGTCCTTATCTCATCCTCCCATCTACCGTATCCTTCACACCATCGCTAAGTGAGCGGATCCTCGGCACTTGCTGAGTATTCCGGATCTGGATTAGCATTCTTACGTGCTTTGCTCACCCCTAAGTCGGCGAACTTTATTATTTGACGCAGATTATCTGAGGTCCAGATACCGATCGAAATCCGATCTTCCCACTTCATCTCTTCTCATATGGGGGAGGTCTGTTTTTTGCTCTCCATCTCTCAGCTTCTGCCCCTCTTAATCTATCGTTCTCCTTCCATCATTAATCCATTTCGTTCCTCCTTTGTCGGCGTCTCTCAGACTCTATTCCGAAGGCGCGACTAAATACCGATTAGAATGACTGACGACCCTCTGCCCAGACCTTTTTCCTCTGCAGTTGGCCACCATCTTTTAGAGGGAGAAGCAGAGAGATGGATTTGTAGTATCTGAACAGACGATAGCCTATCTGTGCTTCATCAGCGACTTGTCGGATGTTCATTTGAATCATGGTTTCAGCATTGGTTCATGAAGAGTGATAGCGAAAATTGATCATCCATGATCAGAAACTCATGTGAACCACGCATAACTGCTGTGATGAACAATCACTACATTGAACTCGCGCGATCCGATTATTGATAGAAACAAAGCCTGCAAGCAGGGGGACTTTCGATTGATCTTCGTTAGTAGGTGCCAAGTATCCTCTTCGTCCCCCCGATCGAATCCAGATGTGAGGGAAAGACAGGAGGGAACTCTCGAGAAAGAAGAGAAAGAGAACTGAGACAAGGAATGGAAAGGGAGGAACAAAGTCTCTGTCTTTCCCCATTCATCGACCGTTCTCCTATACCTTCCACTGTCCTGATACCTCATCTCCCCCCCTCCCCTCTCCCCCTCTCCCCCTCCCCCCTCTCCTCCTCCTCTCTCTTGCTCTCTTCTGATCCCATTCGACCGGTCGTCAATCTGATTTATGCTCTCTCGATGACTTCCCATTTCTACGACGGAAGACTCACCTCAGTCCTCCCTTTGATCTCGCCGCCGACTGATTCGCCTGATATCGATTGATAAGCTAGTCGAGGGGAGGGATCGAGCAGCGTACTGTAGGGTGGAACGGCGATGAGATTGCGTTTCAATTGATTCTAATCTGCCTTGATGTTTCGATGAATCTTCGGTTGGCAGTTGCGAACAAAAACATGTTCGAATGACTGAGCTTACAATTTTGAAATGCTGAGTCTTCGCGTGTTCATCTCATAAACAGTTCAAAACCTGTCACTTTTTCATGTCCTTCTCGCCTCCATTCCCTCCCCAGCTGTGTCTCTCTCCCTCGTATTATCAACTGTGTCTTCCAGTCATTCCTGTCCCCACGGGACAGCTCCATTCATTGCTTTTCAAGCACAGGTTGTATCTTCTCCCCATTCAGGGGCCACTTCCCCTCCCTCCTCCCTCTCTCTCCCCCTCTCTACAGTCCCTCCTCCTCCTCTCTCTCTCCCTCTCTCTACAGTCCCTCCACTCTCTCTTCGACCTTGCTCATCGCTCACCGTATCCTTTATCATTCAAATGAGCATCATTCTAAGAAGCGAAGCGAAGAGGGTTTCAATCCATCCCGCGCAATTTCGCAACCACTGAGAATGTTAGCATGGTCTTTTGGGTTTCGTGTTGAGATATAAGAGATTAGCTCATCGGGAAGTGGTTCATCCCAACCAAGTCTGACTCCCTCCCCTTCCATCCCTTATTCGCTCTCCTTAGCAGCTCTTTCCTCTCGTAGTTACGCACTTTCGGAAAGCAGTCATTGAGAGTCGGGGAAGGGAATGGGGAGAGGAGGGAGAGGGACGGTAGTCGGAAGGAAGGCGGAATGGGCACGGGAGATGATGGGATTGCTATAGGTTTCTCCTCATTCGGTGTAAATCATGTATCTGACCGGTAGGATGCGGAATGAAGAGACTCTTCGATGGTCATCTGTCGATTGATGGTTTGATGCAGATGATAGGGGTTGGCAGCTAATGAATCTGATACTCGAATGGATTAATAGGCGAAGATTCTAGCAAATGGTTTGCAACAATTGACTACTGCGCCTATTCATTGTTGATTTTCTGATACTCATTTCGTCAGGGATATTGGACTAGTTCTAGACTTTCTTTCATTTCGGCTGAAATGAATTCGTTCCTTGTCTCGGATTGGATCTTCTCTTGTTCTTCTTCTCACTTCTTCTTCTCTTCCACTCTCGATTCTCTCAGCCGATAGATCACTCGGACAGGTGTGAAGAGAGCAGAAGAGTCATCGGGTACAAGGGAAAGCCGACATCAGACAGTGATAGCGAGCGAGAGATTACGGTTGACACACTGTAGGATACTGTAGAGGTACGGTAGAATATTGATCGTCAATCGATTAGGTATCGCCACTACGGTAGAATGAACGGAAGTGACTCTTCGAACCAGGGAGGTATGCGGAAACGCGAAGTCGTAATCACAACAGCAATGAAATGAGGAGGAGGCGGATTTGATGACTATGACAACTGTCTCATAACATTGGCATTTGATGGGGGGAAGGAGTCTTGGAGAGAGAAGAGGAGTAACAATCCCGTTAATCGGTCATCTCAGTGATTTAGAGGAGATTACTTGGTCGAGACTTCGGTCGATCGAGTCGGAGGGGTCGGAGAAAGAGAGGAGGAGGGGAAGGGGAGGAGAAGGAGGGGAGGAAGGGGGCGGAGTCAGGGAGGAGAGAGGAGGGGGGAGGAAGGGAGAGGCCCCATCCCACTAGTGAGTGTCGTTTCTATGAGCCGCGTGATAGGTACGATAAATCGAGAATAACGACTAGTTAGTTTGAGCGATGGAATTGAGTGTCTTCCTCCCGCCGCCCTTTGCAACTAATGACCTACCCTGAGGGAAGCTAATTAGGGAAGGGAACTAATGAGGAGCGTCGTCTTGCCCATTCTTGGAGTGTGCTCACATTAACTTTTATTGAATTGATCATTGCGAGCGCGCTTTCCCTTATCGATCTACGACTGTTGCACTACTCGCTATTTTGATTCCCGACTTCCTTTCCTCCTAAATCATTTCATTCATCGTTCCGGTCATCTCATCGTATAACTTCCGTCTCGTTTACACATCGAGGTGTCAACCTCGTCCCCCTTTGATCTCTCTCCGAACTCCCGAATGTCTACTGTACCCTCTCCCTTCCCCTCGGCCTCCCAGTCTATAATTTAATATACAGGTGAACTGGACACTAAAAAGTCGTCGGTTCAGATGAGAAGTGGTTTCTCTCCAAATTGGTGGGTGCATCCCTTGGTGGTGCCATCGTGTCTCGTGCGAGATGGGGGTGCACGGTGCAAATTACAATTTGCCATTGAATTCGAATGAGCTTCGCACCATACACCACCCCTACCGTAGTCTGTTCTCCCCAAGAGAGGAGGAAGGGAAGGCTGATGCATATATCCCATTCATAGATGGAGAGTCTATCTCTCTCTCTCCCCATGCATCAGTAGTATACAACACGTAATGGTGATAGAGAATACGGTAGTCAGATGAGGGACGAATCGATAAGTGGATTAGTACGGTAGTCCTCGACCTACCTCATACAGTATGCACTCTCTCTCCTTGATGGACTCTCTAGATAAGCCTCTCTTCCTCCCATTCCAAACCTCCCTCCACCTCTCATTTCTTTTGACAAGAAGTGTGTCCGCTCGTGTCCTTGTCATTTTTCGAACTTGGTCTATTTAGGGGGGGGGGGGGCGTGTGCCTACCGTATCCCCTCCCCCTCATCCCTCCAATCGATCGATTCTCCCCTCATCTCAGTACTTTCTCGCCCTTTCCTCTACCTGAGTTCGCCCTTTTTGTTCTCCTCGTCCCTTGTCTCTTCTCTATGTCCGAACACAACTCCCCCTTCTCTTTCCCAATTCTGCCCCTTCCTCCTTCCCCTCGTACCCAATTATGCCTAAGCAGCTCTCTCTCTCAGTCGACGTTTAATGTGATTTCGCCCCGTCGATCAGATCGATTGAATTGAATGTGCATGAAGAGAGAAGAGAGAAGAGAGAATGGCAGTGAATAGGAGGAAGGTTATAGAACACGAGAAGTTATGTGCAATAGCTACGATAATCGACCCCATTACCCTCCACTTTGCTCTCAGAATCGCTAGTGATAGGCTAAGAGTCGAGAACTTTTCCGGATTCTATGCATGGGGGCCGTGACAACATCTCAACTTCTCCTCTCTAAACTCGCTTCTCGGTACCACCCAGTTCGTTCCAAAAAAAGTGCTGTAACCTGAGCGTGATTCATCCCTTTTCTTCCTCCTCCCTTCCTCTTTTGATAAGAATGACTGTGAAAAGGGCGCGAAAGGTGAATGAGAAACGGGCGCAAAAAAACTGTGGAGACCACACACAGAGGGAAGGGAATAGACGACGATTCGATGGACGACCCTCTCTCTTCTCTCTCCCATCACGCAAACTTCTCCCCCTCCTCAATCATTCTCTGATCTACCCTCCCTGACCTACCATTGTTTCACATCATCACTTCTCTCTCGAGAACCCTCTCATCATTTCGTTCTTCATTCGCCCTGAACCCTCTCATTTTCTCGCCATCCTCTCTCCCTTCACCTAGCCGCAATAAAAGAAGTTATAGCCAGAGCCGAGTGATCATAAATTTGGGTTGAAAGCAATCAAAATGTTGCGAGATCCAACGTGATTTACGATGAAAAGTGCGCGAAAAGTGCGAATTTCTCGTGGAAAAGAGACAGAAAAGGGGAAAAGACCGTGTGGTATCCTCATCGGACACAATAATAACCGTCTCCCCATCTCATCTCGACTTCCCTCCTCCTCCTCCTTTTCACTCTTCTCATTCAATTCAAATCGTCAATGTGTTTCTTCCCCCCTTCTTCCCCCATCTTCTCTCCTAATAGAGTTCTCCCCCCTCTCCTCTCCCTCCCTTCTCTCGACCAATCAGCATCTGCAGGGGGCGGAGTCTCGTCGCGAGAAGGGGGAATACGGTAGATGAACGTCTCATCGACGGACGCGGCTTCCACGTCGTCTGCCTCGACGACCTCAACGACGACGCCATTCGACGTCACGAATGGAGGCCGAATCAAGGGAGAAGGAGGGGAGGACCATCTAGCGAGACTCGCCAATCTGGCACAGGTATCACTCCTTCCCTATTGACAGCCCCTCACGGTAGCTATTGCGCCATAAAGAAGTTGGCGTGAATTGCCTCGGACTACTGTGCCGTCATCCTTTGATCTACCCATCAATCCTTTCAGGGAGTTGGCAAGGAAGACTCGGATTCTACAACAGCCTCCACTCCAACAGCCACTGATGCACCGCTTTACCCCGGATACATGCCTAGTACGTTATTTATATTCGTGCTTCATTAATTAGCTTGTTATCTTCAATCGTTATTGGTTGATTCGTACAGTAAATTTGGGCGTAACATGATGTAGAACTACGATGTTGAACTTGATTTGATCTCCTATCATGCGAAACCTGTTTCATTTTTCATTCCTTCCTTCGATTTTCTCGAAAGGGAATACTAAAATAGGCCACATGTTCGCTATCCGACAGACATCTCGTCTCCCTTGAGAAAGAAGAACGGAGAATCCCCCATTTCCGATGCCCATTATTATAGTGAAGTGGAGGGAAGAAGGGAGAAAGGGAGGGGGCGAGGCCGGCTGTGTGTGTCCATGGTCTGTTCTCACGTACATGGGTAGATCAGGGGGTCCTTCGATAGTCGATACGGGGTAGGTCACGGAGAGCAGCGCCTTCCTAACTGCAGGCTACACAGGCTGGCCCAACTACTACCAGCAATTCGCGGCGCAACCTGGCGGATTGGCGCCCACCGCTTTCGCTTCTTGGCCGCCACAGTGGAACGGAGCGGCGGCGATGAGCGGATGGCCGGCATACGGTAAGTGCACGTCGGACGACGATCGAGCACTGGCTTTATTCGGCATCGGAGACTGGGATTGTTAGTTTCCAGCTGATTTGTATCTAGCATTTCCATAGACTTTCGAGATTTCTATCATGCTGAATGTAGAAACGCAGTTGGATGAATCAGTCTGATGAATACCTGACGTAGTCATTAGATTCCATTCTCATCCTCCTCCCTTGCAGCTCAATCGAAGAAGGGTCGTCAGACGTATCAACGATATCAGACGTCCGTTCTCGAGCAGAAATTCCTCCAGTCCTCTTACGTTTCGAAGAAGCAGAGGGAAGAATTGAGAATGCAGACGAATCTAACGGATCGACAGATCAAGATCTGGTTCCAGAATAGAAGGATGAAGGCCAAAAAGGTAAATCCTTACTCGTTTCTTAGTTGCTGGGCTTCATTCCGTGTGCTCTAACCTCAACTGACAGACATTTCTTCAATCGATCTTTAAAGGAAATCTCGTTTCGTGTGTTGACTAACTGTTCGACAGGCCGTGAAGCCACACTCATTCACAGTATTTCCAGGAGAAGCATCGACTGGAGGAAGGAGGAGAGCACTCGACTCTTCTTCCCCCGACCAAAGGGTCGCTTCCCCTCCCTCATGGCACTCTTCCTGCCCTTCCCGTGGGACTGCAGCAACTGCAGCACATGCAGCAGCAGGGAGATGGGTCGTGCAGCAGTGGGAGCATCGAAGAGAAGGACAAACAGAGTCATGGATGGACGCATATGGCCCCCAATCCCCTCCTCGCCCATCAATTCTGGCCCACCTCTCAACCCCATCCCTATGCCATTCCTCAGTATCAATTGTGCCCACCCAATATCTGAGGGCCGTCCTCACTCATATTCGTCTTCTTCTTCTTCTTTGTACCATCACGGGTCTTTTCCTTCTTCCTTCCTTTTCCCTTCTCTCACTGTACCTTTATCCATCCCCTCAAGTCAACGTTGTAATAGAGTTCAGCAGTATGTTTCAGTCCCCGATCAGGGTTTTCTCATCACCCATCCCCTTCCCTTCCCCCTTATAGGAACTCTTTCCCGGTCTTCATCCATACTTCTGTTGTATCGATTCCACTGTGGCTCACTAAATGTTTCCATGTCAGAGAGTGAGTCCCAAAGGGAGGACATTCAATCTATGCATACTGATGAGGGAGAGGAACCAGTCCATGTACCGTAGTCAGAGAGGGAAGACAGACAAAGGGAAAGGAATTTGAGAGGGGAAGTCGAGTCATCAGGGCAAGTTGTACAACGATACTTTCGTCTATACATATTTATCATTCATCATCAAAACAACAATAGTAGTAGTGTTGGAACTTATGTCCCCATTTGGAAAAGGATGCATTACATTAAAGACTTTTTTGTGTACCACAGAACGGAGCAAAACTAAAATATCTCTCAAGTAGATGAAACACAATCACAATGGCTCGCTCCCAGAGGATCAGAGATACTATGTAGAATTATGAGAGGGGAGGGATACGGTAACCATTTGGAATGTGTAGATCAATACGAAGGGAAGGAACAAAACAAACAGAAATAGGGATGGGATGGCCGATCAATCGATAGTCGAGGTAGATCACTTGAATTTCTTGAGGATGTTTTGGGCCTCTTCCGGGTTGGTCAACTTCTGCTTCAGTTGCTGCAAAATATAATCATTAATTTGTGATTTCTCTATAACTGACCACAATACTACTTCTACTAGCATGTAACGACTCAACTACCGTATAATTGCAGTCGTTATCTCCCCTTCCCCCCCCTCACTCACCTCCAGAATCTCGTCCTTCGTCGGTGAATTCTCATCCGAATCTCTCTTTCTCTTTCTCGAGTTGCTGCAATGACTCATTCTCATTGACCATTCCATTCCAACTTCTTCTCTGTTCACTATCATCATCTTCTCTTGCCCATCATCTAACCCAGTCCACTCCTCCCTTCCTCCCTTCTCTCTCTTTGTGTCTCTCTTTCCACTCTCGAGGGATCCTCCCTTCCTCCTTCCTCCTCCTCTTCCTTCGCTCCGAATTAAACGATAAATTCATCCTTTTGAATGTGATTTCTAATAGACCCATTAGCGGCCTGGGCTACTAAGCGATGCAAGAAATGGAGAGGGAGAAGGAAGGAAGGAGGGGGATTGGGAGGAGCGAGAGATCAAAGGGGGAGGGGAGGGGGCTACCGTAATCCTCCCCTCCCCCTCCCCTTCTCTTCTTCCGTCTTCTCACCTCGGAGTAACAGACGGCGTCGTCATTCCAAGTAGTTTGAGTGCTGACTTCGAGAGTGTCACCTGAGATACGAGATAGATTATCGATTACTCCCCACTCCCTCTCCTCCTCTTCCATTTCCCCATCCCATTCCATCGTCATTCAACGACTTGTTGCTCTCCCTCTCCCTATCTCTCCTCCACTCAACACATACACCATTCCATGAAATGAGGCCAGGATGGGGGTAGAGAATGAAGGGAGTGAGGGTATAAGGGAAGAGACTAGAACAAGACAAGGGATAGTCCACCTATGTCCTACCTGGCTTCTCACTCGCACTCATCTCTCTCCATCTACGCATACCCTACATACAACCATGAGATAAAAAGAGAGAATTCTTCTCCGATTGGCCAACTCTTCCATGGCGCCATCCCCTTCTATTTTTTGTCTGGTCCGGAAGGGAGAAAGAAGGGAGGAAGAAGGGGAGAAGACGAACAAGGACGGATACTTGCTCCCCCATGCCTATTACACTCCCAATGAGGGAACAACTTGAGAGGTAGATAGACCAAGGACGGAAGAGGAGGAAGAGGAGGGGAAGAAAGACTGGAGACGGTAGACCACCCGGGTGGCGCCAGTCCCATCTTCCGGTCACGGTCCTCTCTTCCCTTCTACCCCATGTGTGGTAACTCAGATCGAGGGACCAAGAGTCGAGACTGGTACGGTAGATAGAGAGTAAATGTGTACCCATCGTCCAATGCACATATGGGATGACGTTGTGATGGGTTTGTGGAGGAAAGAATGCACGGATTTGAGAGAGTGAAGAGAGGGAAGGAAGGGGATGGGAAAAGTGAGGAAAAGCTCGTAATTCATAGGAGGGTCGTTCAGAATTATGAGAAGAGCAGCCGAAAAAAAGAGGAGAAGAAAGGAGGAAAGAGGAAGAGAGATGACACGATAAAGCATCCACATTGTTGGGGATCCATCCTTGTACCGTATGCCCCCAATAGACTATGGTAGTTCTAGAAACCAGTTGGTCATCCGTATCTCCGATGAGTGGGGGAGGTAAAAGGGAAGGCGAAGGGAGAAGAAAGGAAGGAAGAGAAGAAGAAGTTAAATGATCCATGGCGAGTATCTTCCCTCCTTTCTTCGCCTTCTTCTTAACCTCTTTCCTCATTCCTATCCTATTGAAATAGAGGGACTGGGAAGATGCAGTCCACTAATCCATCAATACATATCGCTAATTAAAAAATTAACGCATCTCTAATAAGACAAAAAAAACACAAAATTAAATTTAATGTTCCTTGAACAGCAAAAAGGAAGGTCGAGATGCAATTAATGCAATATAGTGCAGCAACTGTAAACGAAACTTGATATCAGGATGATACATTGACCATGATACCTTGATGTAAACAACGCAGTACCAATAAACCAATGGGTGACCAAAACGTTCTCCGTTCACCAACCTCTCCACAAGGAAAGACGAAGTCTCATCTCTCCTACGAGAGCCGACCACAAGGATGGAAGGGGGGAACCAACCGACTGAATGGGACGACTTCCCCTTCTCATTCCCTTCCTCTGCCCCATCTCCTACCCCCCCCCCCTCATCCCATACCATCCATCTCTCTCCTCAACAACTACTCATTCACTTCTATCGTGTATGACTCCTTCCCTCCTTCCCCTCACTTGCCTCCTCCTCCCCCCTCCCTCCCTCTTCCCTTCCATCCCATCAGACCCATCGGAGTCCCCTCTCCCAATCCCATTCCATGCCACCTGGCCAGCCATGATTAGAGGGGACTGTACTGACTGTATGCAATCGGCGGATAGAAATGGGGACGAGTGTAGATTGAGTGGGGAGGAATGTCGACCAAACCCACATTTTCCTACCCAAATTACCCCCTTCCAGTCAAACAAATACAACTTGTCCCAGTGGTAAGTAGTACTAAAATCAAAGATCGGCAATAAATCTGACCTCTCCATCAGAGTCAGATTCGGAGGAAGAGGAGGAGGCAGAGGAGTCGCCCGTTCCATCCTTCTTCAGCATCTTGTGCGCCTTGCGGACCACTTAATAGACGGCATCATTATTATCGAATAAATTGCTATTGTTATCAGGTGCTCTCATTGCAGGGTAGTATAACCACACACTGAGACACAAATAAACCCTGCAATACATATCTCCACTTACGTTTCTCGAATTCCTTTCTCTCCTTCTCAAACTTCTTTCTTTCCTTCTTCATCTCCTTGAGAATCGCTTGATGAGCCTTCAGACTCCTGAGAATAATCAATAATAATTACAAAATGAACACAGAAAAAATTAAAATAAATACAAATATACTAACTTTGCCATATCGAACTCCTCATTTCCCTTCTTTCTCTTCATTCCATTCGCTCCATTCTCCTCAACCTCCATATCATCAGCCTCTTCATCCAGTCTGTAATTCACGCCATTAATCCACTGTATACTCCATCCCAATTTATCGTACTTCTCCTTCTCAAGTCTGATTCTCTCCTTTTCCTCGTCTTCCTTCTTCTTTCTATCTTCATCTTCCTTTCTCTTTCTATCTTCTTCATCCTTCTTCTTCTTCTCTTCCTCTCTCTTCTTCGCCAATTCTTCTTCGAACTTTCTCATGGCCTCTGCACGAAGACGTTCCTGAAATCATTAGTTTATTTTCGAATAAAGAGGACCGTAATCATTAGTATCCCCACCTCCACGCTTCTCACCTCAGCCTCTTGCTCCCTTCGTATCTTCAGTTTGAACTCTTCTTCTTCCTTCTTCAGTCTTGCCTCTTCCTCCTCCATATCCTTCTTTCGCTGAGCCTAAAAAGCAAGATATTGGAGTGAATCAAATCGTAAACTGATCCAAACGACCATTAAATTCTGACATGTCGCAGTGATGTACAACGAATCGAAAGTACAGCTGATTACATATTGCTGATGCAACCCATCATCTCCAATCACTCGTACCTCAGCCATCTCTCTCTGTCTTCGTGCTTCCTCCTCTCTTCTCTTCATTTCTTCCTTCCTCTTATTCATCTCCATCTCGAATATCTGTCGTTGTCTTTCCATCTCCTCCTTCTCTTCCTCCAACCTCTGCATCTCCCTCTCTGCCTCTTCCTTCTTCCGGGTTGCCTCCATATCAGCTACCTACAAATTCAAATTATTGACCAATTTGGTACTAATTTAAATTTAATTTAATAAATATTGTAACGATAAATGACCTTTCTCTTCTCCTCGACGAGTCTGTTCTTCTCAGCAAATTTGGCCTCTTCTTCATCCCTTTCTCTCTTCTTGCTCAGAGCTATGTCACGAAGACGTCTCTCCTCCTCTTCCAGTTGCATCTGAGATTAATCAATATTAATATTAATCATATTCCAATGATTCAATCCAATCGCACAATCCCTCACTCTCTCCATCTCCTTGATTCTCTTATCCTCCTCCATTCTTCTCATCTTCTCCTTCTCATCTCCAAACAGATTCACTTCCTGACTCTTCTTTGCTTCCACTGCAGCAGTCAGTCTGCAATAGAGGAGAGGATTGGGAAGGAATTACAGTGGATACCACAATATATTCCTCTTCGTCTCAAATGGTCCATCTATCTTCTTCCATCGAGCCATAAATTGATCCAAATAGCCAATTCTTCCTTTATACACGTTTCAATAATAAAACTGACCAAGGGCACAAGATCAATCCCCCTATTTTAAAATACCTAAACAAATAAAAAAATTTATGAATCCAAACGGTGCCAATAATCCCTTAATCTATACTAATCTCTCACACAAGTCCCTTGTACACTCACTCGCTCAACACATTGTCCGACTCCTTATCTTCAGGATTATCAATGTCCATGGTGGAATCTCCCTCGTCCCCACTCGAATCGCTCTACAATTATTATTATGATCCAATGAAGAACAAAATAAAAACACTGACCTCATCAGTGGAGTCGGCATAGAGATCCTTCTCCTTCTGCTTTCTTTCCTTCTTCTTCTTCCTATCCTTCCTGTCTTTCTTCTCCTTCTTACTCTTCTTCTTTTTCTTCTTCTCATCAGATCTACAATAACCCTTCATCATCCATCCCCTCACCTCATGTTCCTCTGAACATGTTCAAACCTTCCGTTCCTACAACCAATCAATCAATATCATCCGTGAAGTAGTTCACTCTCTCATTCCCTTTCCATTCCTCATCCGTATCCTGCTCTTATCGATCAACAGATACTGTAACACTGCATTATCACTGCACCCACTCACCCTGCCATCTCTTCCTGCTCTGCTTTCTCCTTTGCCTCTGCAACAAAAAAACATTTAGTCCAGAGACAAGCCACGTAATCAATCTACACTGTTCCATCCTACCAAATTCCCATTGCATAAACTGAATCCCATAAACATTTCCCTCTTACTCACCCTTCTCTGCAGCTTCCTTGTCATCGGGAGATTCGCCACCAACCTACAATAATTATCGATTAATTTCGGTGGTCCATCGACTACAGTACCCGTCCGCGACTCATAGCTACAGTAACCCACAAGTTTCTTCTCTGCGTCCTTTCTGAGTGCCTTGAGTTGAGAATGCAACAACTTCTTCCTCTTCTCCTCAGCATCCTTCTTCAGCTTAGCCTCATCAACAACTGGTTGAGCAGGGGCGGGCGCTGCGGGGGGATTGAGAGACATAGGAAGAGTGGGTCCTGCCTGCAAAGGGAAAGGAGTTACAGGCGCTCCTGCACTTTCCCGGTGCAAGTGAGTGAAAATGAAATGAGTTTAAATGGTTCCTTAAATAAAATGCATTTTCGCAGGGTTGGTGGTCGTGGATGGAGGATGGTAATGTCGGAATTAGTCAATGCTCAAGGTGCAAGAGTGCGAATTAGTCAATGCGAAAGTGCAGTAGTGCGAATCAGTCAATGCCCGAGAAAGTGCTGGAGTGCCGGATTTACTGTAGTCGTACTCGATCGATGACTTACATTGGGGAAATTCATGGGCAGTTCAATGTCCTCGGGACGGACAGATTTTGACATCTTGAGCTGCTTCATTGTGTCATCTCTTGCTCCGTTGAGATATTGATACGGCTAGAGAAGGGATTCTCGATTAGAAGGGGCGAGGAAGGACTCTGCTGCTGCAGGTGCAGCCACTTACCTCTCCCTCTCATGAATAAAGGAGAGAGAGAAGGGAGGGGGAGAGGGCACAGGAAGGAGGAGGTAGGACATCCTCTATTACCCGCCTAAATCACTCATCACTACCGTATCCGTCACCACTTACTCTTAGCTTACGGTAGTTATCGATTCCTCCATTGTCTCCTTGTCGGCTTCTCATATATCACTCTCACAAGACGACCACGAGTGGGACACGACATCTTCCAATTATTCAGATAATTATTCATGTCCCACTCATGGTCCTTCTTCCTCTCACTCGCCTACCTTTGGTTGCTGTCAAGTGGGGGAATGGGTGGGAGGGGAGGGGATCACTCACATTTTCAAGTGCAGCATAGTAGGAGTAAGTCTCCCATTGGGCGGACCATGCAGTGTACTCCTCTACAGTCATGGGAGTCGTCCTCTCTGGTCCTCCCATGTAGATGTACGGACGGTTGTTGGCGTCGTACGGTACCTGGAACCAGTTATCGATTAGCCTCTTCTCCTCGTAGGGGATACGGTAATCCTGTGCATCGATCGATGGGTGGGAAGGGGAATCCGCTGTCTGCCTCAGGTATTTCCATGGCAACCACGAGTGGAGAGTGGAAGGGATGAGAGGAAAGGCGAGAAAGGCGAGTCATGAAGAGGAAAGAGAGTAATCAGGTGGAAGGACTCACGACTGGATTGCCATACGAATCGATGGGAACAACGGGATTGCCGTGAATGGTCACGGGAGGAACGGGCTTTCCATCTGCAGTCTCGGGAAAGATGTATCCACCCTCCGCGTTCTTCGGGAACACTGGCATCCCTGCAATCGATAATACAGCTCGTTCAAGGGTGAAATCGACGCTACCCTTGCTGTCGAGAGGCACGACGGGTTTCCCATGGACTCCCGTGGGGAAGACCGGCTTTCCATCCTGTACCGGGACACACGGCTCGTTGGTACGAGGATCGATTGGGAAGACAGGATGGCCGTCCTTGTTGAAGGGAAACACCTCAAGATGACATAAATTATACAATTGAAATACAAAAAAAGACAAACGGGAAGTCCTCTGTCATCGGTGGGCAAGACTGGATTTCCCTTGGCATCAGTGGGAAAGATAGGGCGGCCTCTGTCGTCGTACTTTACGATGCTGCTCGTATCCTAGAGCCAAGAAACGGAATTTATATTATTATTAAGCGCTCACGTTCTGGGCTGGAGCAGCTTCTGGCTCATCTTGCTGCCATACATACAGCTCGAATGAGCCCGACACAGGATCCATGATGTACCAGTACCCAGCGGCGTCCTGTTGAGGGATTAATGATCATAATTAGAGAGGCGGGGCAACTCACGATGCACATGCTGTGGGGGCCGCACTTGTAGTACTTGTATCCATCGGCCTCTGACTCGTACACCAACTCCTCATACTTCGGGGGGTGAGTCTGCACGGTGGCAGCGGAAGCATCACCGGCGCCGAAGTCCCCGCTGATGTTCATAGCGTCGTCGCCCTGAATATATTAGATAATAGGTGTAAAATCATTGATTTTTGAAAAGAATACAATTTCGAAATAACAACTTGCTTACATCGCCAAGCGTGAATTCTCCCGACAAGACGAGAGACATTTCTGGTGTCGAGCTGTAATGTAACGGGGATATTGATCAACACGGCAGGTGAGAATATAAGCGAGAAAACGTGTAAACTACGTGGAAACGACGCGGACTAGAGCGCGAGATGGTGCACTGACGACGAAAATTGGTGCGTCGAGTGCAAATTGTGAGGGGCGATTTACGACTTATTTGTCGATTTGTAATAAATCGTTCCATTCGTCTAGAAGGATTTCGAAAAAGACGCGACGCCTCGCATTGGACGCCTCCGTTCTCACTTACTTTCGTCATTATTTGTTTTTATTTTCGCTGTATGCGCGCGTCTTGGGGTTACACCTGGTTTTTCAGATGTTATAAATGTTTCTCTCACGTTTATTGAGGGCCTCTCCGAGGCTTTTGGAGAACAGATCAAGAGTTCTGTATAAAAACAAACTAGAAGCTGCAAAGGACTTCTGGAAGGTTTCCGGGGCGAATCTCCTTTTCCATGTGGGATTAGCCGTTGTTATGTTGTGAGTGCAGTCGGCTGGAGCTCGACATCATTCATCCCGTTCAGGGAGTTCGGCTTCCCCACTCCAGATGTTGTTCATGACCTCAAAAAGATGATCTCCCCTGACTTCGCACTATACTCCGAATACGGGAATCTCGCCGAGTTTCAGTTGGATCTGTCTAATAAGATTCGCGGCCTTCGTGCTGAGCGTATCTTGTTAGAACAGCAGGAGATGTACAGGAAATCCCCTGGGCAGAAAATTGGCGACCTCGCATAGTTGATTGTTCGATAAATGATATAGTTTCTCCTACTCTTTGCAATTGTCAACTATTGGTCTAATGTCCAATGTATATCTTTTCGTTCGTTGTGTGTGCTTTCGCGGTTTTTGTGTGTTGTGTCCTTATTTCGACAGCCAACAAATTTTCCAGATGCAAATCTTCGTGAAAACGCTCACCGGAAAGACTATCACCCTCGAGGTTGAGGCCTCTGACACCATCGAGAATGTCAAGGCCAAGATCCAGGACAAGGAAGGAATCCCTCCCGACCAGCAGCGTCTCATCTTCGCTGGTTAGTTTCTTTTATTTCGTAATACATTAGCTGCCCCGTCATACTTGAGTTGTCGATCTCTCCGTAGCCACACACTCTCACGATTGGGGTAGATTAACTTGTGATTTTAAGGCTCTGTTACTTAAGTGGTAGCAGTAGTAAGAAAATTGCATATATAAATAA
>LS544903.1:295999-310271 GCA_900490775.1 Pristionchus maxplancki
GACCATCACCCTCGAGGTTGAGGCCTCTGACACCATCGAGAACGTGAAGGCCAAGATCCAAGACAAGGAGGGAATCCCTCCCGACCAGCAGCGTCTCATCTTCGCAGGTAAGCATATAATTATTCTGTTTTTACTTATTTATAATATTTTGGAATTCCCTTTTCTCATCAATCGATAAACAATCCTTTCCAGGCAAGCAGCTCGAGGACGGTCGCACCCTCTCCGACTACAATATCCAGAAGGAGTCCACCCTCCACCTGGTGCTCCGTCTTCGTGGTGGAAACTAAACTACTCATTAATGTATTTATGATCCACACATTCCCTGTAAATGTGTCTCCCGAATGATAAATAAAGGGATACTGTAAATTATTTATTGTTTTGCACACTGAGGTACACACGGTCCT
The DNA here is from genome assembly GCA_900490775.1 of Pristionchus maxplancki. NCBI lineage: Eukaryota > Metazoa > Nematoda > Chromadorea > Rhabditida > Neodiplogasteridae > Pristionchus > Pristionchus maxplancki. The sequence goes on from LS544903.1 coordinate 296,404, forward strand.
ACAAGTTATCACGAATGAAAGAAATGGAATTGTTGCATTATTCGATAGTTGCTTCAGCGGCTTCCTTCTGATGTCAGATTCTTCTTCAGTGAGGTACGGAATTGTATCTAAAAGGGGAGTAATCGATATTCCTCGATAGGTCTACGAAGGGATGTACGAGAGCGTCTCAGGCTCACGTGTGCCTCCATGTGTGTTTCTTCTGTGGGAACACGTTCCCTCTCTGGCCCGACTACCAGAGGTACGTCCCCCTTCCCTTCCCAATGAGTACCCCCCTCTCCCCCTCTCAGACACATCGTGCACGAGCATCAGATGGCATCGATCGCATACCAATTGTATGCAGAGGAGCATCCACCCAATAAAGAAGGAGAAGGTGGGAAGAGAACGAAGAGTGAGGAGAAGAAGAAGGAGAATGGAGAGAAGAGACCCAGGATGGATCCTCCCGTCGACTTCCACTCTCAACCCTCCCCTCTTTCTGTCCCTTCTAATAGACCAGTGAAACCTCCTCCCATCACTTCTCAACCCCTCACTCCCTTTGCTACTCCTTCCCATCCATCGAAGACCCTCCATTCTCCCTCGCCTTTGCTGCCGCCCGGGTGAGTACGGTAGGCTACGGTGGAATACTGTAGCATTGCAGTCGGTACCCTGCGAACAAGCAACTGCAGCAGCATCGACAGTCGATGACTCCTGCTTCTCCAGCGAGAGTGAGTGGAATTTTCTGTTTGCAGGTGTAGAAATCAGCCATGTCTCTTTATTGAGGAGTCTTAGCTGTTCGTGCTCATTGATAGATTAGCCTCTAATCAATTTTACGGGCTAGATTATGGGTAAATAATAATACTAATTGTAGAATATATCGATGTCTCCTCGCGATGTACCGGGTGAGCTGTGCGCAGTCTGCGCCAAGCGATTCAGCAACGGCACTGCTCTTATCGTACACAGTCAGTTGTCAATATTAACTTTTTTTTTTATCATTTCTGATATTGTGGAAATAAATTGAGAAAAGCCTAAATAGTAAAAAGGAGAAAGCTGGTTTTAGTGAGTCGATTACAGCCATAGCAGAGCACAATACGACCATCCTAGCCGTTGAAATCACCCAGGAGTTCGAAGAAAAACTCGTTCGTTTTTTAATAAAAAAAAATTGGATGGAATTAATGAAATCTTTTCTTAGTTAGTTGAAGTTTGAACAAGTTTTTATTGAAGTTCAGCCCGAGAATCCACTTTATGTTCTCCTTTGTATAAATATGTCTAATTTGCAGTATAACTATTTGGAGTACGAATTCTCGAAAGAGTGTGGTATCTGCAATACAAGTACGCCCACTCTCACCAAGTTTGTTCCCTTTTCATTTGCTATTCAATTTAAAAGTGTGCTTACAATTAGTTTCAGTCATAAGTACAGCGAAAATGGAATATTTAATATTGTAGAATCTCTGATTAGCGGAAAGCAGCTTGCATTGTTCCCATTTCCTGATTTTTGATCTCCAGATCCTTCGGGCTCCCATTTTGCTATATTTATCTTCCAGATCCTTCGAGCACTCGATTACTCACCACAAGGGAAATGCGTTCAAAGGCTGTGACGCCACCTCGGTCACCTACAATGTTCGAGTGAGTGGGCGAATGATAATTTCATTAATGAAATTCACCATTGTTATATCTGATAAATGAAAACTGATGGCATTTCAGTGCTTCGCTCTTCCTCAGCGAGAATTCCACGTGAAGATAAAACTGAAGAAGGCACCGGCCATCAATTAGAAACTGATCTACCTCCCATTATTGATCCGTCGGTTACTCTATTGATCTCAACATTCGTCGTTTTATTGTTATACTTTTCGCATCTAACATTTCCGAAGTTTTATGATAAACGTATACAAAAACTATGACTTTTGTACAAAACTAACTTTTGTAAGCCTATTTTCTACTTTCACTTACTCTATAACCTTCATGGGGGCGGTATCATGGTCTGCCCTCATCGTATTTGTTCACTATTATGTTTAACTTTATTCTGCCGACCCTTAGTATGTTATAGAGAAGACTGCGGAAAGTGCAAGTCGTCTACGATGTGAGATATGGGATGAAATAGCGTGGAATTGTAAATACCATGAATTTTACGTCCTTTTGAGCTTATTATATTGGTCCTTAATCCGTATAACTTGAGGTTATTTGTGCACGGCATGATTGCAACTTATGTCAGAGAGTCGAAAAGTTTGTAGATGGCCCAGGCGGAAACAGATTAATCATAGAGAATGGGTACTTCTGATGCAGTTGATCGGAAGAACACCTGTAGATTCGTCTCCATTGCTCAATCTCTCATTCACCATCCTTTTCTCTTTTGAAAATAATTGTGATTACAGCCTCATTTAAAAATAACAATAATAGACATGAGCCAGCACTCGCTGCAGCGACTCCTCGCCAAGCCCCGCCCCCTTTCCTAACCCGTCGCGACTAGAGACAATCTCGCCTACAAAGGCCTCATTTCCAACGAGAAGACGGGGATACGCGAGCCCAGGCTTGGCCACATTAAAGAATAAATGTGGAGGGTAAACTGTTTTCTTTTGTTATGGTTTTGTGAAAAGGGGTGAGCCAATTGCAATTGGCTACGTGAACCTATAAAATCCTTACAAAAAGTTCATTCAACATTATTTCGGCAAAATTTTCTAAGCTTTTTCCGGACTGTTGTCGAAAAAAAGCTATCTCGTCGATTCGATTTCATTCGTCCATCTCTGATTCATCTTCCCGTTCTCTTTATCCTCAATGATGAAAGTGACCTACTCTCGATCTTTATCTACGATCTGCACTTTATTGTTACAATTCGATATCTCGAAGGAGAATCTTGGATAATTTCAATTCACGTCAACACAATCTGTTGGGAGCTAGGGATACATTGCAAGGAGTCGATGTTTCTTGGTCTTTTATTAGGTTGACCCGCTGGATAAGCGTTACTCCCTACTGAACCCTCCTCTATCCCTCACTCTCTCCGTTACCTTGAGATAAACTTCGCTCCTCTCGTCTCTCTGCCCAAATCTTGTTCCACTATGCTACACCCGAAGGAGTTTACATGAAGGGAGAAGACGCGTGGGGGGGGGGGGGGGGGGGTTCTTCTCCCTTTAAGCTTCCTATTCATGGATATGGCTTGAGGGTCTATCGACACCCCTCCCCTCTTTCGACCTTGACCCGAGGAGAGAAGAAGTAGAAGTGATAATCTATCTATCAATCCCCATTCCAATCCCAGAAAGGGAAGTCGAGATGGAGAGAGAGAGAAGGGAAATGACTAATCCTTGAGAAGAGAGACAGGATGAACGGACAAGGGGGGAGGAGGGGGGGGGGGTATGGTCCCCTCGGGGGAGGGAGGGGAGGAGTCTCTACCCCCTGCTGGATCTGCCCCTTCCTCTCTCCTCCGGTGTCTCCCTTTCCCCCGTCCCTTCTCCTCCATCGGGACAGCACAACAAACGATGCGCTTAGCGTACTATCTGGTAGCTGCGGCAGCTGCAGCTACAGTATCCCTCGCCCAGCAGCCTACCGTACCCCGCAGCAGTCTCCAGCACGCGCCCCCTCCTCCTGCCCCCATCGAGGCTGATTCTTGCCCGCCCAACACATTCACCTGCAGAGATGGAAGCTGCATCCCCGTTGATTGGGTACGGTAGATATCGATTGATTCCTGATTACGGTATTTTTCCAGGTGGGAGACGGCGAACCTGATTGCGATGATCACTCGGATGAAGATGGAGATCTAATCCCGGTGAGTGAATCAATCGAAATTCCATCTTATTCTTATCGTAATCTTACAGCACCCCAACGGGTCCACTGCTGCCGGTCCCACCACGACACAGCACAATGCGACAGAGCAGAGTCCCGAGGAGAATACAGAGGTAGTCAATCGATACCGTACTTCTGATCTACCGTAGTCATTTCAGCCAGCAGAGGACTGTCCTGCTGATCATCTGGAGCGAATCGACGCGTGCTCTCAGCCGACCTTCGACCTTCTGTCGACCCTCCAAGGATTCGACTTCAATGCAAGCTCCATCCTTCCTCAGAGGTACGGGGTGGAATCTATGGAAATCATGCAACATTCGGTCCTTTCAAACTCAAATAATTTGTATACAATAGCCAGTCCACCTGGCATAATCACGCGAACGCGTTTCGTTTTCTTGCCCCTTCCCTCCTCTTTCTATTCACTTCACTCAACTCAATCCATCCATTTATTCATCATAAATCCTCCGAGTGCCCGCTAGTCTTCTTCTTCATTCACTTGCCCATCACATTCCCTTGTTCTCTCCCCCTCCCCTCTCCTCTCCCTCCCTCCCTCTCCTCCCTCCTCAGACCAGTCCTAGCGAAAGTCATGGCTACATTCTCAAGAATAGTCAAGAATTGAAGAGGCTCTTTTTCATCGAGATTGAACACCGCCCCTTCCCTCCTGTCATCATATCACTGACTTCCTTTCGCTCCTATCCTAACTGACCTATCAACCCACTTTCCCTCCACCCCCCTTCCCCTCCTCGAGAGATAGCAGAGGTCAATTGAAATGCGAGATGAACACAGATTGTACTAGAAGGATCAAGCGGGGTTTCATAGGGGATCGAATGACAACGAAAAGTAGCCAATTACATGCACTAGTGATCGGAAAGATTGCGGCCCTGAGGGTACGAATAAATAAGTCACTCCTCGATTGCAGCGTTGCCACACTCACCGTCGGCTGCGATATCACGAGGGAGTACGATATCTGCGTGCAGGGAGCCAGTGCCAAGTACGGCATACTATAGATATCGATTGGGTAGATCAAGGTTGTCGATTTTCTTGTAGATGTCAGCCGGAGCCGTCGATTCCCGCGTGGAGAACGTCGGAGACGTTCTTCTGCCAACTGTTGATTCCCTCGATCCACGAACACACTGCGTGCTTCGGAAAGGAGAGAAGCAAGAGATGTCTCATCAAGTGAGGAATTGAGATACTTCGAACTGAATAGCCTGATCATGAGGGCATATCATTCTCTCCACTTGTCTCGATCTAGAACAACATGTACTCTTCTCTGTCTCGTGTGTAGTACACTAACTGATTTATGAGTGAGTGTGAGATTGAGTGGAGGGAAGAAGCGACCGGTGGCCCCAATCCAAAGAGATGTTTTAGGCGAGGGAAGGGCTTTATCTGTTCCCCTGATTGGATCAAGAGACACAGTAAAGGGGATCAGAACAGATAGTGAAACATGGGGAGACTAAGGAAATGGAGTGAAACGGAAAGTGAAATCTCGTCTATTCCAGCATCAATCGTGCCACATCCACGATGTGTCGTCTCGTGGGATCGATTCTGACTGATATGGAGTGTCTCGAGAAGACCCAGACCGGATGCTCGGAGGTGCGAGAGATCAAAGATCAACACATCTGAAACGTAGAGATCAGAGATCAAAGATCACATTCAGGACGCCCTCGCGATGCTCGCTCCGATGAGAGAGGAGGCGGGTCAGACTGCTCGTGATCTCAACTGTCAGATTCCCCAATTGACTGTTATCTCTGAGAAGGAAGCCGAATTCCTTGAGGCCGAGAAGAGAAAGGAAGAAGAGAAGAACAGAAAACCCGAGGTGAGAAGCTCTTCTCAATTTGTATTTTTGCTGCGCGCTATCATCATCCATTATTATCCCATTGATTTCTTTATTCATTCCCTTCGATTTCTCCAACTTGATCCCGTTCCCGATTCGTGCGTGATCTCTGTACAATTCTCGCCAGTTTTCGAGCTATTTAGCCTGTTTTGAACCACTCGAATGGTAAAAAGGAGGGAAAAGGAGCTACTTGCTCTTTGGCCGGACGAGAAAGTACGTGAAAAGAGTGGCAGAGAGAGAGGAGAGACGAAACCAGGTGCTTAGAAAGACCCAACCGTGACGGGATAGAGACCCCCTATTCATGAGCCCACTCTGGACAGGATACACGAATCACATTGTCAATCTGGTGGACGAAATGATGCGTATTGGGGCTGATTGGGTCCGGTGATCTGAGAGAGGCGAGAGAGTGTGCGAAACGAGGAGAGACAGGGCAAACTGAGACATTTTTGCATTGCAGATCGAGTTTGATGAGGATGGAGAACCGATCGAAGAGGCGAATCCATCGAATGCCACTTCTTCATTCGAATCAACTCGATCTATTGAGAACATCACTGATGAGACGGAAGAGGAGGAATTGGAGACTACAGTAGATGAGACCGAGGCTCCCACCACGACTGTTACCGTACCCCCTCCTTCGTCTCCTTCGACGACTACGGAGGGAAAGACCCAATCGATCGCCCCCTCGACTACCGTAACCCCTCGATCTGCGCCTGTGCCTGTGGACGCGCCGAGACCCCCGCTTGGAGATGCCATGCGAACGATGGAGGTACTGTAGCTGTCGATTATTGATTTATTGAGGATGGAGCCTAATTAGAGTAGGTGCGAATCGGCGCACTTTTCCCGTTGGAGGCGGCGATAGTTTTCGCTTTCGATGACTCTCGGAGAGGGGATACAATTGGAATGAACACACTCACTTTCACTATTCGACGAGGGGTCAACTAACGGGAGGGAAGGAGATACGGGATACGAGGGGAAGCAGCGAATGAAAATCGATAATCGAGTAATCAATCGATAATTGCAGGTGATTAGTCGAGTGTGCTCCATTCCCTACACTGGATCTCACTGGGAACACGTCCATGGGCTATTCTGCTCCTTCAAGGAATCAATTCAGAAGCATACTGAATGCTTCGCCAAGGTTTCCGCCAAGGGACAGTGCACTCCTGAGGTGAGAACATTCAAGAGAAACATCCTTTCCCACTTTCTTTGACGTCTTTGACTAGAGAACAACAGCTTCATCTAAGAATGTCATCTGGCTTATGTTTCAAGAATAACATAAACATCCATAGGGGTCTCAATTGATCTTTGATCTCTGCAGCTGTCCGTCAACTCGACGTGCTCTGCCATGGAGGCCGTCAACAACTTCCTCGATTGTGCCATCATCGTCATGAACGACCACTGCGACGTCGAAGCACAGAATCTCGTCGTCGATCTACAGGAGAAGATGAATGACAAGTGGGTGAAGCTCTCTCAACCTCACTGCCCTACTAGATAGTGTGTGAAATGGAGAGAGTACGATCGTTCTCACTTATCCATCAAAGTGTGTATTTGAGAGAAGGGTTTGTAGATTATGAATGCTTCGGATAGATGCCCTTTTGGAACCCTCTGAGGCCCAGAAACATCCCGAACCCCTATGCATTCGAGATTAGAGCACTTGACATGTGCAGATATGTTTCATAGATAGATTATTAGAGAAGGAGTGTTCGCAGAAAAATAAATGCTGCAGTGACTGTAAAAAATAATTTGTGTTCAGAATGATCGAGAAGCGTTGCTTCGACCAGGAGACGGAAGAGGCGGAGGAGAAGAAGAAGGAGGAGGAAGAGAAGGACGGAGCCTTCAGACTCCATCCCAAGCTGCCATCGTGCAATGATGATCAGGTTAGAAGCATTTACTATGAAATGTCTAAGATTCCGTGAATTAAAAATCAATTAATGAGGCGGTTATGCGACGATCTCAATTCGATTCTCCAATGGCTTTCCTACGCGGTTTTCGGGCAGTTGTTTCCGAATTTTCCCCATTCAAAAGCGGATCTCACCCTACATCAAAGTGCCCCTTGTTCTCCATTTCACACGCTCTCTTCCTCTGTCTAACCAGCGAGAGAGCGTGTGAAATGGAGAGAGTGCGATCGTTCTTCTCTCCTCCATCAAAGTGTCTCTTCTCCGTTGTTCCTCAGGCGGAGCTCCTCCCCCTCCCTTTGAATGAGACCTTGTCCTTATTAGTGTTATCGCATCCGTTCCATCTCTCCTCCTTCCTCTCAGTTCCAAGGGGGATATCATATCGGAGAGAGGGGAAATTGTACGAGAGAAGGAAGAGAGGGAAAGTGAGAGGAGGGGGAATTCATTAGACTGGAGGAGATGTGGTTGTAAAGATGGCACAAGTTATGACTGGAGGACCGCCAGAATTACTGAGATGATGAGATGAGTCCCTCCTTGGGTCGAAGGAGCGACCGAAAACAGAGAGGGATTAGGAAAGAGGGATGGTACGGATAAAGGAGATTCGGAGGGAGAACACGCACCTCGGGGGGTAAGAGTGACCACATTCCGGGCATTACTCAATCAATCCTATGGGTACCGTACTGACTTGAATAGATACAAGAGAAAGTCAGTGCTCGATACCTGACTACCGTAATCTACCGTATTCTTCAGGAGAACGGTGCTCTCGCTTGCCTCGTCGAATTGGTGCAGGTCAACAAGGAACTCGCTCAGCTTCAGTCCAAGAATTTCCTCCTCGAGGTCAGAGATCAAAGATCAATTATTACTCGATTTACTGGAGTTGCATGGGTTTGCATCATTGAATGAGAATTGAACCGTGAGAAGTGGTGCGATGGTTTGAAAAGTATTCCTTCTGGTACACTGAGCAATGAATCGAAGCCAAAGTCAATCCTTTGAAATGCACGAATCCGAGGAAAATATTTTTCAGATTTCCCGTGAGAACTCGACAGTAGTCGATTCGATCTGTGGTCTCTACTCTCGCTACGAGAAGTGTCTCTTCGCGTCAGTCTTCTCACTCAAAGGAGGCCATCGATGCTCATTCTCCTCTCCTCTCAACTCACTCGCGAGGTCAGGAATCTAAAAACGCGTGTGTTTCAATCATCCTCAAATGTGCTGAGACTGAGTGATGTAGTAGTGCATAGAGCAATAACAATGGTTTAGTGGCATGACTACTCCAAACCGCAGACAAATTGGACTTTCGAATGGTAGCACTTAGCCTCTCTCGATATTCTTTACTCTCGTCCCTTCCTCCTCTCTCAATCCGGAACTTCTCCCCTCTGCCCTCCAGCTCACTCACCTTTCCCCCCTCCTGTCTTCCCCTAATTGACTCCATTCTCTTCCCTCCTCTCTCTGTCTCTCTCCATTCCCCCCACTCTCTCGTCCACTCTGACCACGCGAGAGAGAAGAGAGAAGAAGCGACCGTGCCAGAGGGTAATCGGCCCTTGTGTGTACCTTTTAGACAGACGAGGGACTGGGGAAACAAAAAGATGGACAGGAAAGGATGAGACTGAACGGGGACTGATTGGGAGGGACGCACTTCGAATACGGTCGATGAAATGATCAAATTGATTGCGAGATGAACACAAATCACTTCCATAATTCCAGAATCGGTCTCTCCCCCATCTGTGCTCCCTCCACCCGCACTCTCCTCTCCTCTCACACCGATTGTCTCTCTCGAATCGCCTCTCAGTCGACTGACAACCACTGTCAGAGTGCCATGGCCAGTCTGGGAAACACCGTGCAGGCTATGATCCAGGTTGGATTAGTCGAATGCTTTCCTCGAATCCTGAAATTTTCGTGATCCGGACATCATAAAATAACACTCAGGGTGCCCACGGCGAGGCTCTTCTCTGCAAGTCCTTCTACCTCATCCGACAGACCTTCGAGTGCGGCAGAGCTCAGGTGGAGCAGGCTTGCGACCAGGATGCACTCATGGATCTGACCCAGCTCAAGGACGAGGTACGGTAGTCAAGGCAGGGGTTGAAACCAATCGATCCTCGTAGATGACGGTGCTCGGGGAGGAGGAAGGCTGTCCCACCACGCCGCCTGCCAATCTCGACCAACTCATCGCCGAGTCCTTCACTCGTGCCCCCGTCCGTGCCCCAGTCATAGTCTCTCGTCCTCCACCCGTCCATCCCCAACCCGGATTGCCCTTCCATGCTGCTGGAGGTGAGGAAGACGAGAGAGCATGGGAAACGAAGAGAGTCTTGCAGCAGCTGCAGCATCCGGCAACGCTTCCGGCCACCATCCGACGCCCGTGCAGCCCGTACTGCAGCCTGTGTGCGACCAGAAACAGCAGCAGAGGTGGGGCAAATAGGGTAGTAAAAATAATAAACAATTGAGCTCCTGCAGATTCCAAGAGTGCGTCGCCCCTCTCACTGCCTACAATCCGCATCCTCTCATCGTCATTCGACAACCGCGACTCATCGATGAAGCATGCACCAAGTTCAGCGAGTTCAAGGTGATCGAGGACTGATTTTCTTGTTTTAAAATCGATACTGATCTTTGATCTCTGCAGTCATGCGCCTCAACAGTCGCTTGTCGTCCGATGTGGTCTCGTGGAATGACGGCCATGTTCGAATTCGCCTGTGAGGAGGCTCTCGACGAGTACAAGGAGGTACGGTATCATTATCGATTTTTTCAATACTAAACAGCCAGTAAGTCGACTAGTACGTGCCATTGGACACGAACAAATAGCTGGGCATTAGAAGGGCGGCGGGGCCTTTTACAAAGAGGAGAAATGTGACCATAATTGGAGTGAGAAGAGGAGAGTAAGTGGAGAAAAAGGAGGAGAAGGGGCACGAATTATCCAGATCTCATTGCAATGACCAGAGGATTGTTGTGAGAGAGGGAAGGGATCGGAAATGAAGTCTGAAGCTAGAGAAAAATATAAGATTTGCAGATCCGTGGTTGCATTCGAAAACTCGCTGGAGAAGACACCGTCAGAGAGTGCGTCGCCACCTTCTCGAAAGGTATCGATCGATGCCCATTCCTCAGATTACTGTAATCTTCCGTTCAGGAGCTCCCCAACAGGCTTGCTTCTCTGCCAATGCTCTTCTCTCTTGCGCCATCCCCTCGATCTCGAGTGCTTGTGGAGAGAACGCAGTCAATTTCACTCAGAAGTGAGGATCGGTTGATTACGGTGGAATATTGATTTGCTGCGATGATCAATCAATAATCAATCTATCTATATTCAGATACATCACCAAATTCGCGCAAGCAATCGACGCTCGCTGCAAGATTGGCGCTGATATTCCCAGTACGTTGAAGAGTTTTTAACAGAAAAGGTTCTTACAGAAAACTGAAAAATTCTGAAAACAAAGCTTTGAAGAATTTGTGAAGGTTACCTAAAATACGATGGTTGTTACTGCATTAGTCGACATCGTCTCATTCCAGTCGGAAAGGTCATCGGCGTTGGTTGTTCTCTCGAGGAAGAGGCAGTCATCGAGCACTGCGCTGCCCCTCTGAACGACATCGGAAATCGATTGGACGAGATGTTCCAAGTACGGTAGATGCGAATGAATACTGTAGCATAATCGATAACGGATGGACTCCTGCAGGGCGGACTCCAATCGCTCATCAAGAACGCCAACACTCTCGCTCCAGTCTTCGCAGGAGGATGCAACCTCACGAAGGAGTTCCAAGCCTGCGCTGCTGGTGAGAGTCACGTTGATGATGATAGACCTTCATTCACCTTCGAAAACAACGTCATCAACATCATCGCAGGCGTTCTCTCATCTCCCTCTCCCTGTCTCGTCTCTTCGTGCATGGTTCGTGCAGGGGAAGAGATCTGCTCCGCCCCCGATCCAGTCGCCGCCATCGATGCCAATCTGTCCTGTGTATTCTCGCAGGTGGGTCACCTCTTCATTTTATAATGATGAATGTGGGGAAAAATGAATGAATCTCTTCGTTCTCAGGTTCAAGAACCCTCCTTCGCCAAGTGCATTCGCTCGACGCTCTCGACCATCAAGCAGTTCAGTCTCAACTCATTCAAGGTATTGTTTCCGAATCATTGAGACTGTATTAAAATCTGATTATTCCTGATCCATTTGTGCGAGCGCTGAAGCATATATCAATATGGAATGCAAAAGAGTAAAAAAGAGAAAAAAATGCAGGCGATGCTGCCCAAGTTCGTCGATTGCGTCGAAGAACTGGTGAAGGTGAAGTGTGGAGACACACCCATCAAGGTCAGTCACCTACATTTATTGAGTTTTATGAAACATCCAGATGCTTACTCTCCCTTCCTCAGATCCTTCGTGCGATTTCCTCTCGCGAAGTGTGTCCGATGCTCGTGGCCAGCAAGCGAATCGTGCCCATTACATCAGTGCAGGTGAGAGAGAAGGGGAGGAGGAATACTAAATGGAATGAAGACCATCCATTATAGCCTTCTGAGAAACGTGATAAGAAATAGGGAAACACGATTTCAGCAAATCCGAATATTCCGTTGAGAATCTATACGGTCCGTGAAACATTATAGCGATAGACATTTTCCTTGAAGGCGACGACTCCCAAGAAGCCCTCTTGCGATGCTGAGATGAAGCAGAAGTACCGAGACTGCGGAAAGGCATTCTATTCCAAGTACAGAATGCTGCCTGTTAGCATCCTCAACAGTGGAGACCACATGGATGAGGTAAGACTGCCTGTCGATCTCATCATACCTTCTTGTTAAATCACTAAATGATTAAAAATCACTTCTCAGTTCTGCTCAACCCTCGAGACGATGGATACTTGCTCTCTCTCCTCTCGTCTGTGCGCCTCTCAGGAGGAATTGGCATTGAAGAAGTTGGGACAGCATCTCTGTGCGGCGAGAGAGACATTCGACGCCCATAAGATTTGTCTGAAGAAGACTGCTGAGAATGCCGAGGTTCGTGACATTTATCCTTCACAAGGGACAAGTTCACACGTGGATCTTTCAGGTTGCCTCGTGTCTCTCCGAGTTCCTCACTTCATCCTCTCCCGCAGCAAGATGCACCGCCATTCAGGGTGCAACCAAGTGCATGGCCGAACAGGTACCGTACTTCTACCGTACCCTGATACAGTACCCTACCGTACCCCTCGCAGATTCGTCAATCGTGCGGCGAGGACACGCTACAGTACTCCTTCTCGGCGATGAACGTCTACGCCGCGGCCGCCTACGATAGCTGCCAGGTATCGATTTATACCGTACCCTGATCCCTAATCAATAATCCCTCAGGTGTCCATCCCGACCGTCGCCCTTTCCACCGAGTGCTCAGAGGCGGATCTCATCGAGTTCCTCACATGCGAATCTCACATCGATTCCTTCTCTCCTCGACCCATCGCCGTCATCGCCAATGCATCGTCGTTGTCGGCATTCTGTGAAGCAAGTGAGTGGCGTCAACGTTGAGCTCAGATCGTCTTCGAACCGTACTCTGATAACATATAATTCATATAGGAATAGGCTTCAAATGCATGAGAAAACAAGGAGTAAATAATGGCTCAATAAAAAAATCGCAATTCAGTCGAGACGAAGTACCGTCCGTGCCTCGAGGGAATGAAGTGCAAATTCGAGCCGATTTCCACTGCGAATGTCAATCTGTACACGGCCATCTGCCAGGAACAAGTAACGAGAAGGGACCATTCGAGGATAGGACAGGTACGGTAGCCAATCGATAGGACTACTGTAGATCAATCGATTGCAGTGTCTGGCGGACTACACGAACACGAAGGAGGGCAGAGGATGCATTGCTCCTCTCACCTCCCTTGACCTACTCAACAACGAGAACAGGGCAAAGGTCTGCTCGACGTGAGTGAATTATCGATTTTTGAAGCACTAATCCATATATGTTCGATCTACAGGGTGCGCCAAAATTACCCGGACTAATTCAATTGATCACAGCTCCTCCAAAAGTAACATCTATAATTCCAACTCTCGTACAAATTTAGCAGTACATTAGGGCTTGCAAATTATCTTGACCAATTGAGTCATGATCGCTTAGTACGTTTGCGGGAGCAGTTCAAATCGTGCTGGTCCAATTATACGATTCCCGGGGTAAAGTCAAACTTTGAACAACTGATGCTCGTACATACACTTTTGATCAACTCTCAAATTAGTACCATAGGAAGGGCTTCCAGCCCTCTTAATAATGGTGTATGGTAGAATATGGGAAGGGTTCACTCGAGCGAATAGCAATTCGTTTCTCAAAAGTCTATTTTGATACACCACACGTGCCTTTCGATATTTTTCAGTATGTTTTCAAATAATTTTACAGTGGCTTTTTAATTTGACTTCTATGTCAAATAAACATGAACATGTATGCCTCTCAAAAATATTTCTGCCTTAG
>LS544903.1:310895-324407 GCA_900490775.1 Pristionchus maxplancki
TCTCAAAAGTCTATTTTGATACACCACACGTGCCTTTCGATATTTTTCAGTATGTTTTCAAATAATTTTACAGTGGCTTTTTAATTTGACTTCTATGTCAAATAAACATGAACATGTATGCCTCTCAAAAATATTTCTGCCTTAGAAATAAATTTATCGTTGCTCGATTTTCGAAGATCTCGAAAAATGATAGCTCTGATCCGTTTTCATCATATTTCACTGTAGGATTTTCAGATGGAGATTCATTGATCTACAAGCTTTATATAAAATAACATTACTTCCTCAGTGAACAGTTCGGCAAGTTTGCCATTGATTTGATGGTCAACGCAAGTTGTAAAAACTTTTCAATCCAACACGGTTGAAACGAGCGGACCTGAACCCTTCGGACCAGCAGGATTTGAACTGCTCCCGCAAACGTACTAAGCGATCACGACTCAATTGGTAAAGATTATTTGTAAGCCCTAATGTAATGCTAAATTTGAACGAGAGTTGGAATTATAGGTGTTACTTTTGAAAGAGCTGTGATCAATTGAATTAGTCCGGGTAATTTTGGCGCACCCTGTATAATATACATATTCGATCGATAGTTCAAATTAATCATTGTAGTGTCTCGTCCGTCCTCTCCTGTGCCTCTCCCTCCCTCGAGAGAGCGTGTGGCTACGAGTCCATTCTCCATCTCTACTCCCTCTACTCTGACTTCGCCTCCCACTTCGACTCCCATTGCGCATTCGAAGTGCCACAGGGTACGCTTATTTCTGATTCAACGAACCTTTTTATTCCGAAAGTGGTTCAGTTCAATGCTAACTTCTTCAGAAACGACGACCCCAGCTTCCGAGTCGGCCGACAGCGTGACCGAGGTGGAAGAGAAGGACGAACCAGTGACTACCACGACTACCACGGAAGCCCCCTCGACTACCACGACACCCGAAGAGACTACCACGGAGAGGAGCGGTGCCAGAGACTTCAGGAAGAAAGCCTCTTCATCTCTCTCGATCGGAGTTTCTTTCCTCCTTCTGCTCATTTCCTTCATCTAATGACATTTCAACAGCCTTCAGCATTGAATCTCTTCCCTCTCTTCTCATTTGAGTACCGGTGTCCTCCCTCTCTTTCTCCCCCCTTTCCAGCTCAATTCAATCCATCCTCCGTGCTATAATCATAATCACTACGCCGATGGGTATTCCTACCGTATCCTCCCCCTCCCGACAGTAATCTTTCAATCGATAATCCCTGCCATGGAAGCAGTCTCTGACCCCCTTTCGTCCTTGCCAAAAAGCGCCCCCGAGATTGTGTGAGATCATTCCAATTCCCGTTTGCTCATGTTTGTATCATAGAGGAAATAATAATAAATATTTATGAAAATTAACATGATGACTCTACGCAGTGTGACTAGACGGGGAAGGAGATTAGTCTGAAGGAGACCGGTGGGAAAGAAGGTGGAACTCGTCTGTAGATGCATGACGGATGAAGAGAGATCACTCGACGTCGAGAGGGGGCTGCAATCGAGGATTGATCTTTGATCTTTACTCTCTCCCCTTACATCGATTGAGTTCTTGTAGACGAACGAGAAGAAGACTGCGAGCATCGCAATGTTGACTCCCTGAAGAGGATTAAGTGAGAGTGGCAAGATTATAGCAGTTTTACGGTTATAACTGGGAAAATGATTCAAGCTTTCATCTTATGCACTGGGTGAGGGGAAAAGTACCTGGAAAAGGATGACCATGAGAACTTCGACGCGATTGAAGAGACGACGCCATTCCTTCGACATCTGAGAATATTATTGATCCTTGTTTTTCGATTCAAACTTTGTTTTCAGAAGCGTAAACAAAATACTAAAATGAAAAACAAACCCAGATCTTCTCTTTCTCCCTCACTTTCATTCCCTCGACTCTCGTCTGAAGGACGATGTACTCTCTGATCATCGAACAAAGGACGAACATCTGACCATTCTCGTGAGGACTGAAAGGGGATTGATCTTTGATCTCTCTTAGTTTATCATGCTATCTCTCTGGTTAGAACGAGCAAGATAGCATTGGAAATAGGGATAGTCGCTCACATCTTCGATTTCTCATTGGAACTCTCCATCTCTTGTGTCGCTTTCTCTCTAAAGTCCCTTTGCTTCGCACAAACGAGCGAGTAGAAGGCGCGATGGGGATAGGTCGAGGCCTGAGATCACAAGGAGTTCTATTTTGATGGTTAGACAGTGCGAGAGAGTGTGTGGAATGAAGAGAGTGAGAGAAAGAGTCTCTCACATTTCTGCAGAAGTGTTCGATGACGAGAGAGAGGACGACAGCGACAATGATGGAGAGAGAAGCGACGAACATGCACAGGAGGAGATAGTAACCTGCAGAGATCAAAGATCAAACTCCGCCCACTTTGGAACGATTATTGTATCGCATTGCCTTTGGCTTCAGCTCAAAGATCTGCAGTAGGGTTACTCATAGACACACATGGAAAAGGAAGAGATCAGGCTTAATTAGACAAGAGACCAAAGAAAAGAATGACGAGAGATCTGGTGCGAATTGGAGAAGGAAGAGGATTGGGAGATCCAAAAACTCTCAAAGATTCCAGAACTTACCCATCAGTGTGAGCGAGTTGCTCTTCGGCAGAGATTCCGCCACTATTCCCAGCATGACGGACAGCGCCAGGAGAGAGGTCAGACCGATTCCGATCTGAACTCAGGAATGAGTTCCCCTCTAATTGTAATTGCTCACGATCTCAGTCGTTCCCGCGGCAGTGAATATGCCAGCGACAGTGAGAACGGAGAGAAGGAAGGTCGGAAGGACGATGACAATGATGTAGTACACGTAGTTACGACGAATCTTCACGTGGTACCGAACCTCAAGACTCGCCCTAGAGAGAATATCAATCACAGACCCACATCGAACTTGGTATCTCCGAACTCCTGGTACGTCGTCACATCAATCAGAGCCCCGATCTGCGTCCATTCGGCGTTTCCCTGAGAGAGTACGGTAGGTGGTTCGGTAGGTCATACTCACGAAGACAGAGTTGGTCCTTCCCGCTATCGCATTCATCTCTTCGACTCGAAGAACGGGAGAAGTGGCGAAGATTGTGCACGTTTGAGTGTCGAAGGGAAAGTAGTCCACTCTGAAGATTAGTTATTGTTTCTATTCTGCGAAAATCTTCTATATTTCGGTATCCGCTTGCACTTCCTGGATAACGAGAGTGAGAAAGTGAGCCCACTCACTTGAGTCTACACGTGGTCGTCAGTGACATGGGAACATTCCAGAAGACACGACCAGTGTTGTCCACCTGAGTATCGATTGTTCATATCGGGTATCGCTTTATTGCGACCTACCTTGACATTTCTCACTTTGTCCATCATCAGCACCTCGATCTCGATTCTGCAATTGTTATTGATTAGGCAAGATTTCTTCATTGCACTTGATCTTTCAACCTCCAAAGCTTTGCAAGATCCTCCTCTGTTTCATTGGGTGACAAATGATTACAAATAAGAGCAAACATCGGGATGCGTTTCTGGCTAATGAGCATTGGGTTTCCTCCCTTGCCGAGTCAGAAAAAGGGGGGATCGATTTCGAAAATGATGGAAGTGCAAGACAAATGAGGATGCAACGCCCACGGTCCAGAAGATCGACTGCCTGGATGTGAAAGACCTCACGCATTGTAAATGACAGTGGGTGGCAGCCAGACATCGTCTTCGGGCACGACGATGGTCGTCTTGTTCCCGTAGAGAGAAGGATCCCATCGAAGACGAGGATCGATCCACGTCTTCATATCGGACACCACAAATTGCGCCAAGTGCTCGTTCTCTTTCTGCAAAAATATCGCTTCGTCACTATCAAATTAAGTAAGAGTCCAGATGAATAGAAAGTGTGTAATAATGGCAAATACGGAGAAATTATGAAGAAAGAGCCAATGGAGAAATGCATTTCCAATATTTCTGCTAGACTCTAGTATATCATTTCAGCTAAACTCCCCCCTTAACCTACCACATCGATGAGCATCATCAATGGCATATTCATGATGACGTGGGTGGTCGTCCCCGCATTCGGGACGATCTTCTTATTGTACGATGAGAAGATGTCCTTGATTATCGATTCGGTGTAGCGACCTTCCTCTTCTGAGTGGGGTACGGTATCGATCGATAATTATTGATTGAACTCACGACAGAATGCAGGGTAGATCAGGAGTAGGGGAGAGAGCCGCAGAAGCAACTCCATTGGAGAAGGAAAGGTGGAAAGTGAGGAAGGGAGGAGAGATGGGAAGACTTCCCTTCTTCTGTTTGACAAGAGACACTCACATTAAATCATCTCGAAGTTGGAGGGAAAGAAGAGAAGACCAGGAGAAATGAAAATATGACCATGAAAGAGTACGAGATCCCCTCCAAAACTACCCTTCAATCAGTTACTTTTGGTCGTGGGAAGTTGATTCCTCTTGTCTGGAAGAGTGGAGCGAATGAGTTATTCAGTGGAGAAACTCACAAACATCCACGCGCTTGCACGACCTCTGAGTCTCGAGGAATGTTTGAAACGTGTGAGGAAGTAAGGGACGAGTGCGAGGAAAGTTCTACATCCACACTTGGTGAAGAAACACTTGGTGATGTAATCAGCACGAATATATGAAGTAGACTCAGCACTAAAGTTCAAAGATCAATTACATATTACAACCATCAATCATTTCGCGCGTTGTGTTTGACAGCATTGAATTTTCATCGGTGCAGAAATGTAATGTATCACAGAATGAACAAGATTTCAAATCAAAAAAATTCATTACAATTATTAAGCATAAACAATTATTACCGAATCATAAACAAGAAAACAGCTAGGGATGGCAATAATCTACATAAGGAGAGGAATATCTATTCGAGTAGATGAGTATCACAGATTGAGAATTGAATAGATTCGAAGAACGAAGATCGTCGTACTACTAACAACGAGTGTCAAACACTTCTACACGACAAAATACATCAAAAATCTTCTTTTAAAACCGAATGATTGAGTTTCTACTCGATACAACAACAACTAGAGATCAAAAGAAAAATAATAGAGATCATGATCGAAGCTCAGTTCCTCTCGTTTCTTCTCTCCGCTTTTCGTCTTCTATCCTCGTCTATTCCCTTGAGGTGCCTGCAATCGATCGATTACTCCCTGCCCTTACCGTATACTCTTCCACCGTACCCCTACAGTCTCCCCTCAACTCACTTGAGTGCTCTCTTTGCAGCAGTCGTCTTGGCTATACGGTAGTTCCTTCCCATTCCCGTGAATCGATAATTCTCCTTTCCACTCTGGATCTCCACCGTCACTCGTACCTTCCCCTTCTCCATTATACGCTCCAGCTTACTGCAATTACAACTACTTTATTTCGTTCGTTATCTCTATTTTCCCCACTCGAATTATCCATGGGAAGACTACGCCTTCTTGACTTCGTACTGAAACGAGAAACAAAAGTCTTCGAATACTCACGAGAACTTGGCCTTGTCGTGTTCCCTCTCGAGTAGTTCTCTCACGGGGGAACGAGGGGGATTCCTACAGCACTCCTCGATCGTCTCTCTCATCAGATTGAAGAACACTCGCCACACCACGTCCAGATCACCACCGCAATCCTGAGACGAGATGAATCATTGAGGAACTATGGTGAACCCTAACACAAATCACCTAGCCATAGAACAGCAAATTCTCTAGACGGCACTCCGGGACTACTCCCTCAGACTAACCAGATAGATGGCTCCGGCGACACTCTCGAAGATGTCTCCCATCGCCTTCGGCACTTCGACATCTTCCTCTTGCCCCTCGTCGATCTCGTCCTCTGTCGTCACCATGTACATCTGCGGAGGAGGAGGTCAGATGGGGGAGGAACAAGAGGGGAGGGGGCGAGGGAACAGCTTGGATTATACTTCAAACATAATTTGGAACACTACATGTAGTCATGTTTCACGACTGTTGCTTATGTAGCGGTTCTTGCGCGCCCCAATTAGAACGAGGATGTCAGGTGAAAACACAAGTAAAATCGCAATTCGATCAAATTTGCAGCGATTCGGGATGTTAATAACCCACTGCACTGATCACAGTCGGGTTTCACTAATAGTTCATACGTCGAGGCAAGAACAGGCCATGATCAGTACGACGAACCGTCTTATAAAATAAACTCTAACCTCGCAATGGAAGTTGGCGTCGAGGAAGTTCCTCTCTCTGCACAACTTCACAAACTTCTCGATCATGAAGTGAAGACCCGGACACATGGCGACGAAGTGCTGAGAAGAAGGAGATTATTAAGAATATTATTATACTTCCCAATTGTTAACAAGTCTCCGCTACTATTCAAGCAGAATACAGAGACAGGAGACTCCATATACGCTCGGGTTTCACGCATCTTACCAATAGCATTCGATTAGACTGTCATTAATTGTTCAAACCATATTTTTCAACAAACTATTCGTATGAAATCTGTAACACTACCGTATCTAATCCCCTTTTACCTTGTGGAAGTCGTACTTCACTGCGAGAGAGGCGAATATCGTGTTGTTCACCAGCGCCGATCTGAAATATTTACTCATTTCATATGTGTTTCATGGTTCTCATATCTACAATTTCCGCCCTAGAGTATCAATATCGCAAAGACATCAAACGCTAAGAAATCATTTACCACTAGTGTCTCATCGCACTACCATGCTCCCCGACATAGCCACCCGTCTCGCCCCCCCCCTCCTCACCTGAGATCAGTGAGTACTCCGGGCGAGTACTGCTTCTCGTGTTCGAAGAGGAAGCGAGTGATCATGTAGTCCAGCACCGCGTCTCCGAGGAACTCCAGTCTCTGAAAGGGAGGGATGAGGAAGGCCGCCATTCAAGGAATCGTATAGTTCGCTATACATAAATCCGCATTGACTAGAACAGTTTTAATATTATTACTTTACGGATGAGTCTATGGTAACATCACCTATGGATCTCATCCCATCTTCTCTCCGTCTTGCAGCCCTCACTCACCTGGTAGCATCCCGTGATTCTGTTCGGGTAGTACGATGCGTGAGTGAACGCCTGCAATAAATCCATATTTCATGCCGCAAATTATTTAATGTAGTTTTATCTATGATACATCCCTCCTCCCTCTCCTCCCTCCCTTGACCTACCTGCAACAGATAAGCCTTATCATTGAATCTGTATCCGATCTTCTCCTCCAATTGAGCCAGTTGGAATTTGGCGAAGAACTCAGTCAGAGTCTCCTCGGCACGATGAGGCTGAATTCAATTAGGGAGATTATTATAATTGGAAGAACCGTCATTGATGAATTACCATTTCACATCTCACCAGTCCTATCAAGAATCGATAAAACGAGAAGCATACAATTCCAAATTTTAAATCAACTCCCGATCATTCCAAATCCCCAACTCCTCCCTCTCCCAACTTACATATAAGGGTGAGTCGACGTAGTGGAGAAGGGGCGGGGCGATGGGAATCTTCTCCGTCATGACTTTCAGTCCCAACCACTTCATCATCTGGAAGACAAGAAAGATTTAAAGTAAATAGTTTATGTTACAGATCGAATTGATATTGCAAGAATGGAAACTGATGTGCGCATGTACTAACAGTGCAACACCGATGCACAAGGCCGTATCTTCATCCCTTCCCTGACCTGAAGTGTCCTCTGTGGTCCGAGTGAGAGTAGATGTGCTCCGATGAGTGCTTCGACTGAATCGGCGATGCACTTGTCCGAGATGTACTGTTGAGTGAGGAGATTGTAGGGGAGAGGAGACATCTCATCGACGGCATCCGGAGCGGGCTGCAATGGACGATGGGATGAACGTTGAAGTTATCACTAGCCATTTTATAGCGTATTCACGTATTCATCCCTATCATATACAAATTTTAGGAACACATGGCGAAGAACTTCTAATCAAATATGCATCTGGGCATTGCCTATAATCCGACATCGCAACCTCACTTCGCTTGGTCACTTTTGCTACGTACATGAAATTCCTAGGAAAAATCTTAAAGCTCATATCGCACCAAATAAAGCATACCTTGGTTAGATTGATGGTCTCCACTCCATCTTCGATCCCACTATCCTGTCGTTCGTCCCATCCAGTCACAGGGATGTCCTGATAATAAACAGTTTATGAGATGCAGCAAACACGGAGGTCGTTTGTTCACTCTCGGATCGAATTGGAGAAAAGCACTAATTGTAAGCAATATGCAAGAGAGAAATATCACTCCTGACCTCCTTGGGCATTTCCTCTCCATTCAGCATCTTCTCCATCATCTCGTCTTTCTTCTCTGCATCGTCGTTGTTCGGCGCCTTGAAGTTCTGCGATGGCACGTAACTGAAACAACAATCAGTTACAACTTTTAAAGACCATACATTTTCACGGAATTAATTATAGCCGCTGGTCCGTCACACATATACGCATAGCGCAGCCTTAATCTCGCGGGTTCTCGCGAGTAAGTAGTTCAGAATTTATTTAAAACACCAGGAGTCTATGAAATCAACATACGCGTAGTCTCATTACTGATAAATCCACAGTGCAGCCTATTTATCCCTGGTTCCCCGAAAAGAGTGAACTGTTCTGACCATGGCGGCAACCATCCATCCTGCACGTCAAATTTACTGCCGATGATTATCGACGGAAGACCGATCTTCTTGCCCAATCGATACAGATTGCAGTTCGACACCTGCAATGAAATATTGCTGACCCATCGACACAGTTGATTACTCGTTTCCGCCTATTCACAAAAGCTGATCTTTCCAGTCAAGCACAATCACTGTTTTAAACTGCAATTCAATCACAATCCTGCAGTACGTAAACCTCCTCCTCCACCGCACCTCTTTACTCCTTGCGAAGGAGAGTTTTCCCTCATGAAGATCGGGATGGTTGTGGAAGAGGAAGTCAGTGACAGTGTACTTGAGGAATGAATCCCCGATCGTCTCCAATCGCTCCAGATTCATTCCTGAAGGAAGGGAGAGATTGATAGAGAAGAAGAAATTTTATTTCCCCAAAAAAATGCATATTTCGATTTAAGGAGTTACTATTCTGGTTTCACTCTGAACATGAAAGCCTCTCTGCTAAACTAGCCACAATATTTTCACAATCTCCATTTTAACACTCCCATATGTCCATATTCCTAGCGTTTTCCCGTTGCACCTAATAGTCAAGAGTCTATCTTCTCCATCACCCACAATGGTTCCTTTGTTATCTGTCCCCCACTGACCATCATTGGCATTGCTGGTGGTGAGTGCAGCGAGGATGAGGGAGGGCGACACTCCGAAGGGCGATTTCTCCTCTCCCTCCTCCCTTCCGAGGAAGAATCCTCCCATGGCCACTGATCGAGATGGATGATGGAACGAGAACCGAGGATCGGCCAGAGGAGAGGCAAGCACTTCGCCCTGCAGAAGAGAAGGTGGGTGATTTCATACCTTACAATTACACAATGCGGATTAATCAAATATGAGGCATACGGTCAGACTTCCAAACTCTTTGGAACTGAACTCCTCCTTCTGGATAATATAATCTGTCCACTTCTCTCCTCACCTCCTTCATTTCCTTCTCCGATACCAGGACAGCAGCTTCATGATCTCTCTTCGCTTTCTCTTCTTCTCCTCTTTCCAATTGGGAGATCTCATCATCCATCGTTCCCCTCTTCTCTTCTCGCATCGGCGGCTCGTGGTCTGCAATGGGTTTTTTTGTTGTTTTCCTCTGAGTACCCCAATACTATCAACGATCAGATGTATCTATACCCATGTATCACCAGTGAAGCATCAATCTCGTTAGTGCGGCAGTGTTACTAACTTTCGGAAAGTAGTACTTTCAAAGTACCTAGAACAAGGAGAAACCATGCTGATATTAACCTCCAGAAATTCACTTACATTTCGCTAGTCTACGTCGTTTGCTCACTGCAAAATTCATTCATACAATTCAATTAGATGCATGCTTCTCACGCATTTTTTACTCTCGTTCACTCACAATAGTTGTCAGCGTTAAATTCGCCCCTTTTAGCCTATCATCTTTGCAAACTCTAATTTGTTTCAAAGAAATAAACAAATAACAAAACAAACTAACCGGGTTCGACTTCAGTATCGAATGCGATGAGATCGATAACTTCCTCTTTTCTTCCATTCTTCTCCCTATCGTCGTCCACTTCCACTGGACCATCCCATAGATCGAGCAGCTCAAGATAATACATTAATCATAGGAGACAAATCATACGTTCCCGTTTCACCGAGTGATGAAAGCCTACGCGAATATAGTTCAAGCGATATCAGACACACTCGCGCCCCAAATCTCTAAACTCTTATTACGCGGAATATGGACCTCATCAAGCCTTCAAAATGTCTACGAAAACAAGGCAGACAATATCCGTCCTTCTCACCTGTTTGGGGATGTACTTGGTGTCTCCGGGAGCCGACGAGGTCACTTCTTCCTTGGGAGAGGAAGGAGGGGAAGTGGAGGGAAGCACCTTCTCGATATCAGCCAGAAGACCGTCCAGATTGATCTGCGATCCCTCTCCACCGTCGAGGATCATCTTCAATGGCATTGGTTAATTTTTGTATAGTTTCGAGAGACATACAACTGTCGAAACCTAAATTTTGCAACCAACCCAAAGCTCAAATGGATTCTAATCGGCAACATTTACTAATATCTTCTATAATAATGGACAACAACTGACGAATGGAGCGACGACAATTTCACTGGGAAGATCTCCCCATCCCTGCTCCTGAATCATATCCACTCGAGGAGCACCGATCTGTCCTGAAACGAGATCAAATGTCCTATCCCTCCTTCCTATCCGCTACAAGAAATAACTTCGTTCAAGTTAAACGATCTCATTCAATTTTGCTTATCAGATAGTTGTTAAATCTCACGTCTCTGCATCAAGTGTGTATTGTAACAGAATATAATTGATATGGAGGACAGATCGCAATAATGAAACCCTAGCTACCTATCATCAGACATTGAAACTTCCATTTGATAATACAGATCAACTCACTCAAGTTCTCTCTGAGGATGGAATTGGATCGATCGAAGTAGAGAGCGTGTTCGTAATTCTCCTCATCATCCGATAGATCGCCTCCTTTCTGGGGAATCTCCGTCCCATGGAGACCCGCCGTCTCCTCCAACCATCCGTCAACCTAAAGAATCAATTTATTCGATAAACTTCTCGATGGATATACTTCATTCGTAGCTTACAGTCTGAAAATGAACCCTTCACGCAACTGCTTGAAAATGTAACGAAAAAATGACATATTTTTTGCACGGTATCCAAATCTAATCGATGTCGTCCCTCACCCAGTCATTACACCTACTTACTGAAACCCCACTTACCTTCTTGATGGCTGCATCATCGGGCACGAATTCGGCCGCCAGTGCGGGATCCCACACTCCGATCTCAAACTGCTTCTGCAATTCACCCTTTTTGCAGACTTTTCTGGATTGTTAGACCACGGCGAATCATAAAAACGCAATAAGCTTGGAATATCAAGCCCTCATGAAGCATGAGTGGTACTTGAGACAGAAATCCTCTAGAATCGTTTCCCTTCTTCATACCTCACTGTGTCCACTGGCAATACTTGATCCGCCTCCTCTCCTCCTTCTTCTCTCAGGAGGATATTCTTCCTTCTCCGGCCTCAGTTGATCCAGTTTAGTCACCATCGTCTGATGACGTTCCTCCTGCAAGGGGAAATTAATTTTTATTTATGAATGCGTTCACAAACCATTACACATCGAACGAGATTTGCCTAGCAAAGATGATTACTGTCAGTCCTACTGTTCATAGAAAGTCAGGGGGAAACTGCACACCCTATTGCTCTCCCCTTTATCACTCACAGCAGTGGTCGGGTAAGCGAGTGGTTTCCACTGCCAATCCTCAGTGGGAGTGGCCTCTTCTTCACTCTTTCCGATCGCTTCCACCATCACACGAGATCGAATCTCATCTGCGACGAGAAGGGCGTTCATTCTGAAAACACTTACTATTCTGTTGATTCATATTGAATAATCAAATGTTATCTTCCACTAGAGTATAACTAGTACTGCTGAAACTTCGTTCATCCTTTTCTTCTCTGACGCATTCAAACCAACTCCCAAATTTACACTGTTTTTCACTTGTTTTCCACTTATTCCCACTATTTTTTGTTTGGAGTACCCAATCAGAATAACATTGTGCGACTCGACACTAAACATTACGTACTATCATTGGAACACAAACGTTCCTGTCCTTTCTCAATTCGTTCATTCCCCCCCCCCTTATTAATTCACCAAGCTTTCTCTCACCGATAGAAGAATGCGGGGATGGCCGAGATGGAGTGCCACAATCGGGCTGAGATGGGATGACGATCGAGTAGTTCCGGCACGAAGATCTGCTTCTGATTCGAAGGCCCTCCCGATTTGGTCGTTCGTTGACGAGAGGGACGATGACGGGGAAGGAGCAGATTCAGACGACTGCAACGATTAGAAATTATCTAATCATTAATACAAATCACTCGGAGACTTGTGTTTGAGTAAGAAAGCTGAAGCTAAAAATGTTTAAGCGCTACAACTAAAATGCTCCGGATACTTCACTTACACTGACTCATCATCATCATGCGCTACGCTACATGTATTTCTTTTATAAAGCACTCACTTGGACGTGTATTCGACCTCCAGCAGTGCTTGCAGTTGATCGTAGATCTCCAGATTGTACTTCTTCTTGAAGTACTCGTTGAACGAAGAGAAGTCATCGTCGGGGAAGGGAGAGGAAGGGGATTGCTCGTGATGGATCTTGAGAGGGAGGAATTACGGTTGAGGATACTGTAGATGACTATGCCAATTCGATGGGTCACAACTCACATCGATGACATAGAAGAAGGTGGGCTGTTGGATGTTCCTGTACCACGGCATCACCACTCGTTCCTCCCATTCAGAAGCAACGAATCGGAAGCTGCAATCGACACTTATCATTGACGTGTCTCATTTTCTATATAGTGAGCTTGATATTCCACATAGTCTACGTGACATATCGTGAACGCGAAGCTCAAGTAATAATCAATGCCAGTTTGTTTGTCTAAAGTATGTCATTTGGAAAGCGGCGCTGTTACCTTACCATAATCTTTTTTGATAAGTTTTTATGAGAATTTTAATACTATATTATTCTGAAGAACCTTTTCATTACACATATTGCCTTCTTTCCATATTGTCGTCTAATTCAATTAGGTTCTGCAACCTAGCAAGCCCCTTTCTTCTCTTTTGCAATTGTTCCTCACTCTCTCTTCCCCTCCCTCCTCCAACCATTCGTCTTTCGCTCGCTCACTCGAGATGGTCTTCAACAAGGATCCTCCGGAGCATCGCCGAATCGAGGTATGGATACCCTCCTATTCCCTGTCTTACGTAATCTCCCCCAGGACACGCCCAGTCTCCGCTTCTCTCTTCACAGTCAATGGGAGGATCTCGTCGCGTTTTCACTCGAGGGGAGGAGCCATCTCTTCACATGCTGTGTGGTAAACTACCCCAATTCATCACGGTACCATTACCAACAGTACCCACCCTACCCGGCCTCTTCTACAGACTTTAGT
>LS544917.1:12336-44382 GCA_900490775.1 Pristionchus maxplancki
CCTCGTGGGGTGGGATACGACCACACCCTTGCGTCGGCTTCCCACGATGCCGACTAGCAGAACGAGGTAGTTGAGGTAGTTGGTGCCGTAGATGCCGTTGAGGAAGAGGAGAGGGAGGAAGGGAGACTATGGGAGGGCAATTTGCCTAATCCCGGAGACTAGGAGGGAACGACCGCTCAGGACGAGGGATTTGCGAAAAGAATTCCCGCGAAAAGAAGCGAAGAAAAGAATTCAGAGAAGCGAAGGGGAATTCCCATTCAATTAGCAACGCAGCTGTGTCTAATGGTGCGAACAGTGTCGA
The DNA here is from genome assembly GCA_900490775.1 of Pristionchus maxplancki. Lineage (NCBI taxonomy): Eukaryota > Metazoa > Nematoda > Chromadorea > Rhabditida > Neodiplogasteridae > Pristionchus > Pristionchus maxplancki. The sequence continues at coordinate 12,638 of LS544917.1, forward strand.
CGTCTAGACGATTTCTCTGGAGACAAATCGTCTAGACGAAATCGAGGGAGACGGACTCCCGCTCATTCTCACTCTCTTCGAGAATGGGGAATGGTCAATCTGAGTCATTCTCGACTCCCCTCTCTCATTGAAAACGGTCGAGTAGACCATTCTCCATTCTCGAAGAGAGTGAGAATGAGCGGGAGTCCGTCTCCCTCCATTTCGTCTAGACGATTTGTCTCCAGAGAAATCGTCTAGACGTCGACACTGTTCGCACCATAAATGTCATCATTCATTACTTTTTTTAAGGGCGATAATGCTGTTGTTGTTTGGTATGAACTACGGTGGAGTGATCGGGCAACTGTTCATATGCTTGCGCGGCTCTTCAATATTACGAATCGAATTCGCACGTTTCTTATTAAGCGGAACGATGGCAGAATATTGAATGCCTTTCGTGCGTGGATTCGAACATCGAAGATCGATTGCATCATAATATTGGAAACCAAGTGCGATCCTCCTATGCGGTAAATCTTACATTTCTTTTTGAGAGCAACCAGATGATTGCTCGACGGGAAATCTTCTGTGACCTATTAGACGTCCCGAGCTCACTGTTCCAACAAAGCATCAGAACACGCAACATTGTTCCAAATGTATAAACGAAAAAGAAAACTATTTTCTTGTTTTCCAGGACGTGTTTTCAATGGTAGAGACTGATTTCAGGAAGATGATACGGTCAATGGTACGGAAGAATCGCATTGACCAAATGTACATCGCAACTAGTAGCATAGACAAGTATGAATTAAGTGAGGCAATAACTAATTCGGGTTTCAAACATGGAATTAAGGATTGTTAATTAACCCTCTCCCGGAATCGATTGCCCATCTTTGGATTGTTGTGGACACCAGCTTGTTCAAAAAGGACATAGACCATTGGAAAGCGCAAGCCGACGAACTGTTCGAGAGAAACAAAATGAATCGAATCGTTCTTCAATGTGATACAGAAAGAGTGTACTCTAGAGTTGATCCCTTTTGGGGATTCATGCAGATCTTTTACGAACTATTGATCAATTAATGCCGATGCGAATTCACGTATCGTAACGTATATTTGTACTGTGATTTCAATGCCCAATAAAATAATAAACAGCTTCCACGAAAGCGTTTTCTGACATTCTTTTAAATCAACTTCACTTAATTTTTCTTTTTCAAAGTATTCGAATTACAATCTCGTGATACGTGTGAATCCTCCATTCCTCCCTCCATCTTTGACTAATCTTGCTTCTCCCTCTCCTATTCGCGACTCTTGCCTCTCCCTCTCCTATTTAGCAACCGGATGCGTGACTACGAGCTGCAGCCAGATTCTATCCTCAAAGTGATATTGAAGTGATTAAGGCGCAAGCGAGAGAGCGATAAATTATTCAGTAACGGTGTTTTCCGTACATCTGGGTACATACGATTTTTCATAAGAGTTCTGCTATCTCATGTGCACTATTCACTCACATTCTCTAGTTGAAAAGAGATACAATTGTTTCCAGACGTATTCCGCATACTTGTGAGAGTAAATTATATTTTTGGGGAGGAAATTTTTAGAATGATCACGTTGGTGTGCTACTTCACTTGCTATAATCAAAATTCTGCATTCAATGCTTGTGGAAAACGTTATTTTATCGAGTAGTGCTTAATTTTGAATAATAAAGGAAGGTCAGATAGATATTAGAAGAAGTTAGTCAAACGAGCTTGAATATTTCCGTGGCAAGGATGATTGGAAACTATAGTAATCCTTCCCTCTGAGAAAGCGTGAACCATCTTCTTCATTGCCCTTCGAATTGCGGTATTTGTGAATAGTAGCATCGGAGCCGCAGAGAGATATCTAAAAACTATATTTCTTTAAACGTTCGATCCAATCGTGCGAGCAGTAAATTATTGTGGGCTGTTCCTATGGTATGCTCACACTAAAAACTATTCCGATAAGTTAAATCATGAGATCCAGTTGATTACTTTAGGTCGGTCAGCCACGGCAGTTGGAGTGACACGAATTTTGTGAGATTGTAATCTTCGCTGCCGGAGTAAAAGAGATACGAGTAAGCGATATAGTAGTAGAGCTGCAACTTGTTTCTGTTCGCCTTTAATTCCGGCTCTAGGTCGGATGAGAACCAATACCGTCTCTGACGTAACAGTCCTCTCGCCTACTTGCGATTCTCATCCGACCTAGCATCTCAATCCCCCCGTTAAAATTATTTGATGAATGATCTGAATCTCTCACTTTCCCATGCTCTCTTGCTTCTCTAACCGTCGAGAGAGCATTTTGAAATGAGAGAGATCCAGATGATTCCTCAATTATTGAAATTCTGAGGGCTCACCATCGCAGCACAGTACGGCAAACTGAAGATCATCGTTAGAAATCCGACCAGGAAGAAATTGCGCTCGGCGATGTAATTTCTGGGATGATTTCATGAGCACATCGAAACAGGCGCTTCCTTCGATGACATCAGGGAATCATAGTTATTTATGAGCCGGTTTGTGTAAGAGTCGAACAATCTCCGTACAGAGCATCTTTCGTCTTCTCTGTCCGACGAGAGAGCATTGCGAAATGAGAGTGTCATTTCACAATGCTCTCTCGTCGGACAGAGAAGACGAGAGAGTATGCGAAAATGAGAGAGTCAGAGATACCTTTTCGCTGAAAAGAAGCAGAGACGAATGAGGCAGGCGCCGTACAGCGTCGAGCAGAGCGCATTGCTCACCACGGTGACTACGCACATATTGCACCGACACCTGAGATTTCTTGTTTATTTTGAATAAAACTTCTGAATATATAACAACAACAACAGCAACAGTAACCTCGGGCACGGCGCTGTACGAATCCAGCTGGTACCACACAAACTCATCATCATCAACAGTGTTCCCCACGAATTTGATGTCGTCATCGAGCAAGTGGTAGACAGGAATGATTGATACGAAGAAACAGAGGACGACACCGAGGAAGAGGGCCCAGCGCCAGAACTGAAGTCAAAGAATTATTATTTTTAATATTTATTATATTTATTATAATTATTATTATTATTATTAAAGTTCACAGGAGCGAATTTTTCTGATCTTTTCTGATCTTTATTTTGATGCTTTCTCGACATCTCATATTCGTTTCGAACCTTGTCGTGCAGAGCCGGTATATAAAGCGCCGTGAAGCGATTGCAAGCGAGCAGAACGCCCAGGAATTCGGATAGGCAGTTGAGAAAGTAGGCGCCACTGTAAATTGATAAATTACTCTAAATAAAATTATAAAAAGTTTTTTTTTTAATTTTAAAAAACGAACGCGTAAGCAAGAGTCAGCCATCCGCTATTAGTATTCGATATTCCATCGAAGAATTGATATAATATCGGGTAGAGGGGCAGCCGGAATACGAAACTGCCGACCAAACAGGCTGTGATATTCTGGAAAATATGAGTCAACTCTCTATTTATGATAATATTATTCACGAAAAAAACACAAAAACGCACCACAACTGCCAGCATACTGAAAATCCTGTAAAAAATGGAGTTTAATGGTGCAGTTTTTTCTATTCTTAAATATAGCGACAAGTTCTGCAATGTAGAGACCAATGAGGAGTGGGACGTAGATTATGTCGAGAACGAGAGCCCAGTCGAGAGTGGACATTCTAAAAGGAGTTAGGTTGGACATGTCGAGAACGAATGGAGAGATGATGAATACTACATGAATAGGAAGGAACAGCGAGAAAGGAAATACACGTTAATTTTTTTTTTCATTTTGAAGACGTTGTTTTTCGCAAAAGTCATCAACATGAAAGTTTCTTAGAATATTTTCCCGCATCTTTTGAGCCCGGGTAGAACCTTCTAGCTCCTCGGGGAGCTGAGATAGGTCAGAGCCGGAGGTAGAGCCGGAAAGTACCTAAAAGCCGGTTTTTAGAAAATCGGCCGACGCTAAAAAGTTTCTCTCCTCCACTATGTTCTGTCCTCAAAAAATCATGAACGTAGCCCAAACTTTTGCCATCTGTTCCTCAGGGGGGCTGGTTTCCTGCAATCTCTCAGAAGACGCGTGATAAGCGAATAACAATCTCTTGATATTACGTGTCTTTGGTACGTGGGAATCCTCAATTCTGTTCTCCATCTTTGACTAATAAACCAGAGGGATTATCATCCTCGCTCGGGACTACGAGCCAGGCCTCAATGTTATTGCATAGGAGAGAGTAGAAGAGTGATTCTTTGATTTCGAAAACTCTACGAAGTGAAATATCACGTAACTAATCATGAGATATGATGAGATGAGATAAGATGAGTCATTTTATTTCGTGCATCTTGAAGCACGATTATTCTACCACCCGCACCCAAAGTGAACCCCAGGCCCTTTGAACGATGCTCTTCCAAACTGAGCATTTTTAGCTACGAACGGCTTCCGGTTCTCGAAATTCGTCATTTTTAGTGCACCTTCCGCGAAGAGCGGTAGCTCTGTGGCAGATTTTTTTCCCGAGGTCACCACTTCACTGCTAGACTCTCCAATTCATGTTTCCTATTTGATCAGGTCACTTATTCAAAAAGTGAACTCTAATATGCACTCAACGGTGCAAATGCAGTACGCTAACGTGACTTTTTATATTTTCTCATTCTCAAACTCAGAGTCTGACTCAGACATCCATTACTAAATTTTTGTAGTGTCTGGGAGTTTCGTTGGCGTCATCTCTGATCCTTGGGCAAGTGTTTCAAGAACAAACTGGAGATGAAAAACAAAACGAGCATTGACATTAAAAATCCAACTGAAGCATAGGGACACTTTGCTGATGTTAACATCAGCAATTTTGGCAATCGATGACTAATCCAATCGAAATCAATACAAAAATCATTTATTTCAGAATGAATAGGCATTAAAAAGTCACATAGTCAACGTTTCACTAAACATCTGCATGAACTCCCAAAAAGGATCAGCTCGATGATAGATCACATTCGAACCGCCGTACCCAGAGAGTACGATTTGGCTAATATCTTGTCTCTTATTCAAATCGTCGATCTGTTCTTTCCAGTAGGGTATGTCTTCTTCAACTAACACTTCAAAGCGGAGATCGACGATCGCTTTTGGTAAAGGGTGAAGTAGCGTTTCTGAAAAACAGTTTTTTTTAAATATTTTTTTCGAGTCGTAAAACAAAACTCACTCATATCATACATTTCTGTGCTACCAGTATAAACGCGGAGCTGATGTACGCGATTCGTCTGTATCATGCTCGTTATCATTTTTCTGAAATCGTTAGAAACAAAAATTTTTTTTTAAAAGTATTTGTTACCTCATCGGAGGATCGCATGTTGTGTCCATTATCTTGAAGCAATCAATCTTAGTTGTGTGAATACAACTGCGGAAAGCATCCAATATACGACAATCGGCGTGTTGGATCGTTAATAAGTTGATTTGATTCGTCACATTGAGAAGCCGCGAAAACGATTGAATCATAGACGGTAAATCGGCATCATCCAACGGTAATCGATACAAGTAATATATATTGTCGCCCTGAAAATAATAAATTCTTGATGAAAATGTTAATCTTCTAATTCAAAACTCATACCTCTTCACTCCGATCCCAACAGTAATCCTTGGGTAGAAACATCTCGAAGAACTGGTTGTGTGTTTTCGCGAAGTCGATACGAACAAATATCCAATTCCATCTTGAGCCTTTTTTCCAGTGTTTTTCGATGCAAAAATATTCAATGGGCGGAAATCTTCTGACATATTCGCTGACAAGGCGGTTCCATGTCGGAGATATCTGCAACATTTCGTAAATCATTACAAATGCTAATTTTGAGAGACCAGCTGGGTAAGATTCGAGGGTTTGGCTGCTAAGGCGTCCCCTCATCACCAAATGGGCCATTACATGGCGATTTCTCATTTAGTGAAAAAGGCAAAAAAAATTAAATTTTAACTTTTAAAATTAACTCACCAGTCTCAAGCTGTCCATTCGTTCTCCAAAATGCATTGGGATTATCTCCCGTATGATGTCGGGCGGCAGAGTCGCGAGCGATAAGTCATCGGAGAAATTCGGAGAAGACATTGACCGAGTTTTTGGCGCTGAAATTACAAATGGGAGTGGGAATGGCAATACCAAGCTAAATCAAGAGAAGACGCTAAGCCTATTAAAAGACGCGAACAAGCGAAAAAAGTCGCCCAATTCAAGCTCGATTTCAGTGGGTTGCTTATAGTAAGACATCAATGGGTTTTATGAACTGAAATAGCAAAGTGGAAGGTTGAACTGAATCAAGCGACGCTTATTAATGCACGCCGGAAGCGTAAACAACGCCGAATTCAAGCGTTCTTTGCACGATTCTTATGAAGGACAACCAGAGGGTTACCCCCTGGCGTCGCTTTCTAGCTCATTGAAAATGAACTGATTTTGTTGGATGTTTTAAGAAAAAACTGATCTTCTCGTACTGATATTTTTTTCTCGGAAAAAGAGTGAATCAGGAAAAGAATGTATGATGCGATTTACATCAGGAAAATGCCGCATGATTAATCCAAATTCACTTTAAAAGAGAAGAGAAGTGAGCAGATACATCATTCAAAATGAGGATCCTTCTGGGATCGATAGTACTACTATCGGCTGTCTTTGCGGCTCCAATCAAGGAGGATGTGAGTACTTTATCACTCTAAAGCGGGCATTCTTATGCTTACGACAGCGAGTGGGGCACAAAATTGGTACGACAGAGTCACCTAGTAGTGCGATCTTATTTTTACAATTTTTTACAGCTTTCAAACGTCCGCTACGACGCTGCTACTAACATAGTACGCGTATCTGAGGATTCTGAAGAACCAGCCGAGGAGCCACGGACTACTGATGATGAGCCCACAGAGTCCGAAAAAATTGTAAATATTACTAAATTCAAAAAAAAATCAAAAAACAAAGAAACTGGTATTTGGTACTTTAAAATGTTCATATTTAGGTTGAAGAGCTCAGCAGAAAGGGTCTGCCGGATGAAGCGATTCATGATTTCTTTGTAAGTTGTGGCTTTTATATCTCTATCGCGAATCATTCCGGAGGCATACAAGGTGGCATAGAATAATCACGATGATTTTTAAAAATTCCATCTTTTTCAGATGGCGGATCTTCTCCCCATCTCAAACTATATGAGCGAGAAACAGTTCCGCCGCCTCAGCAAGTGGTGGCGAAAGTGGAAGCAGGATGAGGTGTTACAATTATTAATTATTAATTAATAATTTTTATAATTAATTAATTAACTTAGATGATCGGCTACGGCATTGCTTACGATACTGAGAAGCAAATGGTCATAACAGTTAATAGAACTGCTGTTCCGGAAACGGACGACCCCGAGCCTGAGGTGATATTTGTTGTGATGACCCCCCCCCGAGTTAAAGGGGGACAGGCACGAAGCGAGAGAGAGTCATCTTAACAAGAGGGTATATTGGGCGCGCTCTCTCCATTTCGCACGCTCTCTCGCCCGTTGCCTGGGATCAGGGTGATTTGGCACGCAGCCAACTCGCCTTAACTCAGTTCAGAGATGAGAGATCAACATGATAGCTTCACGACTTTTGTTCGGGTTATCAATAGTAACAACATTAGGTTGTTAGAATGGTTACGAAAATATTCATATTTCTCCTTCTTTAACCAGGCAAGTCATATAATGTAAGTGTGTGGACGGTGTATCTACTGATTTTGCCATTGATCTCGCTAAATTGTTACTGGTTCATTCCCACTTCTCAGTACACTCCCGGCACGACTGCACCGCCGCCCGCATCGAATGAACTGGTTTTTTTTCTTTTTTTTGATATTTTTTTTAAAAACAACAACCATATTTCCAGTTCGTCGAAGAACTCAGGAGCAAAGGCGTGCCCGAGGCTACGATTGAGGCATTCTTGGTGAGTGGAAGAATCAGCGACGAGCGTTATCCTCGATATTTTTTTTTTAAAGAGGTCGCTCATAGCCAAAGGCGCGTAGCGCGTACTAGACGCGACGGGTTAGAAAGAGTTTATTTTCTATTTTTAAGGAGCATTTCCTTATTGTTGTTGCCATTTCCTTATTTTGAACACTTTTTCCAGGCCGCGAACGTTGACATAAGCAATGAGTATATGCCGAGGGAGATGTTCGTCCGCCTCACCGAGTGGTGGCACAAGTGGGGTCTCAAAGAGGTCCGTGTTTGCCAATCTTCATCTCCTTTCGCATAGCCTACCGGGATTATGCGACATTTTATACCGTCAAAACAATGAATACGAAATGAGTCAGGGAAGCGGAAATCTAGAGGAAAACACCTAGTGTCCCGAATTGGTTTTGGTTGCCATGTTGAATTTTTTGACCATATGTTATGCGGCATAGGACTGGTTCATTTATGACACGCATTGTTTCAAAAAAGGCTCTTCCGGGAGTTTCGCTTGGTGGTACGACTCCCTTGAAATTTGACCACAAAAGTTGGATTATTAAAAAAACAAAATAAAACAATTCCAGTACTGCGGCTATGACTGGTGGTACCGTGCCAACGATGGCAAGATCGATCGCGACAGCAGAGATCACAGTATGATCAGTTGATTGATAAGCCCTGATAAGTATTCTGATAAACAATTTGACTGATATTGTTGATTGATAAGCCCTGATAAGTATTCTGATAAACAATTTGAAGCTTTGAAGTGCAGACCACTGTACCTATTGATGTGAACATAGCACATAGCGTGTCAAAAAAAAGCCTATTAAAAGACGCGAAAATGAAGACGCCCAATTCAAGCTTAATCGAAGGGCAATCAGGCGGTTAGCATGGAGTACATAAAGGAGGTTTATGAACTGAAATAGTAAAGTGGGAAGGCAAACTGAGTCGAGTAACGCTTATTAATGCACACCGGAAGCGTAAAAGACGCCTAACTCAAGCGTGTTTGCACTAGCCGTGCGCTGGACAACCAGAAGATTAACTTGTAGTAGCTTTCTAGCTCATTGGAAATGAATTTATTGTTGGTTGTATTAAGAAAAAAACTAACGCCATTGTTCATGACACCCAGACATGTTCTCGGAAAAAGAGTGAATCAGGAAAGACAAAACACTCAATGATGTGACACCAGCAAGAGAAATGCCGTCTCCTCATCACAAATGCCATCGAAATTGCCGCATGATTTATCCAAGTTCACTTTAAAAGAAAAGAAAGGGAGCAGATGCATCATTCAAGATGAGGATCCTCCTGGCATCGGTACTGCTACTATCGACTGCCTTTGCGGCTCCAATCAATGAGAATGTGAGTGTTTTTAGGCCCTGCTGTTATCCTGAAATACGCCTAAACTAGGTCACTTGGAATATAACGAAAGTGAGTGAGCCAACTACTGCGCCGTTTGAAGATCTAGAAGATGACTACGTCTACGACGACGACGTCGAGGTACACTTTTGTGACATTGTTTCAAGGAATATGTGAGAGAAAACCACTTGGAATGCCATGCACATCAGAGCTCTCAATACCTGACCTCTTGATAAATGTGTTAAAATCGCTATCGTAATCGAAAGATGTGAGTGCCTCTGACCCTGACGTTTTCCAAAATAGACTAGGATAATGCCGATTTTTCCGCATGCCCCTGTGGCGGCTACTGCGCCGCCGAAAGATGACGACATGGAGGTATTTTCATGATTTAGACGCTTTTTCCTTCTATTACAGTCGATTTCAGTTGGTCGAGTTGCTGAGACGCGATGGCGCGCCCGAGTCTGTGATCAAGGCAATCGAGGTATATGAGGCAGTTTGCCTAAGAATCGAGCAAAGGCTGGCACAGCCCAAAAAGGTAGATTCTCTGAAAATTCGGGTTTTTCGGTTCTCGAGGGTGCTGATGACGATGGCCATGCTCATTTTCCATATTGAGCCTTCGTTAGCTCCAGACGGCGTCACGTCGAAATCGTTTTTTGTGGAATTTCTCCGTTCACGTGGTCGCTAAAATTAAGTGCAGATGCTTCCCGGGGTAGAATTCAATGCTGATCACGTCTATGAAACTCATTTTCTGTCATTTTCAAAAACAAATTTAAAAAATCGAAATTTTCGGAGAGGCTCGGGCATTTGTAGAGACTAGTACAGATCGGACCGGAATGATGTAAGGATTCCAAATCTGTCTTGATTGTCAAAATTGAGCGTGCCCATAAGCCTTTACGCTAAAGGTAGTGAAGCGGCCTTGTAAGTAAATTCTGCCATCCTTCCCCTTGTTTTGACTCCTTTGATCTACCGCGAGTCTCTCTGCATCGATCCGCTCCTCTCCTTCCTCGCCAAGGCGAGAGAGTGTGGGAAGAGAAGAGAGAACAGAGAAAGAGAGTGTGGATTGGGGAAGGAAGACGTAACGATCGAGCACGAGACTCGCGGTAGATCAAAGGAGTCAAAACAAGGGGAAGGATGGCAGAATTTACTTACAAGGCCGCTTCACTACCTTTAGCGTAAAGGCTTATGGGCACGCTCAATTTTGACAATCAAGACAGATTTGGAATCCTTACATCATTCCGGTCCGATCTGTACTAGTCTCTACAAATGCCCGAGCCTCTCCGAAAATTACGATTTTTTAAATTTATTTTTGAAAATGACAGAAAATGAGTTTCATAGACGTGACCAGCATTGAATTCTACCCCGGGAAGCATCTGCACTTAATTTTAGCGACCACGTGAACGGAGAAATTCCACAAAAACCGATTTCGACGTGACGCCGTCTGGAGCTAACGAAGGCTCAATATGGAAAATGAGCATGGCCATCGTCATCAGCACCCTCGAGAACCCCAAAACCCGGATTTTCAGAGAATCTACCTTTTTGGGCTGTGCCAGGTTTCCTCGAATTTGTTCGATTCTTAGACAGACGGCTTCATATTGAGACATTCAAGATATTCGGTCAAATGCTTCTCAATATGCTTAATATGCTCAATATGCTCAATATCAAATTCGAATTTCTGATCCAAAATGACCTAATTTTAGGAGCACGGCTACACTAGCATGGACAAATTCAAAAGAGAGAGGGGAGATACAGAAACAGATAGGAAAAGAAAGCAGATTTTCCAGGTATTTTTTTTTAAAGTTTTAAATATGATAAATCTAAATATGATTAAATATAATAATATGATAACGATAAATATGATAATTAAAATATGATATACCCAAAAACGACAAAAAACAGTTTTTTTTCAGTTTGCACTCGCCTTGAGAGCTTTCGGAGGTGCATCATGGCCAATGGTTGATGAATTCCTTGTAAGTGAAGCCAGAGTTTGTCAACAACCAAATTGATGAATCAATTTCTAAACTGCGATGAATTTTGCAGGCGATAGGTCTCGAGAACGACCAAATGAGCGAAGACAAATACAATCGCATGAAGGCATGGGACAAGAAGTGGGGCACGAGAGAGGTACGATATCATCTGGCATTATTGCGATCTGATTATTGTCATTTTTTCAGTTTGCAAACGTCCGCTATGACGCTGCTACTAATACTATTAGCCTATCTGAGAAAATGAAGAAATAATCAAGAAGACTTCAACGATGATCAAGGCGCGTGATGACCCCAGGGGTATTTCCTATTGATACGCCGCCATCCTGATAAACAAATCGTAATCAACAATCCGTAATGTTACTAGCAAATCGACATCCTGCTTCATAACGGTGCATCTCACTGCTTGTCAGAAATGAATCACACCCGAAAGAAACGGCTAACGATACAACGATATAACGGCACAATGAAACCGGAACCTCGCACAATTGGAAGTCTGGGTTGGGTGAATCAGTTGTGCTAGAAGAGGAGGGAAAGAGAATGTCTGCCATCACTCGAGATGAAACTTCTTCTTGGCGTCACCCTTCTGGCTCTCGCCCTGGCGGCACCGATCGATGTGGAGGTATGTCTTTATAAAAAAACTTTTTTTGTGATAGCACAATGTAGGCAGTTCTTACTTTTGTTGAACTATCAAGCAAAATACCTTTTCAATCTCAGACTGATCTTACAGGATTCCAAGGTCACTATCGAGATTGAAACGACGACCGTAGAGGGACTGCATAGTGATGCCGAAAACGTATGTCTTTATTCATACTTTAAAGTTTACAAATAATTATCTTCAGATTATCAGCATAATCACAGATCTTGGAGCTTCGGAATCCGCGATCGCCGACTTCCTCGTGAGTAGGGTCTCGATTTCCAACAATATGCAACCCACTTCGCTTGCGAACGATGGAAACACTGCAATTGTGATGGTTTTACCGATAGATCGGGCAGAATTAAGATATGCATTGCTTTCCATGCAATCCCTACAGTGCAAAGCTTATCACATGTCAGGAGGAAGGACTTGACCAAGACCCCAAGGACGGCGAGATCACCCAGGAGTACTTCGATCGTCTCCAGGAGTGGGCCAGAAAATGGAACATCGCGTCTGTGAGTTATTGGAAAATCGTTCGATGGGCATGATTCGAGCGCGTTTTTAGAGCTTCGAATGAAAGTGAGAATGATAGGGGTTTGGTTTTAAAAAATCCGACATTGAAATATGGATAACAAGAATTTTGAGTCGATTTTAGGTGAGAAAGCGCATATAAAATCCGCTCAATCATGCGCAAGATACTATGACATAACTGAACACTTTTCAGATCGAGCATCTGAAATACGACCCCGAAACGATGAGCGTTAATTACAATGGTCCCGCTGATGAGGTAAATGCAAAGACCGGGAAACGAACCCGGGACCTTGAGTTTTTCGATAGTAGTCGACATTTTAAGTGGTCGATCATTTCTCACCGACTTATCTTGCAGGATTCCGATGAGGTCACTGTCGAGCCGGAAGAGACTGCTGAGAGGAGAGTGAAGCGTGAGACTACCGCTGTGGAGGGAAAGCAGAGTGATGCCGAAAAGGTAAGTTTTTGTTAATACCTTTAATAATTAAAAATAATTAAAGTAAAATAGATCTTCAGATCATCATTGAACTCAAAAAGGTTGAACCCGGAGTTTCGGAAGCCGCGATCACCGATTTTTTTGTGAGTAAAGTTCGAACTACGGTTAATCCTCTCTTCATTTTACGCACTCTCTCAAATGTCAAAGAAGCGAGTGAGAGTACAAATAGAAGAGACCTGTATTTTTAGCTATAATTGTGCGTTGTATAAAACATGCTTCATTTGATAAATGAGGTAAAAGTCAGATACATATCAATTATCCTCAATTTCAGGCCGCCGGGCTCAACAATGGCTACTGGAATGAAGAGGTCTCTCAGGAATACTTCGATCGCATCCAAGAGTGGGCGAGAAAATGGAACGTCCAGCTTGTGAGTTATAGGAAATTTGGGTTCCTTTGTGTGAAATGAGTATACCCGGACACGACGACATAATTGGTCACCTTCCAGATCCTAGACCAGGAATACGACCCCGAGACGAAGAGCGTTCACCCCAAGGGCCACGCTGATGCGCCCGCAAAGGTGAATACCGGGAATTGAACCGGGGGAGACGGAATCGATTGTATTTTGGCTTGCACGATAAATGATTGAATCTATTAAAAATTTGACATTGTTTTGAAACTTTTTGAGCACATTTGTAGAATGCAGTTTTTTGAATAATGAAAAAGTTCCTTAGATGATGTTTCTCAGCGAAAAGATCGATATTTCCTCGCAACGTGACATCATCGATTCACCCCATTTCTTAGACAGTTCTTCCTATTCCTCTCGAAACCCGATGAGTCATAATAGAAACAACGACAACCTTCACGATGGAAATAGCAAAACGGATCACTAAATGTTTCGGGAGTGAATCATTTTCTCTATAAGAGACGCAAGGAGAATCCACTTCATCATTCAAGATGAGGTTTCTTCTTGGATGCGCACTACTCGCTGTCGCAATTGCGGCACCGATCGACTTTAAAGGCGATAAACTCGTTAAGCAGAAAGATATTGATGAGGTATGATTAATTCTGGAAGATGTATATAGCGCATTATTTATTCTGGGAAAGTACGTGCCGAGAAAGTTCGTTAAACAGGAAGTTATTGATGAGGTAGGGTTTAAATAAAAGTTTAATCCGTTAAAAAATGTTTAATTCAAGATCGTCGCTTCACTCAGAAGAGATGGCATCTCGGAGCCCGCGATAAAGGATTTCTTTGTGTGTTCGCATCTTTTTGTCTTTATAATGTCACCACAACATAATTATTACTATGCATTGGTGTGTGATATTGGTAATTTTTCTGCTGAAATATGGAAGAGAAGAAGAGTATTCCCAAGAAATACCGTCATTCAGGACTATGGGCTTCATATAACTCCTGAGAGCGATAAAGTGACTCAAGAGATGTTCAACCGCATCCAGGCATGGGGCAGGAAATGGAATGTCAAGAAGGTTATTTCTTCGATTTTTTAAAAATTGATTAGGGTAGAAAAATAATAAAATCAATGAAAAAACCAGCAATATGAAGTGTCTCACATTAGAGAAAGGGTCAGGCAATGGAATATCAAGAAGGTAGGTTCATAGTTCACTGACAATCTATTTGAATAAGAATCATGTGGAATATCAAGAAGTTATGAGGTTTTACACTCTGATTCTCGAAGTCACCTGTCATGATCACCCCTCGGAAATTCAGTTTTTTTGAAGGTTCTCGCCTTGGAATACGACCCCGTGGGCCAGCGCATTACAGACAGGCTCGTTCAGCTAGAGGATACTGAAGATGTATTTTTTTGTTTTTTAAACTGTATTTTCGAAAATGCCAATATTTGCACTTTCAGATCGTCGCACCGCTCCGAAATAACGGCGTCCCGGAGCTTGCGATCATCGACTTCTTTGTGAGTTTGCATAAAATCTTTTCGAAATTATAGTCATCCATTTGGCTTAAAATTAGTTTTTAAGGCGCGCGAGTTACACTTGAGCCCCCAGAATGGAAGAATCATCCCAGAGAAGTTCGAGCGCATCAAGGAGTGGGGCAGGAGGTGGAATATTCAGAAGGTTTGAAGAAACTCGTTCGCTTCTCATTGAAAACCCTTTGATATATGCTAATTCTAGAGCATTCTTACGGTTTTTTTCATTACAACTATGACATCCTGCGCTTTAGGCCAAACAGTTCACCATTCTAGGTCGCTGATCTCGACTATGACCCCGTGAGACAGCGCATTATCCACCCCAAGGGATGGATCGATGCGCGTAATCGCCCACCCACCACCACCACCGTTGTTCCACCCACCATCGAAGAGGCCACGACGGCAGTTGATTATGACGTATTATTTTGATTCTTTTTTTTTGCCTAACCTATTTTTTTTCTCCAGTCCGAAGCACGCAAGCGACAGAACATTGAGAAGCAGGTTATTGCACAGGTAAGTTTAGAAATAATAATGTGTTTTGGCGATATGGGGATGAGAGTGGCAACACATCTCATCTTTCCATGTCTTTCTCATCTCATCTCATCTCATCCATTCTCATCTCATCTTTCTCCTCTTTACTTGACTTATTACAGATGATCCGTGAAATGTCCCAAGTCTTTGCTCACACTAGCCAGTGGACTGACATCCTGCAGACAGTTTACGTCGATGGAGAAATGATTCACGAGAAGGTGCCCGCTGCCAATGGTAAGCCATTCTAGGTGTAATGATTGCGAAATTGACTAGACGGTTAAAGAAATGTGAATGGCAAAACGCGTTTTCATTTATCTGTCGTTTTTAATTCCACACACTTTGTTCAGCCTTCTTCCACAGTCTCCCAGAGTACGAACAAGAACTCCTCAACAAAGTGTACATCGACATTGAGGAAAAAGTCAGGAAGGAGTATGGATCGATCAAGGAAAAGGAGGACAATAGAACTTATTGAGATATTTTTGATGTTCTAATAAAGCATAAATGTATTCTCTCATCATCGAAAATGTCAATCGGTTGGACAGTTTCCGCGCTAGAGAATGATGAAACTGAAACATCCACTTCCCGGAAACAGATGATTCAACCTTGAACAAAAGCATTAATAGCTAGGTAATGATGCCTTTTCTTATTCTTGCCACTGGTCAATATGAGGCTGGTTGTATAAGAATCGACCAATCCTCCGCACTAGTTGGCACAGCAATTTTTTTTCGAATCCGTGAAAATGTGGTGAAACAGGTAATCGAGGGTGGTGATCATCGTGGTATAATTTATTTTTCCGTATATGGCCGTGATAAATACATGTAATTTAATGGAATTTTGACTGCACTTGTGCATGTGATGATAATGATCTTGATCATTTCTCGATAATTATTGTAATTTATCCGAGGGAGCATGTCATCGGCGACTAGAGTTCGAAATACGGGTAATCGTCTCTTCAATTTGCACTCTCTTTCATTGATCAGAGAGGCGAGAGAGTGCGCGAATGTCAACGCAAGCAAATCCCTAATATATCCAGAAGTAACAAAAATAAAGCTAAAACTTCAAGGAAGTTCGATCTTGGCATTATGAATGGTAACATGTGAATTCGATTCTTCATCCGAAGTCCATCAGTAAGATCTGAAATGCGGTAATAGTCAGTTGAATAGGTGATCGATATTTTCTGCCAGCTTATCGATTCACATCATCTTTTCAGACATTTCTTCCTATTCCTCTCGAAACCCGACGAGTCACAAATAGAAACAACGACAACCTTTAACGGAAAAAGAAAACTGATCACCAAATAGTTCGCGAGTGAATCACTTTTTCTATAAGAATCGGATGGAGAATCGACTTCATCATTCAAGATGAGGATCCTTCTTGGATGCGCACTGCTTGCGGTCGTTCTTGCGGCTCCGATTGACTTCGATAACCGCTCCGAGCTAGATGATAATCATAGGGTACCTTTTATACTTATTTCACAATTCACAAATCGATTATTAATAATCAATATTTGAACAATTTTAATTATTAATATATCTTCAGTTCATTTACTTGCTCAAATCCAACGGTGTTTCCGATCTGGCTATCGACGATTTCTTTGTGAGTATGAGCTATTTTATTTGTGAATTTTGTCGAAACTTCACTCAGTCACTCTTTTTACAGAGGCATGGGCTCAATACGATGCCACAAAGCGGAGAGATCAGTAAGAAAGTGTTCGACCGATTCCAAGCATGGGGCAGGAAGTGGAATATTCCGGGGGTAACCTCATCTAAATTTTCCGATTTGTTGATGACCCGATTTAATTTTTTAGATACTTTTTCACAAATATTGAGGATCGTATTTGAGGTCGAGAACATGGATTACGACGCCTCAACTGGTCGCGTTGTTCCTAAGATCTTCCCGACTACCACAACTCCTCCGACCACTACAGAGAGGCTCATTCAGCGGGAGGACACTGAGGATGTGGGGATTATTAATAATTAATTATTAATTATTAATTACCAAATCAATATTTGATCTTGCAGATAATTGCGGAATTCATCAGCTACGGCATTCCCAAGGCTGCCATAACTGACTTCTTCGTGAGTTTCCATCTACTCTTTTTGTCCTGTCCTCATGCCATCACTCTTGAGGCCTATGGACTTCACTTGAGCCCGGCTAGCAGAAAGGATACACAGGAAATATTTGATCGGCTCAAGGAATGGGGCAGGAAGTGGAATCTCAGGAAGGTGAAACTCTTTGAATCATTACAATTTGCCTAGAGTCAAAAGACCTCTACACTTGTCCTTGTAGGTTGCCAACTTGGAGTACGACCCGGTGGCTCAGCGCATTATCTACAACGAGAATCGTACCAATTCGTCCATCCCCAGCGCTGCTCCTCCCATGAACCCAGAATCTGGTAATTTTGAGCAAAACATTGCTATTGAGCGCTCTATTTCGACATTTGACAGTTTATAGTGAAACATAGGTCAACTTCCAGGATCTAACAACGCTGACGATGAGAGAGAAAAATTGCCGATTCGCATCATGTTCCAGCGCATTGGCATTAAGGATCAGGCTATTGAGGAATTCTTTGTGAGTGAAACTCAGAAGCGCCGGGTTTGATTAATGAAACAATACTTAAATTCAGGCACTCCATCTCCATGTTGACCCCTTCGACATGGCCAAGTACTCCAAGATGATCGACTGGGGCAGGAAGTGGGGTGTGGAGAAGGTTCGTGAGCTTTTTTTCCGTCTTCAAATCATTTTTTTAGGTATATTTCAAGATTATCAGATAATTTCAGGCCGATAAGCTAGCCGAGATCTTCTACAAAGGCGAGAAGGCGAGGCAAAAGGAGCGTCAAAGGAAGGAGGTATTACTCAATGTACAATCTTTGCTTGGCATCGTCGGGATTTGTGTGCTTCCTCGTGAGAATCATTGTGTTTTTTTACTCAATTCCGAAATAAGATTAGTTAAAGGAGACGTGGTGGTGTTCACGTTGTCATATTATATTTTCAGGAAGCTGTAGCTCCGGAGGCCACCACTGTAGTTGTCGAAGAGCCTGTTGTTCCCACCACGGCAGCGCAGACTGACGATGACGTAATATTTTTTTTATAGTTTTCTCATTTATTATTTGTTTGTTTTTTCAGTCCGAATTCTACCCGAGAGAATACATTCTGAAGAAGATGAGAGAGGAGGTGATTTTTAAGGGAAATTATAATGTTTATGAGATTCATTTGACCTTTGACTTTTTTCAGGCCACCCGTGAGCTCACCCAAATATACGATCACATCAACGAGTGGAGTCAAATCTTCCGGTCGACCTTCGTAGACGGACAGATTATTCCCGAGAAGGTTCAAATGGCCAACGGTGAGAAAATATTCAAGGAATTTGACATACCTGTAGAAAAGGACTCTGCCGCTTTTCCATTCTTTCTCACTTTTTTCTCATGGATGTTTTCCGAGTTCGTTGAATCTGACACTGGGACGGATGAGAACTGTTCCGCAATGACAAACAGTCGTCTCTCACCTGAAAAAAGTTGTCTTGAATCCCTTTTCCAGAGTACTTCCACAACCTCCCGGAGTATGAGCAGAAGTTGCTCAACAAAATTACGTTCGACATCCAAGAAAAGGTCGAGAAGGAATTCGGATTTATCCCAGACGAAAATCTGTAGAGAACAACACTTATTGAGTTTTATTGTGCATCGATAAAAGTTCATTTCAATTATTTGTTGTAATGTTGTGAAGAGCGAAACAGATCAAGGAGTACTGATGAATGTCAAATGTACTCGGTAGTAACGATCGGCTAGATATTTCCACAGGTTCAATGAGCCTAATTGAAACATCCGCTTCGCGAAGAAGGATTTTTCGATGATTCAAGCTTGAACAAAAAAGGAAAACCTAGCTAACGGTGCCTTTTCTTTTTCATCTCCAAGCTTTTGAATACACCTGAACGAGTCTCTTCACTTCGCCTCATCTCTCATCGGTCAGAGAAGCAAGAGAGCGGGCAAAATGAAGAAAGTTATTTCTTGCCAAGCCATCCCTAGCTTGAATCATACTCCCTATAAGAACCTGGGATTTGAGCCAGTTCCACCATTGAACATGAATCTTCTCCTCGTGTCGGCTCTCCTTGCTCTTGCCATTGCGGCACCACTCACTGAGGAGGAGGTCAGTTATTGCTCTGGATGACTTGCCAATCTTCTGGAAGCTCAGTTGCACGATTTTGCAATGTGGACACAATTCAGACTTCTGCCCTCCCTGTATCCGAGCTCGACAAAGAACACTACAAGGAACAGATGAAGAAGATGTTCAAAGAGGTAAATTATTTATTTTTGCCTTCTGACAACTTGCTATAATTCACTAACAATTGTTGCAGGCGTACCTTGAAGTTGCTCAAATTTTCACTACAACCTTCGAAATGGCTAAAGAGGTGGAGGCAGTCGCTCGAAGTGAAGATTTCATGGATGGAACCCAGGGGGCTTTGCAAGGTGCGCATCATTCTGCGCAAAACTGACTAAAAATGACAATTATTTCAGAGAAAATCAACAAACTTCCGGAATACGAGAACGGATTGATGGAGAAAGTACTCGGACACGCTCTACGAAAGGCTGGGAAGAAATATTTGCCTGAGATACACAAAAATGCCGAGGAGGATCTTTCCACTAATTAAGAGATATAGATAAATCATGAATTCGATGTGTGATTTCAAAGTTGTAATCCTCTCAAGCGACGCATTTATAAAGAAATTGACTAGCAAATGACAAAAATGAAGAAGACTGATGAGCTGTAAAAAAAAGTTAACGACACTGAATTATCATAGCAGTGTGGCGCGCGTTATTTTTCATGCACAGTCTCTTCATTCTCCTCCTCAACCCCTCTTATTTTGGATTAGTTCCCCATCGCAGTGTAAAATGGCATGCAGCCAAACGCTCATATCTCAGCAGTAGCACAACTCTTGAACATTCCACTGACATCTATCGCTCATTTAATCAGATGATTTTCTATTTCTAATTTATTTCATGAGAAACACCGAGGGCCCTGATGAAAAATCGATAAAGGATGAGAATGATACGACTGAAAGCACTAGCCTCTTCTACAGACCACTAATTGGATTCCCATCCCGGACATGGATGACTAAATCTCGAACAAAAGAACGTAATTTCAACACAATGGAACGTCTTGTCTCGAATCGCGACGCTTGAATCATTCTGCCTATAAGAACCGAGGAGTCGAATCAGTTCCATCATCAAGATGAAGCTTCTCCTCGGATCTATTCTCCTTGCCATTACCATCGCTGCACCAGTCAGTGTGGAGGAGGTCAGTTATGCTTCTGGATGACTTGCTATTAGTTGCACGATTTTCCAATGTGAACATAAAAATTCAGACCACTCCTCTCCCTTTTCCCCAGCTCAGCCAAGAACAGCAAAAACTGGCGATGAAGGTTGTCAAAGAGGTAAATTATTATTTTTTGATTTGTCCCTCCTTTTACTATATTGTCTACAAATGTTTCAGGCCTACCTTGAAGTCTCTCAAATCTTTACCACTGCATCCGATTACGCCAAAGATGTGGCGGAGCTCATTGGAAAAGATATCACAGAGCCGAGCCAAGAAGAACAAGCTGCTATGCAAAGTGCGCAAAAATGATTTAACAAATTAATGATTAAAAACTTTTATTTCAGAGAAATATGACCGTCTTTCCGAATACGAGAAGGAATTGCTAATAAAAGTAGTCACTGAGATTCAAGGAAACTACTGGAAGAAATATGCACCTGAGATGTATGAAAAAGCCGTGAAGGAGCATCGCACTTATTATGGATGAGCATTATGGATACCGATAAATCATTAATTCAATGTGTAATTGACTATCAAATGGCAAAAATGAAAAACTGTGATAAAAAGTCAGTCAGCAACACGAATAGTCAATCACTTTTCATATTACTCTCCTTTTCTCCCACTCTCATTTTGGATTAGTGCCCGCACCGCAAGGTCACTTGGCAAGAAGCCAAACGCTCATGTCTCAGCAGTAGCACAACTCTTGAACTTCGGAGTTTTGGGTGTAAGATCGGATTAACAACTCTTACGCCGAGAATTCCTGTAACCAGATAATCGTACCCTTTCATCTTAAAAATAATTTTTTTTTAAATTGCTGGTTTTATCATGTACACCATAGAATTTCACTCTTTTCTTGGAAAACGCAGAATACGCTGATGAAAAATCGATAAAGGACGAGAACAACTGAAGCAGTTTCATTTTCCACAGATTGCAGCATTCCTCTCATCCCGGATATGATTCAATCTTAGAGAGATGGGAGAAAAGCCCGGCATGAATCATTTTGCCTATAAGAAACGAGGAGTTGAGCCAGTCGCATCCTTCACGATGAAATTTATTCTCGGATCGATACTACTTGCTGTTGCCATCGCGTCACCAATTCCTAATGATGTGAGTGCGCGTACAATTTTTTTGGGCTTGAAATCCCGAAAAATCATATCTTATTAGGGCACTCATCCCTCCATCCGTGTTCGTAGACAAATTGGAGATGGGAGAAAAGTGCACATCACAGTGCCAGCAGGATGGAGACAGAAGAGGAGCGAGGCGAGTTTATCATAGGCATTAGAGTGCTAAATGTGACATTACCGTTGAGAGGGAGGAGAATGTCGGGTTGTCTCCGTCCCGATTACCCGACTCGAATTGCGAACTCTAATAGGCATCATACTCATTCAACACCTTTCTTCCCACGAGAAAAACAGCTAAATTCATTCAGGCAGTTACCGAACCTTGGCCAACCGATCTCACTGAACAGCAGGAAACAGCGAAGGAATTTGCTGAATATGAGCACTATGTAGGCGATTCTTCCATTTTTGTAGATACTAAAGTGAATTACTTATCGCGTTTTAGACGTTTCGGGGTAGAAAGCTGAGATCACACGAGTCGATGCAACATCATGACATCATCACCGAACAACCCCTGCTACTAACAGAATTGTATTCAGATTCGCACATTCTTTCAAGGCGAGAACTTGCCCGAGGCAGCTATCGACGAGTACATTGTATGATATAATTGAACAATTTAGGAAATAGTTTAAATCTCAGGAAGAGCGACTGTATCTGAAGTCTAACACCGCAAAGAAAGAGGAATGGATCGCCAAGTGGAATGCGAAGACGGTTGGATATATTCGAAAATATGTTCTATCTGAAGTATTCAGGCTCTGCTCAAAGATCTGTGGCACTTCCTTAATGTGGTGAGCAGTTTTTGTTTGTTTCTGCTATAAAAAGATCGATTTTCGAGCGAAAGAGCGTGTGATATAGTCGGACCTCAATCGACATTTCGAAATATATTCAGAATGCGCCTGAATCTCCAGCTGAGCGCGCGGAAAGGGAAGAGGGCATGAACCGGTGGTTGGTGGAGAGTGAACCTGAGGTAGCACATTCGAAAGATTGTTTTTGTTTGGCTCTGTTTTAGTAACCTGGTCCCATGAGGCTATCGTCATGGTTCCATGCTACTAAAACAGAGCCCATTATTTTGTCTGTAACGCCATTGACTATATTTACAAGTATGCCGTTTTCAGATGTTCCAATTTCTGCTAAGCGAAAGTCTTCCTTATGATGCGATTGATGAGCTCTTTGTAAGTCATAATAATTTTTATTTGTTTTATTTATTTTTACTTATTCAGCACGAAAAGTTGCACCTGGTGGGAGCTGACAAGGGACTGAAGGAACAGTGGATGAGAAATTGGAGAGTCAATGAGGTTTCGAATCTAATATTTTTTTGCTTTTTATTTACTTCGAAAATGTTCAAAAATTCCGATGTTTCAGAATATTATGGACGCATTGGAACGCTTCCTCGATCAGGTTCGTTTTCTTAGATGAATTTTAAGGTTTTTTGCTCGGTTATAGCTTGAAATTGCGTAAGAATGAGTAATCCAAAAAATTTAGAAATATCACGAGGACAAATTTCCCGAGCGCAAGGATGATGATGAGGACAATGAGACGACTACCAAGCCATCTCAATGATGATTGATTGTTTGCTGTGCACCGATAAAGATTTGCATAAAAGTGCCTTGTATCATCAGTCATTAAATTTCCGCACATTCAAATCAAATTGAACATCAATTGGGGTGCATCCGAAATAATCGATCGACAAAGCTACTTTTCTAGCTTAATTATTGATTGACAATTGGTTGTTGTTAAAATCAGTAGCCGGGAAATTGGTTCTTGGGAGATGAATGATCACAAAAAACTACTGATGTACGATTTATTGCCTGAACCTGAACTAAGTGATCCAGATGCGCTAGCAAAAGGACAATAAGAGCCTTCGAAGGGCTTCTTCTTGTGCCAGGTATCTCAAACATCCCGATCCCCAAGTGTGACTAGCGGTATTGCGTCCCAAATGACTTCTCTTAACACTTTATTTTTTGTGGTATGTCGTGGGCATTTTTTGTGGAAAAATGCGGTCGAAGAAATTAAAATTGCTTTACACAGTTTCGGGAGATTGATAGAACTGATGGAATCATTCTTCCCATCCCGGATTTCTTCGATGATTCAAGCTTAAACAAACGAACGTAAAGTGAAAACAATGGAACGTCTGGTTATTCACAGCTAAGCTCTGATGGCTTGGTAAGAATTCTATTTATTTCACCCGCTCCCTCACCGGTCAGAGAGGCAAGAGAGTGTACAGAATGCAGACAGTTATTACTAGAAAAGCTATCCCTAAGCTTGAATCATTCTCCCTATAAGAGCCGAGGAGTTGTATCGGTACCACCATTCAAGATGAAGCTTCTCCTCGGATTGGTACTACTAACCGTCGCTCTCGCAGCTCCCATCCCTGATGAGGTAAATGGTTTTTTTTAAAATTTACATCTATAGAAAAAAGTGAGCGACTGTTTCACTTGATTCCTGTTTTATTACGTAGATTATCAATGAAACAATATTTCAGGAGGTCAGCACCCCTGATCCGCTTACCAACAACAATGAGGTATTTTTCACTTCGTATTTGTTCCAGAGATAAATAAATAAAATCCTTAGTGATTGCACTTTCTCAATCAGATAGAAAAAAATCTGGAAATGGAGAACTGTGAAATTAACTGCTATAATTCAAAATTCAAAATAAAATGATTAAAATCTAAAAAAAGATATAATTCAGGCAACAACCGTTCATCCTTGGTTTACCATTTCAAAAGAACGAAAAATCGCATTTCGCAAGTATGCAAAGACGTTCGAGAAAAATTTGTGGCAGGTTAGCTTTAATTTTTTATTATTTTTAAATATTGAAACAAATAGGAAAGTGCTCTTTGCAGGTCCTTGAAGATCTCGATAATCAGGGACTGACTGATGAGGCGGCCACCGAATTCTTAGTTACTTTTTTTACATTTTTGTTGTTGTTCATTTTGTGAATTTTAGGGTCAGAGCCTGTATTTCATCGTGATAACCCCCAATGCGCCGAAAATAGAGGACGCTTTCAAGAAATGGTGCAAGAAATGGAACATTGATGAGGTTGGAGCTGTGCTTCCAGTGTCTTCTTTATTGCACACCCTCACTCGCCTGTCCGAGATGCGAGAAAGCACGCAAAATGAGGAGATTCATTTCTTGCGAAGCTATACCTACACTCGATTCTTCGAATGTTTCATATTTCATTCTTGCAGGAATTTGTTCGCTCTGGTCTACATAATCAGATCGAAGATGAAGACGAGAAAGATGAATTGGTAAAGACGATAGGGTTCTTTTTTATTCGACTTTTCAAATTGTTGATACTTTTACTCGATTACTGTTCGAATGACTGTGAATTCTTCTCAGGTAGACACCACCATTCGCCCGTACATTGACGATGAGTCCGAGGGCAATGGCGAGGTAATGTTCACCAGTTAATTTTGTCTTACTAAGGCGAGAGC
The DNA here is from genome assembly GCA_900490775.1 of Pristionchus maxplancki. Lineage (NCBI taxonomy): Eukaryota > Metazoa > Nematoda > Chromadorea > Rhabditida > Neodiplogasteridae > Pristionchus > Pristionchus maxplancki. The sequence continues at coordinate 37,739 of LS544917.1, forward strand.
CAGACAGGATTGACCAACGACGGCCTTGTGAAATGAGAAAGCTAGGAGGTCTGACTAACTGACGAGAGAGCATTACGAAATTAGAGAGTCAGACGATTGCTCAAAGCTAGATAGACTACCATTCAGGCCACTCCTCTTCTTCCCCCTGAAGAATGGGAAAAGCTTACGCCAGAGCAGCAGGTTGCCGTCCGCAAGCTCTTCCTGTGGATTCAAGGAAACGTCTTTCCGGTGCGTCTCCAATGCAAATTATGGCTCTTGGTAGAAACCTCGCAACATCAAACCTCGTCCCCGAATAGGTAACAGGCGAAGGGGTGGCACAGCCGGCCCTCGCGTGGAAAAGCCTAACTACCTTTACCTTTTACCTTTTGATGGCAAAACATGTCATTGAAGATTCTCGACAAGCTCAAGGCCCACGGCGTCCCCGTAGCTGCGCTCACTGAGTTTGTGGTGAGTAAATATGGTTATCATCGCCTCATTCTCATCTGCCAGTGAGTTGAGATGCTATGTGTAATGAAGTGCGGTATTTCGAACCTAGTGGTGAGTGGATTTGCGATATGCAAGCATTTCTTGAAAAATAAATCCCAACGAGGCGATTCATGAAATCTTGGCAAAAGCAGGGTCCGATTTTTCCAGTGCTCTGAATCAATTGGTCTGTGTTCAGGACAAGAACATCTACACCGTCGGAATAACTCCCGAGCACGAGAAAGCGCAGACTCGCTTCACGGAGTGGATCAAGAAGTGGAACCTCGATGAGGTTCTTTCAATAGGAAATTCTGAAGTCTCTCGATATTTCGGCGCTTATGTCAAATACGGTATCATGAAATAGTTCTCATACGACCCTTGTTGTATACCAAACCATGTCTTCCACATTTTACTGCTGGAATAATTTCAGGACATGGTGCGCACTATTGTATATGATCAGTTCGACGGCGTTGAGGATGACGATGATGACGATGATGAAGAGGACGATGATAGCAGCGATGAGAGTGATGATGATGATGATGATTTGGTGGGCAAGATTAATAGTTCGCTCGCACAACGCAGAACATGCCTTGCAGTTGCAAAAAATCAAGTTTAAAAATAGATCAATTCATTCAGGAGGAAGATGGCTCCTCATCCACTGAGTCTCCAGATGATTGGTATTCATCTGGTGATGAGATCAATGAATTTCTGGTTGATATTGAACCTGAGGTGAATTTGGGCATGCGCGGACTTTTTTTCGGTGATTTTTGGGTTTTTACAATTTTTCTAAACTGTATTTGGTTCCAGATTGTCCTATTCCTGAAAAATCATTATGTGCCTCTGGAAGCCATCGTCGAATTCATTGTAATTTTAATTATTTTCTGATAGTGATTTTTCATGAATTATGAATTTTCACAGGACGAGAAGTTTCATCTTCTCAATGACACCGAAGAGGAAGCGGCAGAAAAAGGAAAACTGGTCCAGCAATGGGCAGAGAAATGGAACATCGATGATGTTGGCATTTTTCGTTTCTCGTATTTTCGAAAAGAAATATAATCAGAAATAATAATCAATGATTTTTCAGGACGTTGGGACAGCATTGAACGACTTTCTGAATGAGGTTAGTTTTTAAAAAAAAATTTTAGAATAACAATTGAAAAGCAACAACAACTTCAGAAGATTCTGGAATTCGACGACGAGCAGAGACGTCAAGATGAAGACGCCGAGACGACTACTGAGGGAGATGACGATGATAAACAATAAATATGAGATGGCCCGCGATAAAGTATTGCATTGATAATCACTGTTCCGAGTCAACTCATTCACGTGAAAATGACGAAACGACTACTGATGAAGAAGCCGATGATAATTGATGAAGTACAACCCATAAGTATTGATAAAATATTTTAAAAAAAGAAAAAATATTCTTTATAGCATTCGTCTGCTCATAATCCATCAGATTCAAGCTATTGCTACATAGGCAATGTAAATGAATGAGTATTATTTATTCACTGCTCAACACGTTTAGCGGTGATCCGAATTGAATAAAAGATGGGCTCCGCTGCCTTAGTTATTTCAACTACAGCCCGAAATTCTCCCGCATCTATCATTTCGTTTGCTATTACTGTCCATTGTGTGAGAATGTCCGCTTCATTAGCATACCTAGAATATGATTATACGATTTTCGAAAATACTCAAATACTGTCATTCGGCTCACCTTCTCAGATCTTCAATTAAATATATTTCGATGGATAATAGAGAAACGGTAATTTCGCGTAAGAATGTTGCTAGATCTGTATTTGTTTGCATTATTACGAAAAAATATACCCGTCAGGGTAACCAGATAGGCATTGAAGTTACATCGATACTTACACGATATTTTCTCATTAGCTCTCCAGTCCACAGTGCCCCAATAATTCATTGTAACACTTTTGACACCATGTTGTCGTCTAAAATCGAGTATCGAGTCTGTTCTGAAAATTATTCCCGTCTTGTTTCAAAACAATGTTGCAACTCACTTCCCCATGATTTTGTCAACTCTCCCTGTTACTTCAAGTTCATTAACAAGTATATCTCCCATTATTTTGTCCAGCCATTCATAATTTTCGTACCCGTTCGATAAAATTATCTTGATTTTCTCAACGCGTGAGAACCTCTGGAAAAGTTTCTCTATTCGTTTCGTTAAATGTAGACTAGGTAGATCTCCGATCTCACTATATAGTTCCGTAAGCTGTAGTTTTTGATCATTTTTCAATTTGTCTGAAATATGCGCACTGACCTCTTCCGAATGAGGAAAAGATGAAGTTTGAAACCATATCTGCGTTCCAAAGAAGTTTCGAAATCGGGGCGAAATGCCCACGAAAAATGTCCTCTTTGCCCGCTGGTATTTGCCCCACTTCACGTAGTTAATCGCAGGATGATATTTGCGCGTGCTGAGATCCTCCAGTACTAGTTCTTCCCAGCGACGGGAAATCTAAAAAATAATAAAAAAATAATAAATAATAAAATATTTCTTAAAAAATTTAAAATGCTCACAAGTCGCATCCAGTCAATCGATTCCTGGCCCACTCTGATGATCGTGCGAATGACATCGGATGGTAGAGATGCGATGTCGAGGACAGCAGAGGTTAACATTCCAAATAAAGTAGACGGAATGAATGAGTTATTGAGACAAATTTAGTAGAACGCCTAATGTTGAGCTGTGGGTTGACGCGTAACTAGTTTGGACGCGATTACGCGTCCCTTTTCAAATTTATTTTCAAATTCTCTACTGATGCAATTCACCAGGATTCTACATAGAACCTACTTCTCAGGACTAAAGTAGTCAAATGTATCAGAAGGGAATGACTATTATTTATTCACGGGTACAACACGTTTAACAATGATTCGAATCTCGCAATGTATCGAAATAATCTTAGAAGATGTATCAACTCTAATCGAGAATCTTTCTGTGTCGACCAATCCTTTCATTATTTCATCCCATTGAGCTCGAACGTCCGACTCATTCGCATACCTAGAACATCATGATTTTAGAAAACCTTTAAAAATAACTTTGTTTAAAATCGAGTATATCAGTTGGATTACCTTCTCAGATCTTCAATTAAAGTGAGATGGATAGTTGAGAGCAACTCAGTCCCTTCGCAGAAAAATGTAAAAAGATCTGAACAGTTTTTTTACGTAGTTGCTTATTTAGATTAGGCTTAGGTTTTTTCTTCAAAGAATGCCTTGAAAAAATATTTTGTAAAAATATAACATACATGACTTTCTGGCATTCGAACGCCAATCGTAAATTCCCCAATAAGTAATTGTAGCATCTTGAACATCATGGTGTCGAATAAAATCGATAATGTTTGTTCTGAAAGGAGCACTGCCTTTGAATTATGAACATTCCATCCACATACTTTTCCGTTAGTTCACTAGCTCCTCCGGATATCTCCATTTTATTAATAGCCATGTCTCCCAAGACTCTGTCGAGCCATTCATAATTTTCATAATCGTTCGATAAAATCATCTCGATTTTCTCAACGCATGAGAATCGTTGGAAAAGTCTCTGCATTCGTTGCGTAAAGTATAGCCTTGGACGATCTCCGATTTCAATATAGAGTTCCGTAAGCTGCAATTGTTATCATTTTTCAATTTGTCCTATTCGCACTGACCTCTTTCGAATGAGGGAGAGATGAAGTTTGAAACCATCTCTGAATTCCAAAGAAGTTTCGAAATCGGGTTGAAATGCCCACAAACACAGTCCTCTTTCTCGTCTGGAAGTTGCCCCACTTCACATAGTTAATCACAGGCAGGTATTTCCGTGTGCTCAAATGCTCTTGTACAAGAGCTTCCCAGCGACGCGAAATATAAAAAAAGCATATAATAAAATAAAAACATTTTAAAAAATTACTTACCAATCGCATCGAGTCAATCGATTCCTGGCCCACTCTGATGATCTTGCGGATGACATCGGAAGGAAGAGATGCGATGTCGAGGACAGCAGAGGTTAACATTCCGAATAATATTGACGGAATGAGTGGTTTAATCAGGAAATATTAGAAGAACGCCGAAACAGTTGCGCTGTGCGTTGACGCGTAACTAACGGTTGCGCGTCAAGGCGTCTTTTTCAAATTTTGCTTTTTCCAAGCTGTCTGTAGGTTCTTGAGTCGAACAAGCCGATGCTTACAATAAAATTAATAGACGCATTATTTATCATGAATCGTAGATCACACAGTCTTTCATCACTTCATCAGAGGACATTCACGCCTGTAGGCATTCCGCACAGCAATCACCAGGCTGTAAAACCGATAGCTTGGCATTTATGGGCATCGAAATGTCATACGTGTCTCTTCCTCGACACGAATCCATGGGCGCACTTCATTAGAGGACATCTAACTTCAGAGCACGCTGGTTGGCATTCTTTGCAGCAATCTTTTGGCTGCAAACTCGTTTGTTTGGATTTAAGGGGGGATCGAATTTGCATACATGTCTCCTCTTCGACACGAAACCCGGGGCGCACTTCATTAAAGGACATTCAGCATCAGAGCACACTGGACTGCATTCTGGGCAGCAATCACCAGGCTGAAAAACCGATAGCTTGGAATTTCGGGGGTCGAAATTAGGGATGGCCTGGCTAGAAATGACTCTCTTCATTCTGCACGATATCTCGCTCCTCTGCCCGGTGAGAGAGTACGCAAAATGAGGAGACGATTTCTTGCGAAGCCAACCCTAATCGAAATTGCATACATGTTTCTTCCTCAACGCGAGATTAGGAGCGGCGCATTTGTACATAGGGCATTCAACTTTAGAACACTGAAAAGAAAGGGGGGAAGTAAAATTAAAAATAAATGAACCCACATCCATTGCGGTCGCGCCAATCATTGCGATAAGAGAGAAGAGAAGGAGCAAGCAGCGAATGGACAGCATCTAAAAAAAATAAAAATAATTAAAAACGCAACATTTTTCTCTTTGACAATACCAGGAGAAGATAAGTTGACACAGGAACTGCGGCTTATTGGGAATGATTTTTTTACGAAATTATCGATGGTACCATGGCATAACATGATGTTGTAATCCGATCTAGTCGAAATATTGTGACAGTGCTTCCGACCATGCGTTGAAAACTGCGCCAATTTGAACGCGATTACGTGGTAAAAATCATATAAACTCTTTTTCAAAATGTGTTTTTTTCAAAAAGATAAATGCAACCCCAAATATTTTATCCGGTTTTTGATTCAAAATAATATTTGTACGGAACAAGGATCGTCGAACATGAAAGTTTCTTAGAATAAGACAATCGACCGACGCACAAAAGTTTTTCTTACCCCTATACTCTGTCTGCGAGGACTCTTGAAAGGTGATTCAAACGTTTACCATATGTTTCTCAGGATCATGCAATCTCTCAGGAGAATCGTGTTATAGGGACAATATGGATCGGAAATTTGAATATTTCGGGAAAAAACATGTCAAAACAGAAGCGAATAACAATCCAGAAATAGTGATCAACTTGACAAGGAAGTTTCTGGATGTCACGTGAATTGAAATGTGAAAAAAACAAACAAAAACATGTGAGCACATCTTACTTTGCCTTACCGTTCCAATACAATAGTTGAGCTACGCCCATGGAATTAATCGAAGAGAAATCGGCTTTGATGTAAAAATGTTTTTATCATGATATGCTAATAATTCGGGCGTTCGAGCTCAATGGGAAGACATAGTCAAAGGAATGGTTGATCTTGAAAGAGTCTCTGTTGTAGTTGAGACATCTCTTTTGCGAGATTCGAATCGTTGTAAGGCGCAATGAATAAGTAAAACTCGTTTATGTCTTTCTGATAAATTTGTCTACTAAGTAGGTTCTTGAGTCGAACTAGCAACCTACGGTTGCTACGTTGTTCGCCGGGTGGCGTGCAACGGTTAAAATGCACTCGCTTGCGGATGCGCATTGGCATCTTCCCTTGTAAAAGGATCGCTCTCGGCCTCACGAGCCTTTCACAAGCGCATCGCAGGCTTCGCGTGTTTTGGCGCGCTCTCAACATTTTTTTACCGACTTCCCTTTGCTTTTTACTCCCATGAAAAGTAGGCTCATGAGTCCTCAAGCGATCCTTTTCCACATGCACTGTGAAGGTTAGGCTGTCAAACGCTGCGGATGCGCATTGGCATCTTCCCTTGTAAAAGGCTCGTGAGGCCTCGAGCGATCC
>LS544917.1:46174-64789 GCA_900490775.1 Pristionchus maxplancki
TCACGTGGAGTTGTTTGGTGTATTGCACGAGTGATTTGGATAAGTTAACGCTGAAAACGGCGCGAAAAACGGATTATTGCTTAGTGATTACGTCATATTGCCTAAGGATGATGAAATTCATGTAAAATTAAAAAGTCCTTATCGTGACGAGTCGATTGGTGCATTGCACGTGTGATTTGATTGAGTTAGCGCTGAATACTGCGCGAAAAACGGGTTATTGCATAGGGATGACGTAAGATGACGTAATGATGACGAAATATTTTTTGGCTGATTTGAAAGAGCTCGTCGAGAGGGTTCGAATGGTGCCGGTTCTGGGTCTGTGCGATCATTTTTAGGCGAGTTATGAGCAAAAAACGAAAGTGTGACAGACGGACGGACGTTACATACATACATACATACATACTAACATACAAACAAACAGACAGACAGACGTCCCGACATGTAACTTCTCTTTCAACAAATAAATAGACGCATTATTTATCAAGAATCGTAGATCACACAGTCTTTCATCAGTTCATTAGAGGACATCTCACGCCGGAAGGCATTCTTTACAACAATCAGATGGCTGCAAACTCGTTTGCTTGGATTTAAGGGGGATCGAAATGTCATACATGTTTCTTCTTGAACACGAAACGAGGGCCGCACTTCATTAGAGGACATTCAGCATCGGAGCACACTGGTTGGCAGGTTTCACAGCAAGCGCCAGGCTGCAAACTCGTTTGCTGGGAATTTAGGGGGATCGAAATTAGGGATGGCTTGGCAAGAAATGACTCTCCTCATTCTGCACGCTCTCACGGCTCTCTGACCGGTGAGAGAGTACGCGAAATAAAGAGACGATTTCATGCCAAGCATTGATCAAAATTGATACATGTCGCTTCTTCAACACGAGAGGTGCAGCGCATTTGTAGACCATAGCGCATCTAACTTTATCACACTGAAAAGGTAGGGGGGGGGTTAAAAATTAAAAATTAAAATAAATGAACCTACATCGAATCCGCACGCGCCCATCACTGCGATAAGAGACAGGAGGAGGAGGAAGTAGCGAATGGACAGCATTGATCTAAAAAAATAATAAAAAAATATATGTAAAAAACGCCTTTTTCTCTTAGACCAGCAGAAGATGAGTTGGCACAGGAGCTGCGGCTTGTTGGAAATGATTTTTTTTACGAAAACATCGATGGTACCATGGCATAACATGATGTTGTAATCCGATCTAGTCGAAATATTGTGACAGTGCTTCCGACCATGCGTTGAAAACTGCGCCAATTTGAACGCGATTACGTGGTAAAAATCAACATATATGTAAACTCTTTTTTCAAATTTTTTTAAAATTATAGATAAATGCAACTCGCAAATATTTTATCCGGTTTATGTGTCAAAATAATATTTGTACGGAACAAGGATCGACGACATGAAAGTTTCTTAGAATAATTTTGCGAGTTTTTCAAGCCCGGGTTGAACCTTCTAGCTCTTCTGGGAGGACGACCGACGCATAAAAGTTTTTCTCTACCACTATACTCTCTCTGCCAGGACTCATGAAAGGTGACTCAAACGTTTACCATCTGTTTCTCAGGATCATGCAATCTCTCAGGAGAATCGTGTTATAGGGACAATATGGATCGGAAATTTGTATATTTCGATAAAAACATGTCAAAACAGAAGCGAATAACAATCCAGAAACAGTGATCAACTTGATAAGGAAGTTTCTGGAAGTCACGTGAATTGAATTGTGAAAAAACAAACACATGTGAGCACATTTTACTTAGCCTTACCGTTCCAATACAATAGTTGGTTGTCAAAGGAATGGTTGATCTTGAAAGAGTCTCTGTTGTAGTTGAGACATCTCTTTTGCGAGATTCGAATCGTTGTAAGGCGCAATGTATAAGTAATACTCGTTTATGTCTTTCTGATAAATTTGTCTGCTATGTATGTTCTTGAGTCGAACAAAAGAATGCTTACAATAAAATTATTAGATGCATCATTTATCAAGAACCGAAGTTTACATTGTCTTTCATCACTTCATTAAAGGACATCTCACGCCGGTAGACATTCTTTACAGCAATCAGTAGGCTGCAATATCATTAGCTTGGAAATATGAGGCATCAAAATCGCATACATATCTCCTCTTCGACACGAAACCAGCGGCACACTTCAGTAGAGGACATTCGAAATCAAAGCACGCTGGATGGCATTCTTTACAGCATTCACCATGCTGCAAACCGTTAGCTTGGCATTTAGGGGGTTCGAAATGGCATACATATTTCTTCAACACGAAAGGAGGATCGCATTTGGTGGGCTCGATAGGGCATCCAACTCTATAACACTGAAAAGGAAGAGGGTTTAAAAATAAACTTTAATAAATGAACCCACGTCTATTCTGTTCGCGCCCATCATTGCGATGAGAGAGAGGAGAAGGAGCAAGGAGCGAATAGACAGCATTGGACTAAAAAAAAGATACATTTTTATTTTTGAGAAGAGGAGAAGAGGAGTTGACACAGGAGCTGCGGCTTGTTGGGAATGATTTTTTTACGAAAACCTCGATGGTACCATGGCAAAACATGGCGTTGTAATTCGATTTAGTCGAAATATCGGATACAAACAGACTTATAACTACTGTTTTTCCTTTTATTCTACTCTTTTCACGTGATTTAATAACACATCCTGGTTGTGACAGTGTACCATGTGTAAAAAAGTGGACGCGGCTACGTGACAAAAATTACATACCCTTTTTCACAATGTGGTTATCCAAACTATAGATAGATGCAATTCACACATGTTTTATTCGTTTCATGTATATTTCAACAACTGGAAGGAACAAGGATAGTGGGATGGAATCAGGATAATATTTTTAATAGTGGAAACATTTTACTGCTGTTTGCGCTTCACAATTATTCGAATATGGGGCTGGTCACGGTGTCCGCTCGTAGCATTGGTCTGAACTGTGATATGACAGCGTTCTTTGTCGACCATTCCCTCAGTAATATTCTTCCACTGAGCAAGAATCGCCGCCTCGTTGGCATATCTGCAATTCATTATTGGTGTCAAAACAACCAAAACTACAAAAAAAAACAACAACTACACTCCATGTCATCGACCAATTCAACTTCCACGGTTGAAATCCGGGGAGTAGCGTTAGTGAACAGTGAAAACAGATCTGAATAAACTCTTTCAACCTTTCACTTTCTTCCGATACTTACACGCTCTTTCAAAAGATGAGCGCCAGTTTCTTTCACCATTAAAGTGCAACACCAAGCGTTGAGTGAAGTGGTCCAGCGCAAAATTCAAAATTGTGCAGCTGTAAAAAACATTAATTACAAATTCAAGTAAGACAAGTTATTCGCTGATTATATTGTCCAGTGATATTTCAAGTTCATTGATAGTTACGCCTTCCATGATTTTGCTGTGTACTGCAAGCGTTTGTCCTCCAATACTCGCATCGAGTTTCTCGATGCTACAACAGCGACTGAAAAGACGTTCCAGGCGCCCTTTCAATTGCGCCTTTCCAACGGTTGGATCGATAAACCGGCGACGAAGTTCAATTATCTGCAATTATTTTGGTCCTTTTTTCTCTTCAGATTCATAAAAACTTCGCCAAATTCAGGGGGAACTATGCAGTTTTGCCAATTCTCCAGCCCAAAGAAGGCTCTATAACGGCTGGAAATGCGCAACACAACCGTCCAGCTACGGCCTCGATCCTCCCATTTGCAGTAAATTATCGGAGGCAGCAGCCTGGGTATGCTCATGTGTACGAGCGCTTGCGCTTGCCAGCGGGGAGATATCTGAAATAACAGATAACGTTTGAATTTTAGAGCCGAAAAGTGTGGAATATTACTCACAATTCGCAGCGACTGGATGGATTCTTGCTCCACTTTGATGATATCACGTATGATATCGTTTGGCAAGTTGCCGAGGTTGAGCGTATCGACGTTCGGTATACGAGACATCGAGAATGACCCGCAAGAAGAAATAAAATAGGCAATTTCGGATTGAGTAGTTTCGAAAAGGAAACCTCTTCCGAAGCGGCTGACTAGACGCAATGGCTTGGGTGCGCATTCAAATGTGCATGCTGGGATTTTAGAATTTTAAAAATAACTAAAAAAAATAACTTTTAAAAATAATTTTCAAGGGTTAGAGAAGGAGAAATATGAGTTCTTTCGTAACTATTCTGACAACGCATTGTTGTTACTACCTACAACCTGAACAAAAGTCGTGGACCTCTCATGTATATATCTCATCTCTGAACCGAGTTATGGCGATTTGGCTGATTTTTACATGTCATCATTATCTCTTAGTTTTCCTAACCCGAAAAACTGAGATAACACTCGAAAAATCATCAATTACTAATGCTCACTATAAAACCACGCGAATGAATCAGCCTCGTCATTCGATATGAGATTCTTTCTCGTATCATCATTTTGTCTTCCGATTATTTACGCGTCACCGATCAATAACAGGGTAAATAGGGATATACTTGAGGAAGATGAACGAAGTGGGAATTGAGGTTTGTTCTTAAGAGGCCGTCCATGAGAAAACGTAGCTTCTGGGTGGGGTCCACGGATGGCTTTTTTGCAACCCCTCCCAATATTTCACGGGTGATGTCCCCATACCGAATGCTGATAACCGGCCCAATATGAAGGGCTCTGGTGCACTTTCCGAAAAATGCCAGACCCGACCCAAAAAAAGTCGAAATTTTCAACGTTGAATAATGTTGGTTTTTAAAAGCTTTTCAGATATATTTTCACATGCTGATTCCAAAAAATTACTTTTGGACGCGATTGGATTTCGATAAAATGACAAAAAGCGCAATTTTCGTCGAATTTCATTTGTCCTGAAAATGTTTTTCCCACGTTACCCTGAGATAACTTCATTTTCGGATTCCCCGTGCAAAGTCACCCCTAGGGTGATTTTTTTAGAAGCCAAGTCGGGGGCCGCCGGCCGCAATGGCTAATTGAATGACGCTCACTTTACAGTTGCGCAGACAATAGTCAGAAGAGAACTCGCGATTGCGTAATAATTTCAAGCCGGTTCGCGTTCCAAATAATCTATTTAGGACAACACTATCATTGTATGTCAAAAAAAACTCAATCCGAGTGCAAATTACAAAAATAAAAAATTTCTGGATAAATTGAGTTTTTACGATTTTCGTATTTTAAGACTGAGATTAAAAAAGGAGAGGATCTTATATGAAGCATTTCTCTATCTAGTAATAATCAAACACATACGGTGAATGTATTATAAGCAAATCCGGCATACCCTGTTTCCTAAAAACATAATTATAGGTGTCGGAAAACCGAAATTCATGAAATTTTCGGAATATTGAACTTTCAAAAAATTCCTACGAACGTATTTGGGCTTCAATGGAAAGAATTCATCCACAAATGTTTATTACTTTTGCAATTGTTGAAATTCTGAGCACTTTTAAGGTTTTCGAGGAAAAATTTTTTTTCGACTTCGGAAAATGTGATAATTTTGAGAATTTGAAAAAGCTTCAAAATGATCGAAAAACATGAAAGTTATTAAGATTGTGTTTTAGTTTGCCAAATCTACTTTATTTTTTCTCCATTGAAGCCCAAATACGTTCGTAGGAATTTTTATAATGTTCAACATTCCGAAAATTTCACGAATTTCGGTTTTCCGACACCTATAATTATGTTTTTTTGGGAACAGAGTATGCCGGATTTGCTTATAAAACATTCACCGTATGTGTTTGATTATTTCTAGATAGAGAAATGCTTCATATAAGATCCTATCCTTTTTTAATCTCAGTCTTAAAATACGAAAATCGTAAAAACTCAATTTTTCCAGAAATTTTTTATTTTTGTAATTTGCACTCGGATTGAGTTTCTTTTGACATACAATGATAGTGTTGTCCTAAATAGATTATTTGGAACGCAAATCGGCTTGAAATTATTACGCAATCGCGAGTTCTCTTCTGACTATTGTCTGCGCAACTGTAAAGTGAGCGTCATTCAATAAGCCATTGCGGCCGGCGGCCCCGGACTTGGCTTCTAAAAAAATCACCCTTAGGGTAACTTTGCACGGGGAATCCGAAAATGAAGTTATCTCAGGGTAACGTGGGAAAAAAATTTTCAGGACAAATGAAATTCGACGAAAATTGCGCTTTTTGTCATTTTATCGAAATCTAATCGCGTCCAAAAGTAATTTTTTGGAATCAGCATGTGAAAATATATCTGAAAAGCTTTTAAAAACCAACATTATTCAACGTTGAAAATTTCGACTTTTTTTGCGTCGGGTCTGGCATTTTTCGGAAAGTGCACCAGAGCCCTTCATATTGGGCCGGTTATCAGCATTCGGTATGGGGACATCACCCGTGAAATATTGGGAGGGGTTGCAAAAAAGCCATCCGTGGGGTAGGTACGTTCTCTCATGGATGGCCTCTTAAATCGACAAGTATAGTAACATTGCAGGTCATAAACAGAATCGTTAGTATCAAAAAAGATTACGGAGACCACACGAAAGTCAACGAAATAGCCAAATAAAAATGAGTAGAATGACCCAAAATAATTGGCCCACATCACTTATTCAATTGTTTAAAGAAGGAGGGATGCGAAACGGCATCTATGCCAGAGGGTATACCCGCGCTCTCTCCATTTCGCACGGTCTCTCGCCCGTTGCCTGGGATCAGGTTGACTTGGCTCGCAGTCAACTCGCTCTAACTTGATTCAAAAACCAGATATAAACATAGGGTTTTCGGAATTCTGATATGGCTGGAAATAGCTACAAGACTGCGTTTCCAGTTTAGGCACTGAAACTTTGATATTTCTCCTTCTTTAATTGTAGTCCTGATAAAGACTGCTTAAGAACTAGTCAATGATTCACTTTTTCTCTGTAAAAATCGATCAACATTTGACAAATATCCATCGTAAATGAATCATGTTCTCTATATAACCCACACATATGAATCGACCCCATCACTCGAGATGAGAATCGTTCTTTTGTCTGCGTTTCTTCTTCTGGTCGTTTCCGCTTCAGCGATCAATAATGACGTAAGTGAACCACTTTTTCAACTTATAATTTAAAACGGTTTTAAAAATAAAAAAAATTCAGGTATCTGATGCCGAGTTGTTGAGAAAGATGAACGAGGTTGGAATTGAGGTTAGTTTAAATTAATTAATAACTAAATTACTTAATTAACTCTATTACAGATCATTAACCGAGTCGTTCGTCATTTCGAGAACAAGGAAGATCTCGTTGAAGTCTACCAGGTTGCCAAAATTCTACAGGCAAATATCGAGAACGGAAATGTGCTTCAGAAGCCGTCCGTCGAAAAGAGAAAGCATTTCTCCGGTAAGATCACCCGAAATTTAATAATCAAAACCGCATTACAATTATTATATTATTATTATCGTACAATAAAATACAATAATTATCAGTGTCGCTTTCTGGGCGCTGATCAAGATGGGATGTCAGAGGACTGTTCTTCACATTTCGAAATAGCAGTGCGTTCGCCTAAGAATCGCACATTTCTCCTGGATTTCGGTACAGCAAAAAGAGACCCTCTGAGATTTTCACAGTTTCTGATAGCCTTTGGTGTCCTGCATCGATTTCTGTTTTTGTCATGACCCAAAAAAATTAATTTGCATAATTGCATGCACTCAAAGTTCGATGCTTTTCTTACGTTTCCGTGTGTAGCTCAGCGGAAACGAGTCCGAATCTCATGAAAAATTAACTGTAGACTAATCTTGATGTGCTCTATCGGCCTGTGAAGTTCGTTTATGCAAATTCGAAATTTGAATTTTTCATGAATTTTTTGGAAATTTGTTTCTCGAAAACAAAAAATTTAACCCTCGCAAATTTTTGATATGTTGTGCTCCATAACAATACCTATCGATCGAGCACAAAATGAGCCCATACTAACTGGATCTTCATGCTCAAATCGATAAAAAACGCAAAATTTCTTTTCGAGAGAAATTCATTATTTCGCACCGCTCGCCTCACCCGCACGGCGCGGAATGAAGGGATCGAATGAGATGATTGGTCAATTGAAAATGAGTTTCATTCAACGTTTATCATGGTTTATCGGACAAATATATCATCAACGCCTTCTTCAAAGAATGACATCATCAGTTCCTCCTCGTCTATCGGATCTTCCTCATCATCTCCCTCAACTTCTTCGTCTTCCTCTCCATCATTCGCCAAACAATCTTGATCCTTCTCATTCGCCATCCTCCAGATTGAGTTGAATATCACGTCTTGCCGAATCAGATGCTGCCGATCTATAGAGAATTGCAATAGACACTCTAACCAAATAAGTGAAATTCACCTGAGGAGGTGCTTCCGGAATCGGAAAATTGACTTGCTAGCCATCGCAATTATCTCGTAAGTTCGCACGATTTCAGTCCTGATTAAAATAATAGAAGAGGCAACTAAATAATGCCCTTACGACTGCGGATTATTTGAAGAAATTGAGTACTCTCCAATATCCTTCGCTTTCTCAAGAATCGAATTTATGACTGAGTCAACCTTTAATTCTATTGTGAAGTAGTTGGCACCACAATTCACAAACTTGTTCACATTGTAAGCAGAGGTAGTCGTGAGAGTGGTCGCATTTGGACGAGAAATTGGCATCGTCTGGATCACTTAGTGCATGAATCATACAATGTGCCCCGATTTCTGATGACTCTTGGATGTGGCTACGGTAGTCGGCTGAATTTTGGTACTTAATATTACCATAAAACGATGGAAAAATACATTCCAAAAAGTTTCGAACGACACGGAGTCCTTGCTTGTAAGAGCACTTTTCCTCCGTAGTTAATTGGTTCATTTCGAACAGCTTCGTAATAGCAGTGTCAAGATTATCAAAAGCCTGAACAGTAATTGCTACCCGAAATATAGATTAGAATCTGACCGAATGCGCATCTCCGAGATACTCATCCACGCAATACAACCGTTTATTCTTGTTGCTGGCAATTTTTTTAAGCATCAGATACAAACTTGTTCTTCCGAGAAAGTGGGTTTGATACTTGCCCTCCCTCTGAAGGTTCATTCAAACTGAATTTTCAATGACAGTAAAGCTAGTGACCTTTAATTCAGCATGATAGTCCCTGATTATTCTAGAATATGAGTACAGTCGACATATCGATGCAATATTAATCTTTGATCCATCCGACAGCGTTGCCTCAGAATCGCCATAGGGAATGCTCGCAATTTTAGAAGAACTGGATCGATTGTTTTTCGAAAAATAACAATGAAAACGAACCGCGAAAGATATGAGACAAATTCCCACACGCGGCTTCGATCGAAACGAACTCGTTTGTATTTCAAGATGGAAAATAAACCCTTTGAGAATGCAATTGCAGTTCTTATCTGATGTTTGCTAACGGACAACATAGAGCAAATCTGAGAAGTTTCTATGAAATTTTATTAAAGCTCATAGTAGTTACCTTCCGATGACAATATCCTTTTACGCTCAGCACAATGGAAAGCAATTCCAGCTTTTCTTTGCGACTCGAAGACGAAGCGTATTTGGCTGATATTGCTTCCATGAAATCATCTCCTCGGTCTCTTGGGCACTTGCAACTCTGGAGAATAAATTCGACTACGAATCGCGATTATCTCAATACCGTTACAGTCATGTCCAATAGCTCTTGATAATAATCGCCCGCAAGTGCTTTGGCCAGTTCAGTTATCAGAGTCCGGAATGCTCTTTTCTATAAGGTCGATTTCGGCTACTTCTTTGATCACAATTCGCCTTCTTCTGCTTCGTATCGGGCTCTAAATCGCACCATTTCTTATTCTTGTCAGGGAGAAGTCTTGAAAGCCCGAGAAGAGTGCAAATAGACGCAATGATAACAAGTAGCTAAATTTAATAATAGTTAGGAAAAATTGCATCACAGCGTACCGAGCTGTAAAGATCATTGATCACAGGTGGCTCAGGCGAATCATTCAATTCGATGTTATTATCCGTAGGTGCAACATTTTCAAGGCTCATTGCTCCATCAATATAATTGTCAACGAAATCGACTGGTTTTTCGTCCTTAGAGGAAGTGATCTCCACTTTGTGTGTTGGACAAAGCACTGCGAATGTTTCCAATTACCAAACCAAGTTATCACACTACCGATTCCAGGATGTATCAGTTCCCCATGACGCTCCATCCATATTATTGCTTGATCCTTAACAAACAACTTGTAAAAGGTTGCGGAACATCTTATGAGAACCTTTCTGACAACGAATGTTCCTACGCCTCTTGTGTTCGAGTGGTGCCGATCGGGAAGTGAGCACAGAGTACGGACTCCGGTAACTTTCTTTTTTGTACGAACATGCTTGGACTTCCAAAGCGAAACAAGCAACTTGAGATGATTCGAACAGATGGAACGAGACAGAGCTTCAGTCTGTGAGGCATTATTAAGTTACAGATAGAATGTAGATTGAAACCTCGTCGAAAACCAGTTCCCCATTGGCACGGTATAGAAGAAGCTCTAGAAGGCTATCGAATCCGAACAAATTAGGACACTTCAAATCATGCAATGCGACACTCAACTCATCCCTCCTGATAAAAACATTTAAGCAAAAGCAAAACACACATAATACAGACTCAGTACAACAATTGGTCTTCGCTAGATCATACAATTCGGTTCTCGATACAATTTCGTTCTGTTGTGGACGATTGATCCCAAACCAACAATGTCCTTCAGTCGAAGGAGGAGGAGGAGTGCCAACCTGAGTCATGACCATTTAGATCATCTCGTTCGAAAATCAGAGCAACCCACCATCCTGAGCAGCGAGACGGCAACCCGAAGAGAACCAGAAGAGGTAGACGGAGAGGCAGGGTAACCACCGAAGTGTGCTCTAGGTGGGAAAGCGGGTGCTTTTATAGGGAGCAGGAGGCCATGTAAACGAGGGCTGACTGATGTAAAAGGAGAGCTCAGCAATGCAAACGGGAAGCTTTGACAATTTGAGTAAGAAGTATCACTGAAAGTAGGGAAATTCACACGAGCTTTTGAATTCGCACGGCGACGGTTGCCTCGAATCATTTTCGCTCATTTCAGCCGCGTCGATCTCATTCCGCGCCGTGCGGGTGAGGCGAGCGGTGCGAAATAATGAATTTCTCTCGAAAAGAAATTTTGCGTTTTTTATCGATTTGAGCATGAAGATCCAGTTAGTATGGGCTCATTTTGTGCTCGATCGATAGGTATTGTTATGGAGCACAACATATCAAAAATTTGCGAGGGTTAAATTTTTTGTTTTCGAGAAAAAAATTTCCAAAAAATTCATGAAAAATTCAAATTTCGAATTTGCATAAACGAAGTTCACAGGCCGATAGAGCACATCAAGATTAGTCTACAGTTAATTTTTCATGAGATTCTGACTCGTTTCCGCTGAGCTACACACGGAAACGTAAGAAAAGCATCGAACTTTGAGTGCATGCAATTATGCAAATTAATTTTTTTGGGTCATGAGAAAAACATAAATTGATGCAGGACACCAAAGGCTATCAGAAACTGTGAAAATCTCAGATGGTCTCTTTTTGCTGTACCGAGGGGTGTGCGATTCTTAGGCGAACGCACTGATAGTTATTTTGAGGGATGTCGGGTCAGGGGATTGGTCTTCTTTCCTTGTCACAGTCGCAACGACTGGAGAGAGAGAGTTTCATTCTTCTGGTTCCCGATAGGACGTTTGATAGCATTTCACACTGATAGATCCCACTGTTGGTCGAAAACGAAGCCTTGCGTGTTCTGGATTCTTCAGTGAACGCGAGTCCTCCAAACTCGAATGATCTATCTTTGAGCGAGAG
The DNA here is from genome assembly GCA_900490775.1 of Pristionchus maxplancki. NCBI lineage: Eukaryota > Metazoa > Nematoda > Chromadorea > Rhabditida > Neodiplogasteridae > Pristionchus > Pristionchus maxplancki. The sequence goes on from LS544917.1 coordinate 57,931, forward strand.
AATCGAGCCTAGATTCTGAGGGACCAACATCTTAGACGGTCATACCCATCACACGGCGACAAGTCCGGCTTGGATGGGGATTCCTTTCTTGTTGAGTCGTTGATCGAGACGAGGGGAATTAGGGGAAAACCGCTCTCCATCAGAGCGAATGGAGAGGGGACCGCTCGCGATGACTAACAGAATAAGGAATGATTAGCATTATTATTATTATTAATAATAATAATATTATTACAAGATCGTGCTGGATCCCTGTCAGATGGGGAAGTATTCCTAACGACGCTGCTGAATACTTTCAAGGTTACTTTTTTGTTAATCTTTTGAGAGGACGCTGCTACCCAGAAATGGATAACTTGACAAACAATTTGTGAGAATTTGGGAAAATTGAAAATCTCAGGAAGTCGCTGCAGAGTACGGCGTGAGTGAGCGCGATGCTTCAGCAGTGATTAATAACTTCACCGAAGTCTGAAATTAGATCGCATCAGATCATATATCCATCCCGAATTGTTCTTCCGAATTCCTGATAAAACCTGCTAAAGAACTCTGGTACAAGCATTGACATCATGTGATCATGTGTGTCATGTGATGCATCTTATCATTCAATGATATTTTTCTATGAAAAATTGATCAACGTTCGAGAAATTTGGGATGAGCGCGCGAAATGAGATAACTTTTTTTGTGACTCAATAGTCAAAAAATATTCAAGAAATGTCGTTTTGATATGTTTTGGCTGCAATCGTCGTTGTGAATCACATTTTCTATAAAGCCCAGGCAGATGAATCAACTCCATTCGAGATGAGATTCTTTCTCGGATGTGCGCTTCTTCTTGCCGGTGCATCTGCAGATCTACCAAAAAGGGTAAGTTAAAGGTGGACAGCACAAAGCGAGAGAGAGTCATCTTAGCCAGAGGGTATATTGGGCACGCTCTCTCCATTTCGCACGCTCTCTCGCTCGTTGCCTGCACTGCAGGGTCATTTGGCACACAGCCAATTAATCATATCTTGGTTTGAACTCAAAGTGATAGTCTGGGAGTTTCGAAAGTGTAATCGGGTAACGACGACCTATCATCACACGTTGAGGGCTCAGTTAGCCAGATATTCGTGCCTATACCCCTTTAATGCATCCTTTCCCAGTTTGCAATCACTACCTTGGAAGCCTGATTCGTGATTTCTTTTCAGACTCTTGGGGGTAACTGGACCGCTCTGGAAATGGAAAAAATGAACGAGGCGGTACATGAGGTGCTGTTTTCTTTCTTATTTTTCCACAAACTAAGAATTCATAAATTAATTCTAGCTCATCAACTTCCTCGCTCTTCATTTCGCAAACAAAGAAGATCAAGTTGATGTCAACATTTTCTTAACGGCCCTTCAAGAGCTTGCGAAAGATAGAAATATATTCGAAAAAATCCCCAAAGCAGAGATGTATTATTTCTGGGGTGAGTTTGCTTCAACTGACTCTGATTAGGACACAAATGAATGAAGGGATGTTCATCTCAATTCACACTACTCTTTTCCAAACGAGGGCGAACTTTTTTCCAATTTAAGGGCGTGCTGTGGCGCTGTCTCGAGACCAGATTGATATATTCGGAAAAGTGTTGCGCCCAACGATTGAGGTTGAAACTCTCGATAGTCTCACATTCAAAAGTCTCATTAAAGCTTGCTTGTTTGACTATTTTAAATTTTATTCTATTCCAGGAACTTGCTGATAAGTATGGATTTTTTAAACGTGAAATGGATGAGGTCCTCTCCGACTTCATGAAGACTCCGTCGATCTGCGGAAGGGAATAATTACTCAAATGATAAAGTGCTATTCACAATTGCGCAATCCATTGTTGTCAATTGTTCAACTGAATGCAGGCACGGTCACTACTCGCAAGGACATAAGTTATGTCACATAACTAGCTTAAACAGTAGAATTGGCACGATCTCTAATTGCTCACTCTTCCTCGCTATGACCTCTAGAAGTTGACAATTCACTGATTGTGTGGCACATTTTCAAAGGTATTTGAAACCTCTGCATTCCTCGGCAGAAAATTTCCCTCTATTTTTTCTGTATTTCAAAAAGAAACTATTTTCGCTGATAATGAATCATTTTCTCTATAAAACCCTCGCAATTCACTGAATTCCATCATTCGAGATGAGAATCATTCTTGGATTGTCGCTTCTGTCAATTTCCTTCGCTGCACCAGTAGAAGTGCGCGTGCGTCCTCTCGAGGTGAGTTTGAAATACGAGCGTCTCTTCATTTCACACGCTCTCTCTTGCCTGTCTGACCGGTGAGGGAGTGCTTGAAATGAAGAGACAATGTCTTCCTATGACATCTCTAGTGTCCTCTTCAGCCTGTCACGACGACCCTTTCTCCTGAAGTTAGCACGCAGGAGACCTCAACTACGACCACAACTCCGATTGATGAAGTGGTACTACAGCGCAGTGAGCTCGCAAAGGTATTGTACTATTTACAATTATGCAAACTTTTATCCTTTCAAGCTCATAGAAAATCGAGTAGCCCACATCAATGTGGACGGAACTGCTACGAAGCAGATGAAGGAGATGGGACATGAGGTACAGATTGTTGTTGTTTTTGCTGTTGTTGTTGTTGTTGTTGTTGTTGTTGTTGTTGTTGTTGTTGTTGTTGTTGTTGTTGTTATTGCTGTTGTTGTTGTTTTTATTTATTTAAAAACTGTTTACAGGTCATCAACAGATTTGCTCACTACTTCGAAGACAGAGAAGAACTGTCGGATCTCTACAAAATCGCAAAAATGGTGCAAGATTTGGCGAAAAACGGGGATATTCTCGAGACGCTGCCGAGAGAGAAAGTGTACTACTTGATGGGTGAGAACTGGAAATACGGATAATCGTATCTTCATTTTTTTACTTTTCCGCCTCTCTGGCCGGCGAGAGATCACGAGAAAACCACACAAATAACATGAGTTTTTAGGCAGAATTCACCTTTTGTCCCGCTCTGAGAGCCGAACTTTCTTTACGGTCCTCAATTCAGTATCCGAGGTACGAACGGGATACTATTTCGAAAATATTATCGATTTTTTCCAGGAAGTCGCGGCCAAATACGGTATCCATGGCCGCGCCGCGGAGGAAATAGTGACTCATTTTGTCTATGCCTGAAATTAGACCTGCTCATTTTTTTCTGATAAAATTTTCCATCTCATTCTGATTCTTTGTGTCAAATCAGATACGTAAAAGTTTGACAACTTCGTTGAAGTTTAAAATTATCCTCATTCATTCGAGTTCATGGTTTATCGAAATTCTTCAGATTTCGAGTGTTTTTAGAGCAGAATCGATTCTATTCATATCTCAGCTCCCAGACAAGCTAGGAGGTTGTACCCGGGCTCAAAAAATGCGGAAAAATATTCTGAACAACTTTGCTGTTGACAGCAAACCAAATGGAGAAATATTTCAATTCGAAAATTTTGAAAAACCATTTTCAGAATCACAAAATAAATTCTACTGGTCCGGGGACCCCCCCCCATTCCTTGTGAGTGGGATGCAGATTCGGGCTCTGTTCGGATTTGGGGGACCCATGGTCAATTTGGGGGACCCATGGCAATATGGGGGACCCATGACCCACCTGACAATATGGGGGACCCATGACCACCTCTGGCAATTTGGGGGACCCATGACCCCCTCTGACAATATGGGGGACCCATGAACATATCTGGGTCCCATGTCAGATTGTTTGGATAATCATTTTTCTCTTTATTTTTGCTGCATCGGATTGTTATTTTGTGGCCCTTTGCGTGTAATAGTGTTTGTTCAAAGGCATCCACCCCAAAACCAACACCTCAAATGTCCAATACCCCAAGGCCCAGAAAAACCTACTACCACTACCACTCGCAATCCGACTACCACTAGACCCAGACGCGGAAAACCTAGCACCACTACCACAACCACTCGCAATCCCACTACCAAAAGAACCCAGACGTGGAAAACCTAGCACCACTACTACAACCATTCCCACTACCACAAGGCCCAGACGCGGAAAACCTAGCACCACTACCACAACCACTCCCAATCCCACTACCACGAGGCCCAGACGCGGACGATCTACTACCACTACCATTCCCAATCCCAGCACCCGTCCAACCACTTCAAAACCAACTAGAAGATCAGATCTCAGATCGACCCCAAGACCACGAAACTCTTCAGGAGAATCGGGCCACTTCATATTGCTTTGTTCGATTTATTTGCTTCAAATCCGGCCATGTACAGTATATCTCATAACTGTAGAAGTAAATAATGAATTGATCACTTTTACACGCCAGGGAAAAGAAATAACAATGCAGTGGAACAAAAAGACAAATAGAAAATGAAAAACCAAAAAAATGACATGGATCCCCAAAATATTGTCAGAGGAGGTCATGGGTCCCCCATATTGTCAGAGGAGGTCATGGGTCCCCCAAATTGCCAGCGGTGGTCATGGGTCCCCCATATTGACCATGGGTCCCCCATATTGTCAGGTGGGTCATGGGTCCCCCATATTGACCATGGGTCCCCCATATTGTCATGGGTCTCCATGGGTCCCCCATATCGTCATGGGTCCCCCAAATCCGAAAAGACCCCAGATTCGGAATCCCCATACTTGTATTAGTTTGTAAAAAATTTGACCCGAGGGCCTAGACCGTGAAAATCGACCTTCCGGGCCCGAAAAACACCTCGGAATCACGATTTTTCTGAAAATATCAAAGTTTGAAGGCGCAGATCTTTCCAATTTTAGCTTCAATATGAGTGTAATCGATGGGAAAAGAAGTCATGAGATGTGGAAAATGTTCCCTAAAAGTTTGAGACCGATTGCTAATTTTTTTTTGAAATTTCATTTTTTCGAGTTTTTGCTCCGAAAATCGAAAATTTCGTCAAAAAAATTTTTCGTCGGATTTGTTCCAAACATTCAATTTATGTTTTTTAACTACTAAATAATAAGTTCTAAGTCGATTTCACCTATATTGAAGCTAAAATTGGAAATATCTGCGCCTTCAAACTTTGATATTTTCAGAAAAATCGTGATTCCGAGGTGTTTTTCGGGTCCGGAAGGTCGATTTTCACGGTCTAGGCCCTCGGGTCAAATTTTTTACAAACTAATACAAGTATGGGGATTCCGAATCTGCATCCCACTCACAAGGAATGGGGGGGGTCCCCGGACACGTAGAATTTATTTTCTGATTCTGAAAATGGTTTTTCAAAATTTTCGAATTGAAATATTTCTCCATTTGGTTTGCTGTCAACAGCAAAGTTGTTCAAAATATTTTTCCGCATTTTTTGAGCCCGGGTACAACCTCCTAGCTTGTCTGGGAGCTGAGATATGACATAGCCGGCCCCAGAGCCGGAAAATGTCTAAAACCCGGTTTTGGGACAAATAATTGTGACTCAAAAATTTCTCGTCGCTAATATAGTCTAACAAAAATTGCCATCGTCAAAGCTCAAACTTTGGGCTCCTGGTTCCTCAAGGTCATGCAATATCTCAGAAGACGCGTGTTATTTAAAAACTGTTTACAGGTCATCAACAGATTTGCTCACTACTTCGAAGACAGAGAAGAACTCGCTGATCTTTACAAGATCGCAAAAATGGTGCAAGATCTGGCGAAAAGCGCAGATGTTCTCGAGACTCTACCGAGGGAAAAAGTTTACTACTTGATGGGTAAGGAATACGTGTGATCGTCTCTCTATTTATCACATTCTCTTGCCTCTCTGACCGGCGAGAGAGCATAAGAAAAGAAGAAATATTATTTCGAAATTACCATGCCAATACGATGAGTTTTTAGGTAGAATTCATCTTTTGTCGCGTTCTGAGAGCCAAACTTTTTTCTCGGTGCTCAAGACAGTATCCGAGGTAGGAACGGGATACTATTTCGAAAAAATTATCGATTTTTTCCAGGAAGTCGCGGCCAAATACGGTATCCATGGCCGCGCCGCGGAGGAAATAGTGACTCATTTTGTCTATGCCTGAAATTAGACCTGCTCATTTTTTTCGGATAAAATTTTCCATCTCATTCTGATTCTTTGTGTCAAATCAGATACGTAAAAGTTTGACAACTTCGTTGAAGTTTAAAATTATCCTCATTCATTCGAGTTCATGGTTTATCGAAATTCTTCAGATTTCGAGTGTTTTTAGAGCAGAATCTATTCAATGTTTTTATATTCCAGTGGATTTTGGACTCCTTCTTCAGTATCATCATTCTCGTAGAGACACTTCTTACACGATAACATTTAAGAATGGGAATTGAATGTCAAGGAATGTGAAAGATTAATCATTTTCTCTATAAAATTCACTCAATTGAATCAGCATCATTCAAGATGAGGATCCTTCTCTTATCGGTATTTCTTCTCATTGTTTCCTTCGCCGCACCGATCAATAATGCGGTGTTATTTTTTCGGAAAAAATCTCAGGAAAAAGGAAAAAAGGTGTTAGTTTTTCACTTTGGAAAAATCTCCGGAAAAAGCACAACAACCGTCGAGCAGGAACTCCCGCGCGGAAAATCCTGAAATCCACAAGAAAGTACTGCATTTTTCCTGGAAATTTGCCAAATTTGATTTTTTGCAAGAGTTCAAAGCTCACTGCACTTTACTTCATTTTCATATTGATATCCTTTGTAATTTTCACCGTGATTGTCTTCGATATCACCGATTGTCGCAAACTGTTGATTTCGCGTATTCGATCGGGATTCACGTCGAAAACGGGCAATAGCGCGCCACTTTCGATCCTCCTTGACCTCGCTCGTGCTAAACATCGGCGCCGTCGCTCTTTTTTATTTATTAATTCACACAATTTCCGTTATTTCAGTGGAGGTTGACTACTCTACCGGGTGCTGAACAACGCGAGCGACGCGCGCATCAACGACGCGTCCCACGCGCA